>PVLA01001437.1:0-359097 GCA_004027455.1 Hydrochoerus hydrochaeris | reverse complement strand
TGCCCAGTGACATGATGGTTTAAACTGGCCATTGTGGGAGTGTTTACACCACAGAAATTGGCATGCTGGACCAGGGATATAGCTCAGCAGCATAGCACCTGCCTGGCAAGCTCCAGATCTTGATCCCTAGTACAAGAAAGAAAGAAAGAAAGAAAGAAAGAAAGAAAGAAAGAAAGAAAGAAAGAAAGAAAGAAAGAAAAGAAAAGAAAGAGGAAGAAAGGGAAAGAAAGGGAAGGGAAGGAAAGGAAAGGAAAGGAAAGGAAAGGAAAGGAAAGGAAAGGAAATTAATTTATGTGCTTCAAATCTGGTGGTTTGTCTCCCAGAAACCTGTTTCAAATGAAACCAAAAAGGTCCAGGGTTAGAGTTGTGCAGTGAGTTGGAGCAGAGTGAGCCCAGGTCAGCCACACCTGTGCTTTGACTCCCAGGTCCTGCTGCCTTGACACCTCATCCTGGGTGACTTCCTTAGGTTGGGCTTCTGGAGGGAGTCGAGGCTGAGTCTGCGCGGTGTTTGCAGAAAGCTGCAACACTGGGGCTGCCTGAGAGGCCTCCGCCCTCACCCTGACAGTTCCTTCCTCGCCTGTTTTCAGCTGTATGGCCGGCGTGCACCCTGGGAGGATCCTGCCAAGTGGGTGATGGACACCTACCCCTGGGCGGCCAGCCCCCAGCAGCACGAGTGGCCCCCGCTGCTGCAGCTGCGGCCTGAGGATGTTGGTTTCGACGGCTACGCCATGCCGCGGGAGGGGTCCACCAGCAAACAGGTGCCCCCTAGCGACGCTGAAGGAGACCCGCTGGTGAGTCCGCAGCTCCCGAGCAGCTCCGTGCCCAGGTGCTCGCTGTGTGTCGGGCGTGGTGCAGGACGCTCCGGAAAGACTGGGGTCACTAATCCCAGCTTTCTCTTGGAAGGCTGGATCCACTCCAAGACTCGAGCTATGGGTGCTGATATTTTTTCCTATGGTGTTAGTTTTTCACCAAAGCCTTGACACACCCTGAAAGTTTTTCTGATATAAAGTTGAAGGTTAGGAGTGTTTGCCCTTCAGTTGAGATGCCACCCTTACCATGTACCGTCTGTTCCTTCTGCCCCTCCCACAGAAAATTGAACAGGGGAGAGTGTCCTCATTAGCCCAGGCCTAATGGGAAAGCACAGAGCCATGGAGGGCTGTGGACACCTGGCCAGTGCTGGCTACACCTCTAATCAGTGCTGTCAGTGTCTCCAGTGTAAGAGCTGTACATAGTCATAGCACTCAATCAGCCCTACCCAATCTGAAGCGCTTTGAGTATACCCACAACTCCCCCGGTTAAGGGGCTGTTATTTTATCCTATCTGAAATCTAGCCCCGAGCTTCTTTGGCACCAGTGGCAAAAAGAAAAAGAAAAAAAATCACAACAGAGAATATTATTTATCTAATGAAGAAAATAGTCATCCAAGATGCAGCAGGATTGAAAGACAACTGGTTTACTGTTCTGTGTGTCCCTGCTGGTCAATTGATTTGCTAGATTAATAGTAATAATATAATAATAATAACAGTTGATTTGTTTTGTGTGCCACTCTACAAAGAAGGAGAGGGTAGCTGGGTTCTGTGGAGGATTTAAACCGGAACTGGATTTTTAAAGGATTTCATGCCTGTGTCACTATGCACGACCTGCTTGTCAGATCTGCACGGTGGTTTTCTGCTGGAAAAGACACTTTAGCGGTGCCTGTAACATAACCATTTGCTCAAAGCCAAGGCCACGGGGTCTTTTGGTTTGATCACACTTGTGGGGTCTTAATGTAGATAAAAATAGGTTTTAGGACATCCGGACGGAAGAGTGGGCTTCCTGAGACAGTCTTCTGTTAGCCAAATGTTTGTATCACTGATCAAACCGAGAAGGGCCTTAGGGAAGACCTGGGACTCACCACAGACTTTCACAGAATTCCTTTCCCAAACCCAGGCCGCCAGAACTGAGCTGTGGCAGTCTAGCCACCCTCACTTCCTAGGTTAGTGGTCAGTGTTTCTCCCAGCTCCCATCCTCTCTGCCCAGGACCATGATAACTCTGTCTCCTAAACCTCTCCCTCTGGAGCTGAATCCTCCATGAGGACAAGACTTGGCTTTAATCTAGCACCTCAGCTGTGGGGCTCTAAGAATGTTTGATGAGTGACTGGCAAATCCCAGCTGCTTTAGACTGCCTGGTGTACTCCAGTGTTACTCTTCCCTCACTGTGGATCTGCAGGTGGACACCCATTCATGTCCTGTGGCCTGGCTTCCACAGGAAACTCCGCATAAGGGGCAGTGGGATTTCATATCTCAGCCCACAGCATCCCTGCCTGCCTGTCTTCCTTGCTATATGAAATAGAAAACATACAGTTCGTAGTCACATGTGGAATAAAAGTTGTTTCTAATTCCCCTCTGCATTCCCAGACCAGTGGCCAATAAGATGCAGACAAGGGAAGACTGCAGAATTCGGTGTCTCAGTGCTTCCTTTTAAGCTGGGTGAAGCCAGTGTTCCGGGCCAGCCCTTGCCTAGGGTTCCAGGCACATCGTGTCTGTCCCTCCCCTCTGTCAGTCCTGCAGGACACGCACTGCTGTCCTCCCATCTGCAGATGAGGGCCTGGTGGCTTGAATGTGTCAGTACCTATCTAGAGTCATCACCCAGACACCTGTTCTCTGCTCAGAGCTGGTCCCCCACCCACCCCACAGGAGCAGCACCTCCAGGTGGGCCTGGGGTCAGAGCCAGGGGTCCAGCAGGGCTGGACATGTACTCCAGATGTGAGCAATGACAGTGCCCATGTTCTGGGAGCCAGGATGCTGAGGATGGCATCTTTACCCAGCAGAAGGGGTGCCCCTCCCCAGGGGAAAAAAATAATATTTACAAAGGACTTTTCTATTTTGTTTTCAATGCTGCCTCTGTATTAACTCAGTCTGCACCATAAAATTGTAGGGCAGGTACCCCTGTGATTTACAATGGACCAGGAAAGCAATAGGTACGACATGCTAAGTCTCTTGCCCAATGTCACACAGCCAGAGAGAGGAGTGGCCATGCTTGGCACTGGAGGAAGCTGGCGCCAACTCCACGCTGTCGTCTCCTGCTGAGTCTAGGGAGCTGGCATAAGTGACCGCGGCTCACGCCTCTCTCCTCTCCCCCTAGATGAACATGCTGATGCGGCTGCAGGAAGCGGCCAACTACTCCAGCCCCCAAAGCTACGACAGCGACTCCAACAGCAACAGCCACCATGACGACATCCTGGACTCGTCCCTGGAGTCCACTCTGTGACAGA
Source organism: Hydrochoerus hydrochaeris (assembly GCA_004027455.1). Taxonomy (NCBI): domain Eukaryota; kingdom Metazoa; phylum Chordata; class Mammalia; order Rodentia; family Hydrochaeridae; genus Hydrochoerus; species Hydrochoerus hydrochaeris. Next base: position 355,844 of record PVLA01001437.1, on the reverse strand, counting down.
GGCCTGGCCGTGGGCCTGCCTGCCACCTCCCCTTCTCACCCCATTCCATCGCGTCCTCCGCATCATCCCCGAGGTGACTTCCTGAGCCAGCCCCGGCTGCAGGCAGCCTGTGAGCCGCAGAAGCACCCAGTCCTCAGCCGCCGGGGACTGCTTCCTGCCACGACGAGAACTGCGCTATCGTCTGTGGGACTTTAATCCTCGTTTTGCCTTGTTGCTGTGACCTCCCTAAAGACACTGAAGATACCTCTCTCGGGAAAGGATCATCACCATCGAAATAAGATGAAAATCACTGACAGAGAACCTACCCACTGGAAGCTCTGAAACCAAACAGCGTCCTGCCAGGAGCTGCCCAGGGACAGAAGAGCCAGGAACAGAGTTGGTGCCATCCACAGCACAGCTTCCCATGCAGCACAGAGCCTCCCGCAGCTGCAGTCACCCCCGACCTCCCCCCAGCCCGTCCCAGAACTGGTGCTAGCGGGACACTGGCTCCGGTCACCCTCCATGCACTGCAGGGCGCCCGCCGGGGAAACCTGAGATGAAAACCCACCCTGCTCTTCTGTTTCTTAAGCGGTGCTCTCCTTCCCCGGGAGGTATTTCGCCTGTTCTAGTTCAGTCCCCAACTTCGGGCCCCCAGCCCCTGACGATCCATGAGCGTGTGTGGCCAAGTAAGAGTGTGAGCGCGGGTGTGACTGTCTGTGCAGAGCGGCTCGTGTGTGTCTCCTATATCGTCTGCACGAATCAGGTCGATTTTTATTTTATTCCTCTGCAAACACTGTGTCAATCAAGTGGCGTTCTGCTTCGAACAGATGACCCGGGTGAGATGAGGCTGAGTGTCTCCCTTCCTGACTCCCTTGATTTTCGAAGATGTTTCCCCTTCCGCTCTTTGGGTGAGAATCGATCCTCTGGTGAATGTGAAGAGCCGCAGGAGTTGAGCTTGGGTTTTGTTGGTCCTGCTCCGTTTGGGTTTTGAGTTGTCCCTCTCCAGAGCTCTGCACACTCACCTCCTACTGCTGGGACCAGGCAGCTCGTGTCCTTTCAGATGGATGGGGACCGGTCCTCCTCCAGTGGGGTGAGCCCTGGGACTGGCCTCTCTGTCTCATCTTGGGGCGCCCCAGCCCCAGCTTCAGGGTGGGTGGTGAGGACACCTCCTTGCAGAAGACTTGCACTTTCCTCACGACCAGCATCGCAACGACGCAGCTCAGCCCTGCCCTGCCCCACTTCGTCTGGCCCGGCCGAGCCTCACCCGACCTCTTCGGTGCTGCCCTTCCCAAAGCGATGCCTTACTGGGTTTGTACTAACTGTTCCTTCACACGAGTGTGGTGCCTGCCTGATGTTTTAGTTTTGTTTTCCCCCATCCAAACAAACAGGGCTAAAAAGTCATCTATTCTTTAGGAGAACTCCTCAGATCGCTGTGACTTCTCATCCAAGACTCACTTGTGTGGATGCATGACCATGAGAAAAAGAAAAAAAAAATTCCATGTTTTTAGGTTCTTGTCATCTCCAGCTGACAACCTGACAGGACAATGACCTCCGTCCCCTGTCCCGTGCGCTGGAGGACCCTGCCGATTCTTTCGGCCGGCTCTTCAGCTCACTGGGATTCTCTTCACCGAGCATGGCACACCTTGGAGTTGTTTCTGCTTTATAAAGAGAATCTTTATTGAGCCCCAGAGAGGGCGTTTCTGTTAACAATCAGGGTTTTATTCCTTTTTCTTTTTTTCTTTTTTTTTTTTTGCATTTCTGTTTCTGAAGGTTTGTGTCTTGACATTCTCTTCCTGTTTCATCATCAGAGCTTGACCAAAACTGCTCAGTACACGTGGAATAACAGCTCCCGCCATCTTCCTTTTTTTTAAAGGAACCTGGGACTGTGTTCCACTCACTGGTGACTAGAAAACTTTCCACACTCTCCCTGCTTACATCTCGGTCAACTCAGACTCTGTTCTGCTCAGCCTTCATGAGTCATCTGGGTGTGAGTGTGTCTTGTTCTGTGTTTGTTTTTAATAAAACTTTAAACCATATGTTTAGCCTGTGACCAGGAGCCAAACTCTGAGCCTTCTGGTGAGCCCGAAGGGTGGTCCTTCTCAGATAGTGTCTCTCCCAGCGATGACCTTACACCCTCATACTGTGAATTTGGGAGGAAATGAAACTAACCTCCTCTTCCTGGGCAGTTTTCCCATTGACCTTGAGAGTAGACACCTGCCAATGTTTTATTTGAAACTTCGGGGTTTATTTTCCTTAATGATACCCTTTCTTCTATCACCCCCTACCCCAGACTTCCCTCTCACTGGGTCCAGACTCAGAACCAAGACCTGTGTCCCTGGTGCTGCCTCGTGGACAAACAGTGACCCCTAGCAGTGGCCCCCGTGTGGTCTCACAACTCCATGTCCTCCTAGAGTTTCGGGCAGCAGGGTTGTCTAATATGCCTGTTTCTTCTGTTGGTCATATTTTTACTTTAGTGTTGCTCACCTTTGACAAAGTGACTTTGTACTCATTTAGGGCTCTGTCTGAAATGCTTCCATTTTGCCTTTTTCTATTGTCAGGCTAATTTTGAAGTGTATGAAATTCTATGCAACATGTAAGTTGAGTGACTAATGGAAGCCAAAAGTTTCTTCCCAAACTGCCCAGAATTTTACAGGCCAGCCATAAATGAGATGGGGGGACTTTTAATTTAAGGGTGGGGATGGGGGGGCAGGGAACAAGACTTGCCTAGACCTTTGTCATAACCTTGGGGACATTTTTTTATTTTCTTCTTTAATGCCTCAGACTTCCAAATTCGGTGTCTTCAAATTTGGCTGTGGCAAATCTACTTCAAAAGGAAAAATAATCCATGGATACGAAATAATCATGGATACGAAACGGAAGGTTTGCGGTTTTGATCTAGTTGTTTCTGGTGGAGCAGTTTATGAACTATGTTCTATAAGATGTACATTTTTTCGTTGTAACATAGAAATTGTAAATAATTAAAGTGCTGCATTTTGATGAATTTTTTCTAGCCATTTTTAAAGAGAAAACTAGGAATTGAGTATTTTGTGTACGGTATGTTTCCATCCTCCCTCCCGCCCCTCCCGCCTTCTTCTCCCCTATTTAATTTTCATTTGTCATGAGGTTTTTGGATTTGCCAATGATCTGCTGGAGATCATGCCCCACGTCATAGAGAATAAAGCTGATGATTGTACCAGTCTTAAATTATTCATAATTCAATAAAATTGATGCTTATTTATTCAAATGAGTGGTCCGGCTTGTCTGTGCTAGAGCAAAACCCACTGGCAGCCCGCTTCAGGCCAGGGGGAGTCGCTCTCATCTGGGGGGGCAGGAAGTACAAAACAGACACAAACATTTTTCACCAGTGTGTCCTCAGCATCCCGCCTCTTTTCAGCTGCCCACCAAAGCCACCACAACCCCTGAGGAGCTTGTTAGAAATCAGACCCTGTGAGGTTTCTCAGTCGGGGACATCTTATGGAATCCTAGGTGCTGACTCAGTAGGTCCCGGTGGCCCTCAAAGTCTCAGTGGGGTTTTTTTTGTTTGTTTTTTGTTTTCTTCAAGATTCGTTTTAGTTTTCCTTACTTATGGGGTACAGCTTGCTAATGTAATACCTGTGTACAATGTATAATTGGCAAACCGGGATAACACGTTTCCGTGTCCTTAAACATGTATTATCTCTTTGAAGGTTAGGAACCTTCAGACTCCCATCTAGATCTGTGTAAAATACTCAACCATAAACTGCAGTCACTGTGGTTAGTTTCATGCCACCAGTGTTACTGGACTGCTGGGGTCCTATCCCACGGGGATGAAGAATTAAATCGCAGGTGGAAGAGGCGGGGCACAAACAGGTTTATTGAAAAGCTATAAAGGTACAAGTAAAATATATAAAGGCAAGGAAATAAAGCTCCCACCAGCCGGGAGGAGGGTCTGAGTAGGGTACCCACGAGGCCTCCTTGTCTAGGGGTTTGTACAGGTTCAGGAGGGGGCTCAGGCTATTGGGTGAGCAATATAATCTCCATCCTACAGGAGCCTGCATACTTGTAGGGTCCAACCTATGCAATGTCCATGTGTCCCTGTGGCCTGCCTGATCCTGCTGGGGAGGAAACCTCGCAGATATTTTGTAAGATCCCTGCAAGATTGGAACCCATCAGGCCCCATCTTAGGGCTATTGACCTTCCTGCCCAATAGAATCCTAACTCCTGTCTCACTAGACCCTGGTGCACTGAGCACTTGTGCTTCCTGTCTGACTGTGACCTGGCACACACTCCCTGGCCTCCTGCTATCCGTCCTCCCCAGTGCGCGTCCAGCCTCGTGATGGCCGTTCTGTCCTCTTCCACCCCAATACAAACTTCTTAGGTTTCTCCTACGAGTGAGAATGTGTGGACTTTGCCTCTCTCCATCTGGGTTGCGTTTCACTCAGGCTGCTCCCCTCTGGTACCACAATGGGCAGGGGTTCATTTTTCTTTATGTCTGGATCACATACGTCAATGGGCATCTTGGTTGACTCTGTGACTTGAGTATCATGAACAGTGCTGCCATAAACGTGGATGCAGGGGTCTCTTTGACAGGATGATTTCATTTTCTTTGAATACATCCTACCCAATGGGGGGATTACTGAATTATAGTGTAGTTTTATTTTTAAAGTCTTAAGGAACTTCTAGACTGTTTTCCAAATACCAACACTAATTTACTTTCTGTCAGCAGTGGGTAAGCGTCACCCTTTCTCCACATACTTGCCAGCATTCACTGAGTTTTGTCCTTTTGGTGACAACCATTCTGCATGGAATGAGGTGACATCTCAGATCCTCAGTTGCTAAGGAGCTCCTAGGAGATGCCAGTGCTGGGCTCCCTGGGCCTCACCTTGAGTACCAAGCAGTGTCCGTGTCCAGCTGGCCCTTGAGTTGGCCCCTTAACATTAAAGATTCTGTAAGGTATCAAGAACCTACGTACGGATTGTAGAATGCCTTCCCACACTCCAGCATGATCCGCAAAGTGACCAAAGGAGGTGTTCTCCCTCCCTCCCATTTTACAAGTGACAGAAACACCAGAAAACAGCCTGCCTTTAACTAAGAGGGGAGAGCTGGCATTTCAGTCCCCATCTTACCAGCTCCAGGTCCTGGCTTACCAGGTTCCCCCTCCATCTTGGAGCCCTCATTCCCAGTGGCATCTACACTCAACAGACACAGGCAGTGGAGATGTCACATCTTAGCTTCCACTTTAAGAGCAACAGCAGAAACTGGGAAGGCTTAGAGTGAGTCCTGTTGGTTCGCATGTCAACTACCAATGACATGAAGTGTCTACCCATGACAATGCACAGCGGTGACTGGGGTGGGGATGGGACTGTAGGGAAGCCAGATGTTTAGCATAAGCAGTTTTTAATGCCTGGCCAAAGGGGGGGGCAGTTATACTATGGTGTTACAAATAGATGTCCTGAATTCCAAGATTTCCCATGATATTCCCTCCTGTTGCCACATGATATCTATTTTGATGTTTCTTATGAGATGGAACCTGCAGACATAAAGGACGTAATGGGCTGGGATGGCTTTGAAGAGATGAGAAGAAGCAAAACTATGGGTGTCAGATGTTCACTGGTCCCATATTTTGTACTGAGAATTTTTACTTGGTAAGCACAGCATCTCCGAGCAGCGGATGTTATTTGCTCCATCTCATAAGTGAAAAAATGTTAAATAACATTTGAATCATGGTAAATAACATACAGTAGACGTGGGATTCTCTCTCTCTTTGATTCTCAATTGTACAGCTTTACTGCTACACTGTGCTGTAACCCAGCAGGCTTGGCGTTGAGTGCCGTGTTCTGGGTCCCTTCTGCCCTTGTTATTTGCTGCTATGTTAACAAATTTCCCCAAAGCAACAAACATTCTCTTGCACTTTCTGTAGATCAAGACCCCAGCGTGCCCTGTCTGCCTTGGGGCTTTTTAAAAGGCAACAATCAACATGTCTTAAATATTTACAAGGAATATTTAAAAGCAGTAACAAGAGAAAGCGTTATATTTCAAATTCCCCTTACCCTTACATCCTAGTAAAGATATTTGTCAGTGAAGAGAAACAAGAAGTATTGTGGAAATTGAAAAGGAAGAAGTTAGACTATGTTTACAGATAACATTATAGTATATACTCAGCCCCACAGAATTCACAGATACATTATTAGAAATAAGTTAATTAGTGAGTTTAATAAATCTTCAAGATCGGTACACCAAGTTGGACATCTGTATGCAGCAAAATGGTAATTAATCTGTAGAATACCAATTTAAGGACAAAAATGTCTAATACTTAGGGATAAATGCAATATAAGATGAACAAGACCTCTACACAGACATTTACAAAATATGCTGCAAGAAATTAGCAAACCCCAAATGAATGGAGGAAAATACTGTGTATCAGTTCAAAAGCTTACAAGATGTCAGTTCCTCCCACATAGATTATAGGATTGGATACACTCAAAAACCCAACATTGTTTGTGGATTTGACAAAATGATTCTAAAATTTAACAGGAAAGTACAAAAGGTGAAGCACAGAGACCAAGAGAAGACTGCCTACCACATAGCAAGACTTACCATGGTTATTAATTTGGTGCAAGATTTGACAGATGGCTCGAGAGAACCGAGTAGACGTCTCTCGGAAGCTCAACACGTACGTCGCTTTGCTACGGGGAGTCGTGATTAATGTCTCAGACCAGAGGACTCATGTTACGGAGGAGACGTGACACAGGACACATTGACATTGCGAGCTCATGGTTCCTACTATGGGGCTGAGGGTCAGAACTCTCCTCAAAGACTCCACAAAGGTCTCAGCTTGGGAAAGACCTTCCATGTTGGAGCACTGTCCTTTAGGACCCAGGAGAGATTTTCAACCATCAGTCTTTACTCATTACTGGCCTGGTGATAACACCGGAGTTTGCAGCTACCACAGCCCAGGGTGACAGAACTTTTTGGAATGAAGATCTGTCTCCTCCTTCTGGCCACACACAGAAGTGCGACTGAAGTGAGTGCCCTCTGAATGCAGGTTAAGAGAGGAAAAAGACTATCAAGGCTGGCCTCAGACTCAGGTGTAGCAATGTAGGCAGCGGGTCATTCTACGACTGCTCCCACGCTGAATCTTTTTTATTTTTTATGATTTTTTATTTTGAAGAGAATAAAACCAAATGAGACAAAAACAAAATAGTCAAAAGAATGGACAGAGTACATGACTTAAAACCAAACTACAAGGTGATCAACAATGGTTACCATAATGCCTCTTGTTATCTTCAATAGAATTGCCCATATGATCAGGCACAATAAAATTGAACAAAACAGTACAGAAAAAAAAAACAATAAAAACAAAACATTGGAGACATTATAGGACTTCAAAAGAAGATAACGGTCAAACCAGAATGGGTATCACAGTGAATCTTACTGTCTTCAAAGTAGTTGCCTTTGCTCTCAGGCTTGATGCTATCAAACAAAACACAATCAAATAAAATCAGTCAAAACAAGACAATGAAAGTAATACAGGGCTTTAGATTAAGTTAAGAGGAAATCAAAAATGGTTACCATAGTATATCCTGCTATCTTTGGAACAGCTGTCCATGCCATCAAATCTAGTACAAGTAGACAAACTGGAACAGAATATAACCAAACTAAACAGAGTGATGAAAACAATATGGGTTTCGAATCATTACCAATGTCCTCAGCCCTCCCTTTTTAGACAATTCCTCCCCTTTCACTTTCCCAGGGTGCACTGTACATTTCGTATCCCACTAACTCCTTTAGTTTTTAGATTAGGGAGGCAACCCACTATTCACCTAAGTGATTCTGAACCTTTTTACCCCTGAGCATGATTTCAAATTGTATCCATTTACCTACAAGAGTCACAAGGTTCTTTTTTTCTCTCTCTCTAGAATGTCCATCAGTATTTTTTGTAGGGTTGGTTTGGTGGTCATGAACTTCCCCAGTTCCTCTTTGTCATGGAAGCATCTTGTTTCTTCATTAATTCTGAGAGATAGTTTTGCAAGGTACATCAGTCTAGGTTGGAGGTTATTTTCTTTCAGGACTCACAATTCTTCGCTCCACGCTCTTTTTGATTTAATGGTTTGTCTCAAGAAGTCTGTTATGATTCTGATGGGTTTTCCTTTATAGGTGATCTATTTCTTTTCTCTGACAGCTTTTAATATTCTGTTCTTGTGTTGAATTTCTGGGATCTTTCATATGTCTGGGTGTAGATCTATTTTGGCTATAGTTGGCTGGAGTGCTGTATGCCTCATATATCTGAGTATCATTTCCTTTTCCGATGCTTGGGAAATTTTCTTTAATTATTTCTGTAAATAGCTTGTATATTTCATTTGTGTTTCCCCTGCTTCTTCACTCACATTTTTTTATTCTTAAGTTATAGATCCTCTTGTCATCTTCCTGTTCCTTGTTAATTTTAAGAGATCTTTCCTTTTGCAATCCCAAGTTGCAAACCTGTCTTCAGGGTCTGACAGTCTATCTTCAGTCTCTTTCAAGCAGTTTTGCCAGCTTTCGATAGAGTTTTTAATTTCCTGGTGATCTCTTTGAATCTGTTTCATGTATTCTAATTTTTTTTATATTCTTCATTGAAGGTTTCCCTCCTTTTTCTGTGCTCCTCTATTCTTCCATCTATGTCTTCTTTAGCAATTCTTTTATTATGTTTCTTACATCTTCTTTTACCTGTAATAGTATTTCTGTTCTAAGTTCTTTTATAGCTTCATGAAGTTGTTTATTTCAGTTGCTGTTACTTCAGAAACTGCAGGTGTGCGACTCCCATCTCTTTCGTGTTTACATCTCCTGGACTAGTACTGCTTAGGTTGGGGGCCAGAGACTGCCTTTTGCTTCTTCCTCTTGTCATGTCCCTGGTTTCTTCCAGACAAGTGGGTAGTGGGGGGGGTCTCTGGCACTTCCTGTATTGGTTCTGATTACTCTGAAGCATGCTGGGATTTTTGCTGTTTGCTGCATTTCCCAGTCTGCTAGTGACTACAGGAATGTAGGCAGGGGCAGGGAAGGCTGGCCCCTCCCTTCCAAACTGGTTAATGGCAGGGAGTCTTCACCACCGCAGCCAGGTGGGTGGGGTTGGTTAGGGATAGCTTTAGGGAAAGCACAGGGGCGGAACTCGGTCCAAGCAATTTCCACCGGTCTGCTCTGCGCTGAGTTGCTGAATGAAGCCGGCTGCAGTTCTGGTTCCCGGCTTATCCTGCCCAACTCCAAAATGGTGTGTCTCTGGATTCCAGTGGTGCTTCTTGCACAGCGGGACTGGCTCTGGCGAAAGCACCGCCAGCTACCACCTTCTGTTCTTCTTTTTTATTCTCTCTATGGGCTTCAGTTCGCATTTTAGTTTCTTCCTGTTTCCAGGGGACCCACTTCTTCCCTTCTTCTCCGGAGTGCTGTATTTCAGCATCTGGGCTGTTTCTCTCAGAGAGGCTGTTTACTCTGCTGCTTACCATTCCACCATCTTCCCAGACTCCTTGGATCTTTTTTTAAAAAGAGATTATAACCCTGAAGACTCAGGTCCAGGTGGACTCAAGCAGGAAATTTGGGGTGGAGGGATGGGCAGACACTGTTGGTTCCTCCATCTTATTTCACATGAGCCCACCTTGGACACCCCCTGGCCCACTGGCAGCTGCAGGTACCTGTGTCTCTACTTCCCTACCTGGGACTTTTCTCAGTTCCACTGACCCAAGTGCTGTGAAACCCACAGAGTCCGAAGATTTAGTCTCTTGGGGGCAACCTGGACCCAAGTTCCCTATCCTTCTGAGGGGCAAGTGTGAGTCAACCTCACAAAGTCTTTTTGAGAATCTCCGATAAACATGAGCCCAGCTGCCCAGCACTGGAATTAAGGGAACTTTATTGGCTTCTGCCCCTTCCTGCTGCACATTTTGCCTCCTCCACCACTGGCCAACTCCAAGGCAGGAAGATCATGGTGGAAGGTCATGGTGGAGCAAAACTGCTTAGTTCATGGCAATTAGGAAGCAGAGGAGAACAACAGGTCCAGGAAAGGGGTAAAGGACCAGCCCATGCCTATGTCTCAGGCCCATGTTTCTATGACCCACCCACCCAGACACATCTAGCCATGTGTTCCACCAATCTCTGGGCAGACCCTAAAGCCAATCAAATCGACACTCCACTCTGACCACCATAAAATTCTACCCAGAGCCTCAGAAGGAGCCTAGCTCTGCTGACACCTGGATTGCAGACCTCTGAACTTCTGAAGTCACCCAACTGGCAGTGCTTGGTTGCATACCCCCAGGAAGCTTCTACAGGTACAAATTTCTCAGCAGAAAGACACCTATGCTCTAAGAAATATGTAAACAAATGTTCATAGTAGCCTGGAACAATCTATGCATCCCCTGACAGTAAAATGACAGGACTGTGATGTGTCACTGTCACACAGCCATGGAAATGTGAGTGGACGTGGAGTTCATGCCGGGAGAAAGCGGCCCCACACAAGGGCTGCCTGGTGCACAGCAGGGCTTAGGGGCAGGTGTCTGCCCAGAGTGGAGAGCAGGAGAGGAACGCAATAAGGGACAGGGCCGTAGGATGGAGGGCTGAAGAGGGCTTTGGGCTATTGTCAAGCATCTCCTATTTTGTGACTTAGATGATACGACATGGTCCCTAATGTAGTATTGGAAGGTGAGACCCCAAGAGGTAATTAGGCCATGAGCGCTTGCTCCACCCTTGACATTGGAATCAGTGCCCTTATAGGAGAGGCTCCAGAGAGCCCACCAGCCCCTTCCACCGTGAGAGGACACAGAGCCAAGGAGCCAGCAGACCCCAGATCTGCCTGTGTGCCTTGACCCTGGACTTCCTAGCCTCCAGAACTGTAATGGATTTCTAGTGTTTATCAGCTTCCGGGCCCCCACCCCGGGGAGGCAAGCTGAGGTGGGAGGACCATGACCTAGAGTCCGGACTGGGGACCTAACTCAGCACTCCCTGGCTCTGGTCCTCAGTCCTGCTGAATAAATGGCCACTCAGCTTATGGTATTGTGTTATTGCATCCGAAGTGGACTAAGCCAGGAGGCGAGCCCGCAAAGATCACTGAGCTGTACATCTTTGTTACACTTCAAATTAAGAAGACTTTTAAACGGTAAGCGCCAGACCAGGCTGGAAACCTGGGGTGGGGGCAGCACCGGCGTAAGCGTGCAGAGACACTGAGCTTTGACCCCAATCCCATCACCCTGTCCCTGTGTGAAGTCTCAGAAGCCAGCCTGTCCTCCAGTCCATAGACTGAGGGCTATTTTCATCTGTCTTGGCCCCAGCAATGTGTGAGCTTAGACAAGTGAATGTCACTGCCTTAAACCTCCGTGTTCTCTTAAGTAAAGCAAAGCTGCCCACAGCTGTCATGCAGGACAGAGGGAGCAGTGTGTCCAGAGACTGGGAGACACCGTGGCCTGCCCCTCCTCCCCTCCCCCTTCCTCTCGTTTCTGACTGCCTGCCTGGACCATCTGAACTGCCATCTCAAGTGGACAGAATCGCTGGGGTAGGAGACAATGCAGAGAGCTGCACCTGGACCCAGTGTAAAAGGACACGTGGTCAAGGTCACAGGAGCCCGCGCTGCTGAATGACACAGCACCCCGTCACCACAGGCGAAGGCTGCAGGACCGAGCAGCACAGGGCAGTGGACTGGTGCCCCACCCCCACCTCACCCCACCCCACCCCCACCTCACCCCACCCCACCCCACCCCCGTCCCCGGCAGGTGTGCGGGTGTCTCAGGTGAGGTACAGCCGGCAGGACTGCCTCGGGGAAAGGCACAGGAGAAAGAACCCCGGGGCTCTGGGGCCCGAGTGCCTGCCCCAGGGTGCAGCTGTCCTCCCAGTCCCACCCAGCCGGGGCCATCACTCTCCCCCATGACAGGGTTGGACGCGCTCACTGGCTTCCTAACGCGCCTGACCGCCACAGGCCCAGGAAGCACAGTTGCAGCTCAGATCACAACCTCTCCTTAGCGGGGCAGGACTGCAGCGTTCTGGGCACTCCCCCTTCCCGCCTCCCGCGGCTCAGCCCCGCTTTCCAGCGCTGCAATTAAAGGCTGCGTTAATTTCCCCACAGTGCCACAAGAGGGCAGCAAAGCCCAAGCAATGCAGGATGCAGGGCGCTCACGGTCTGTGCTGTTCGCTCCCCTTCCCTCCCCTCCCCTTCCCTTCCCTTCCTCCTCCTTCCCCTCCCCCTCTGTTTAAAAAAGGCTTGAGCAGGATCTTCTGACAATTGAGTGTAGTAATTTCTCCTGAACTCTGAGCTTGGATGATGGAGCTGTCTTCCACAGAAAGCACAGGAGCAGGGATTAATACGCCTCAGGCATTTGAAGCCAGCCTTTTTGGACCCAGGATTCACACAACAAAGGCGTGGGTGGAGTTGACATCCTCCTCCTCCTCCTCCTCCTCCTCCTCTCCTGACAGAATGACTGGTTAGGGCACCTGAGCAAGGTCACACTAGTCAGGGCCAGGGGAAGGATTTACTTGAACCCAGGGCCTGACCCCAGAGCTGGGGGTCCTACTCCTGTACTGCACTGCACCCCTCTCCCTAAGCACTCACATCCCGAGCCTCCCTGCTGTCCCTGTGGGCCCTGCAGGCCAGGAGGTCCCTGGGGGAGCAAACCGCCCTAGAACCCACAGGAGCTGGTAGTGCTGCAGGAAGGGAACCCAGGCGGCCCTGCTTCCCTTCCCTGGCACCTGGGGACGCGGCCAGTTTTACTGGCTTGGGAGTGGAATTGCTCCATGGTTTACCCGTGGCACCCTAGGCAAATGGCAGTGCTCTGTCGGAGCCTCCGGGTAAGGCACATGAAACCTTTCCACCTGGAGAAGATGCTGTGAGCAACCTCCTGACACCTGCTGTCCCCTCTTCCTTCCTAACTGGACCCCAGCTCTTTGTAAGCGTCCACTCCTCCTAGAGAGGTGACCCTGGGACCCTAGCCCTGTGCCATCAGCCAGATGCAGCAGCAGCGAGGCGGGCAGCACAGAGGGACTTCCAGGAAAGGAGAGGATACTGGAGTCCCCTTGACTGAGGTGCCCAGGACTGGCCGTGGAGCGTGCCTGGCAGATCCAGGGAGAGCCACCTGTGCAGATGGGCCTATAAGTTGCCGGGGACAGTGCCCGGCACAAAGCAGGCATCAAGGCATGGGAGCCCCTTCTACCACTGGGCCCTGACTCAGGCGAGGGAGCTCGGAACGGATGCAGAACACAGAATGGACTTCTCGTCATGAGGGGAGCAGGGCCAGGTGTTCTCAGCTGCTTCTCACACCGCAGGGAGACGGCACACAGGTCCTCTCGTGGGACAGGGTTCACATGCTTGTGTCCTGGGTTTCTGTCATGGGTCCGTCTCAACTAAGCAAGTGTTCAGGCTGCATGGTGGTGAAGTAGCCTAGCATGCGTGGTGACCCAAGGAGCTGGGTCCATAGCAATGGGTAAAAGCAAGGTGGCTGCCATGCTGAACCCTATGGCCAAGCCAAGGCATCTTGCTTTTCCCAGGCAGCCTTTGGAGAAGAGTCGGGGAGAAGGCAAAGAGCAGTCCTGTGCCACAGTATGAAGTATTACAGAATATTTCTGTCCTCCTGGCAGTGGGTTAAACTCAAACACTGGTGACTTAAAGTCCCGCCAACCCACTCATCACTTAAAAGGGGAAACTGTCTTAAATCCTAGGTGTCCAGCCTTGCTTAAAATCCAGCCCTGTCTTGGGCCCTGGAGGTAACAGCTTGGATGATTGCTGGTTTAAACCACGGAGCCTGTGAGAATCAGCACTGGCCACTAGGAGACTGTGTGTGTGTGTGTGTGTGTGTGTGTGTGTGTGTGTGTGTGTGTGTGACTGATTCAGAGTTTGCCAGTTGAGAGAATGAAGAGGTGACATTCAGAGGGACTCTTCTGGAGTGACACTCAAGGACTGGGGACATCAGCATTCCCCTCCCTGGACTTGGAGCTCCTTCTACCCTGCTTGTCACATGGATGCCACTCCTCACCTCTCGCTGCATGGGACAGGTGGGGACCCCTGTGAGACCGAGGGGCAGGACCTAAAGTAAGGTCTTCCCTAGGGCTGAGGAGTGGAGGACTCCATGAAGGTGGAAGGCTCTGTAGGGAAAGCAGATATGCTAACAGGGTGGGTTTGAGGAGCACAGCTAGGCACTGGGGACAGATGTAAGTGCTGGTGCAGCAGAAGGTTAAGGACGTGTCTGACCAGCAGAGCTGCAAGTTAGTAACACAGGAGAGGAACTTTTCCTGTAGTCAGTCCAGGCACGTAATGGGTCCGGTTCTACAGTGAGACACTCGATGTCCGCTGGAGGATCCTGGCGAACTCTCCTTTCCAAACTGAAGAAATGGACGTGCACCGAATCCCTCTGCACGGCCCACCTCCTCTTCCTGTTTTGGATGCTGCCACCTGGAGTGTCCATGCGTGAAGCTGCGCAGCTGTTTGGCCACTGCAAATCAAAAACTCCACAGCCAGCAGCTGAGGGAGGCTGAGCAGAAGCGTGGAACGAGCGTGGGTCTAGATGCCGTTCCTGAATGGCAAACCAACTCCAGGACCCCTCGAGTCTGATTTTCTTTCAAGGAAATCGCAAATGCTCTAACGGTGACTGTTGACAAAGCTCGAATCCAGAAGTAGCGCTGATCATCCACTGCCTGCTCCGCTGGCCAGGCCGGGTCCGTGTCTGGTGCACCGTTGGATGGCTTCCACTTCCTCCTTCCTGCAGGGTGACATGCGGGGTGACAGTGAGTCATAGGAGTGGGTGAGGAAGTGGGTAAAGGTGGGAGAGGTACACAGAGGGGACAGCAGGTTCTGGGGAGGGTGTGTGTGTGTGTGATATGGAAAAGGACCCCAATACACCCTGTGCCCTGTACCCCACACCATGCCCACAGTCTGTATGATGTGGCGAGATGGCCACAGGCAGAACGGGGCTGGGACACCATGGGATCTGGGTTAGGACAGAAAAGGAGGGGAGGCCTGCGCAGGGGACGTGAACCTTATGGTGAACTCGGGTTTAGCTATCGATGAGAGCAACGACAGGAGAACATTTGGGGGATATGGGAAGAAACAGGAAGTGGGTGAAGGAGGCAGAGGGAGACACCGAGGGGCTGCAGGCTCCAGCCTGGAGGTGGAGACCAGGCTGC
The DNA here is from genome assembly GCA_004027455.1 of Hydrochoerus hydrochaeris. Lineage (NCBI taxonomy): Eukaryota > Metazoa > Chordata > Mammalia > Rodentia > Hydrochaeridae > Hydrochoerus > Hydrochoerus hydrochaeris. Next base: position 340,763 of record PVLA01001437.1, on the reverse strand, counting down.
AAAGCTGAACTCCTCTTTCAAGCTCCAGTCACAGGCAGAGACATTTGAAGAATATTTGTTACGTGCTAGCTACGAGCCTGCCAATATTGTGACAGTGTGCGTTTGACTGACATTTACAGAGCGGCAACAAAAGCTTAACTGTTCAGAAACTGGCCGGAGGTCTCTCAGCTGGGATGCAGCAAAGCACGCTTCCAACCCAATGAATATCGCTGCTGAGGTCACAATCTGCACTATGCCCAGCCTGCACCACGCCGAGAGCGGCTGCTTTATGGTGGATGACCCACGGTGGGGGCTCAGTAAATGACGGAAGGGATGCAGTGTCTCACACTTGTGCTCTGGGACTCGAGTTACGCCCATGAACCACTTACCAAGCTTCTATCACGGGCAAGGCCATGCAACCGGAACCAGAAGTTAGGGCTCCGAAGTACCTGTTACCCACACTTGTGACCTGCAACAGAAGGGAATTGAATCCAAACCGTTTCTAAGATTCTTATTTTAAATGAGTTTTTAAGCTAAAATGTATTGTCAAAGAGGCACTTGTGAGAGAGGGAAAGATGACAGATGGCTCTTGGCTAATACCTCAGCTCTGTCACTGCTGTGTGGGGCTTGGTTAAGAGGCTTAATATTTTGTGAGAAACAATTTGAGTGACTCCCCTTGAATGCAAAACAATTGCTGCGACTTTGATCATATCAAGACTTATGAGACTTATTTTCTTATACTGGTATGTACAGAGCTGATTATGGCATTGCCTTCTCTTTTCAGTTGGCTCTAAGCATTGCAAAGAAGGCCAGCCGAGGTGCTGGTATGTGATCTCTAAAGCCATCAGACAGTCTCCTGTTTCCTCACATAGTGCTCTCTGTACAATATGTAAGCACAGCGGGATGGCGGAGCCAGTCAGCTCCAGGAATGTCAACTGGGTATGAGCCTCAAGGTAAAGAGGCTATGACTCCCCAGGGCACAAAAGTTTACATATCAGAAACTGAGCAACAGCCTCCAAAAACAATTCAGTTGCTAGTTTAATTGAATTATGCAAATTGGTCCTTCTGCACGTCCTTATCTCTGCATTTTGCAGAGGTACTTTTCTCCCTACCTGGCGCCAGCTCAGGTTACTCACACAATTCCCACCATCCTCACTGTCACTCATCCTTGAATCACTCCCTTCTTCACAAGATAATAAATTTTGGGAGAGGCCTTGGATCAGGCCTCTGTCCACACAGCCTCCCTTGGATCAGGCTTAAGACCCCTTGGCTGCCCTTAACGTTGAAAATGTTTTAGTGTCTTTACTCCCACTGTGGGTCGCACTGGAGGTGGTGGATTGGAATTAATTTGCCGGAATTCCAATAACGTCTCAATGGGATTACAAATACAACTTTCTGGGTTGTGAGGAAGACTGGAAAAGGGATTACAATACTTGGATTATGTATCTGTATTTGGGATTACAAATAATATTTGAGGCTTTGGTGCGCTGTAATGAAGTGAGCAGAGTATCGCTAGGGTCTGGGGCAGGGACCAGATTGTTTAATTGACTCTAATGATCCTGTGTGCCCTCAGGTTGGCATTGAATATCGCCCCTTTATTTAGAAATAGGGGGAGAAACTAATACAGAGCACCTCATCCTCAGGCAGCTCCTGTGGGAGGTAAAGCTCCACAGTCAGCGTGACTCGGTTCCTACAGAGGGACCACGCCGGAGCTCGGGCTCTGGCTGTGGCTCTGCGGTAGACATTCGTGTGCCCCTAAAGGTACAGACTCAGTTCATGCTACTTCTCACCATCAGCGCCTCTCACGGCTCAAGTCCACCTGCCACGGGCCCCGGGAAGGCTGTCCACTTGCCCTCTTTCCATGTCGTCTGCCTGCAGTGTCCCTGGGAGCTGCCGTGGGTGGCTCTGGTACTACGCCCAGCCACCTCCGGGCCACCATGCCACCCTCTGCTCATCCCACTATGGACTCCAGGACCTTTCCATCAGCAGGACCATGGAGCCCTGTCCTTGGGCACAGTGGAAGTCTCCTCCTCCTCTTCCCTGTCCTCTTCTTCCTCCCCTCTCTTCCTCCTCCTCTTTCTCCCCTGCTGTGTATGCAAATAATCCAGGAATAGTTCCCAAGGTGGATGCATGAAGCAAGGCCTCATCATGAGAGGAAGCTCAAAGGGTCTTCTCTCTGCCCAATACATCTGTACCCAGGGTGCACTGTGTACAGCTGGATATGTGGGGCACGGAACAGGACAGCCCCCATACCACTATCCCCTTCTTCCCCCTCAACACAACCCCTAGAAGTTAGCTTGCATTCCCTACCTCGCAGCTCTGCACAGTCCTGTGAGTGGGTCCTGACACACAGGTGAGAAGTAAGATTGGTGTGTATGACCTCAAAGGGAAGGGAGGACTCTTTGCTCTTTCTTCCTTTCCCTGATATGATGACTGGAGCCACAGCAGCCACTGAGCACCACAAAGCAGGAACAGTGGGGAGGCCCAGATGCCCTGATCTGTGCGTGAATTGGAGCCACCATTCCAACCTGTGCTTTTCCCAGGAAAGAACCTCATAGAGCTCGGTGAACTGTGGTCATTTAGGATTTTCCTTCACACTCAATTTTTTTTTTTTTTTGTACCAGGGATCGAACACACGACTGCGCACTTGCAAGGCAGGCGCTTATGCCACTGAGCTAAATCCCCGGCCCCACACTCAAAATCTATCTAACTAGGGCTATGTGGCCTTTTAGGATCTTTCTAGTCATCTGCTCTTTTTTATTACTAGTTCCCTGCCTAGTTCTGCAGCTGCCTTTTTACCAAACCACTCCTTCCTCCATCTCCCTCACTCCCACTTTTATTTTCCTCCTTCAGCTAACTGATTCTACTCTCTGGCTCCGTCCTTGTCCTTGTCACTGCTGGCAGGCTGTGCAGCTCTCAGGAAAGCGATCAACCCTTCTGAGCCTATTTGGGACATGAAGATACCGAGACCTGTCCTGTTTCTCTCATGAGCTGGCGGAAACCAAGCAGTGGTAGTGTAAGGTAACATTATAAAACTGAACAAATGTGAGGGGCTGAAAAATCTGTACAAGAACTTAACTCACCCAGCTCTATAAGCTATGCTTTCTTAAATACATGTAGTAAAGTGGGGGTCTGCAAACCAGCCTCCCCAGGGCTTATCAATAATCGCCATCTACTCTTGTAACAACGGCTTTAAAGGGGAAATTTTCTTGGAACACAAGCCCCAGCCCCTCTGTGCCATCACACCCAGTAAAATGAGTCTTTTCGACTGGAGATTGAGGAGTTCACGGCAGCTGAGGGTTGAAATGAGACTTTTTGCCCAGAACAAGCCAAACTCAGCTCTCGCTCCTCCATCTGATCTTTTTAGTCTGTTAGTGCTTGCTGGGGTGTGGTGTTTGCTAAAAAGTGTAGTAAAATGTAAAGGGTGGTGCAGTGTCTCCTGTGGGGATGGCAGGGTGAGCAAATACTCCTCTTCCAACTGCAGTCCAAACATGGCCCTAAAACAAGACATTTATGCCAAAAGAAATTCCAGGAGGCATTACCCTGTGGGGTGTGCATGCATGTGCAGGTGTGTGTGTGTGTGTGTGCGTGTGTGCACATGTGTGTGTGGGTGTGTGTGGTGGCAGGGGGTGGGGTACACTTTGTTACTTTGGAGCCATCAAAGAACAAATTGAAACTTCACTTCTCCTTTTAAATAAGCACCTTCTTTTAATAGTACCTTTGCCTCTGAAGCGATAAAGAATGGCTATATTTCTCCCTAGCAGTGTCTTTATTTTATTTTTTGGTATCAAGAATCAAGTTCAGGACCTAGCACTTGCCAGGCAGACACTTATGCCTCTGAGCTATACCCCCAGCCCGCTAGCAGAATCTAAATAAACACATTCAGATGCCTCATAATAAACTTTTAATCTTGAGGTGATGTTAGATTTACAGAAAAGCTGCAAAGACATTGCAGTGTGCCCTGTCTTAGCTTGGTGCTAACTCCCTTCATGCTAACACCTTCCATTAGAGCAGGACTACCTGCCATGGCTGAAGAAACGATGTGGGTGTACAGTGTTACCTGAACATGTAAATTGTTAGATACCTGCAGTCAGTTCTTTACTGAGATCACCCCCATTTTCACCTGATATCACCCCCATTTTCACCTGATATCCCTTTTCTGTTCCAAGGTCTGGATGGGACACCACATTGCTTTAATGGGGCTCATTTTTTGCATCAACAGCAAGTCTTTTTTTTTTTAAGGTAAAACCATTATTTGGTTACTTTTCTCTTGTTGCTGAGACAAAATACCTGATGCCCAAAATGAAGGAAGGAAAGGTTTATTTAGCTCATAGTTTGTGGAGGTTTCAGTCCATAATCAGCTGGCCCCAAGGCAGGGTGGAGTAGCAAAGAGGCAACAGTTCATGGCAGGGGAAGACAGCAAAAGCAACAGAAAGAAAAGGGGAGGAGAGAGCGAGCAAGCCCCTTTCCCTCCCTTACATTGCATGCAGGTGACCTGCCCCAGGGCAACTAAAGCACTCATACCCATAATCCTAGCATTGGACCCCATGCTAGAAGCCCAACCCTGTGCCTGCATGAAGCTTGTGGGGACATCCAGACTCAAGCCATAACAACCATAATCTTAAAATTAAGGAAAGGTTTTCTTTTTGCCTGCTTTAAAGTTGCAGGTCTATCCAGGTCACCATCAGGAAGATAATTTCCAAATTCAGTTAACACTATCTTTTTACATCTAGCTGGTGTCACTCCAGCTTTTTACATAAGACAGTAAATTAACTATGAAAGTGTCCCTGGTGGAGCCTGAAGTTGGTGGTGAAGACAGGTGGGGAGAAGGGTGGAAATTTGGGCTTTGCAGTCCTTCTGCTCTTAGGAGAAAGAAGATATGCTCTGACCTCTCCTTGGGGTAACTGGGGAAGTCACAGCCTCAGTTTCCTATTTTGTTTCATGCAGGTATTAATACCTCCATGCAGGTTTATCATCAAGGTAAGATGCAAAAACATTAAAACTGTATTTAGCACTTGCCCAGCACACTATGATGCAATGAGTAGCAAATATTGTTATTTTTTTCTACTTAAGGGAAGAAAACACCTTGAAATGGTTTGTTTATAGCCTATTTGTTTCAATATATTGTCTTTCAGTAAAAACATCTACAGCACCCTTGTCCCCAGATGTATCTCAGCAATATGCTTCTTTCTGTTTCTTTTGTGTGTTTTCTGAAACAATACAATATATGATTTTCTTGTCTTTTCATAAAAAACACCCCTAGGGATGGGGATGTAGCTCAGAGGTACAGTGCCTGCCTGGCAAATGCAAGGCCCCGAGTTTGAATCTTGATTGAAAACAAAACTAAAGTAAAAGTTCCATAAAAACAATCCCTCCTCCAAGGCTTTAGTAAATTTCTATCTGGAGCTTTCCTTAAAGTTGTTGGGGAAAGGAGTGATTTTGGAGCTGGTAAAAGCCATCAAGATCTTTGAATACATCTGCTCACCTGTGGAATGAATTTAAAATACTCAGAGTGTGGATTAAAAGAAATAATGTAAGATATTAATAACTCCATGTAGCACACACTTCTCAAAAAACAAAAAAAAATAGCTTTTGACTAGTAAGAAGCACAGAAAATCTTTTGGGATCCACGCACAGGAGTGGCTGATTGGTCGGATGATGAGGAGGGCTTGTGTTGTGGGGGGACACTTGGTTTCTAGCTTTTGAGCAAGAGAGAGAGAGGCATTCAGTGGGTTTGGGGAAAGTGTGGTTTTCATTTTTTCGAATGGGTTTTTGCAGCCAGAAGATGGAGCGTTTGCTCCTGGGTTTCTGAAACTCAGCATGTTTTAGGGACACTAAAGGGCAGGTGCCCAAAGCCTGCTGATCATGGGGTCTGGAGCAGAGGAAAGCCGTCTCTGAGTGGCAGGCTGAGGACGCCAGGAGGGGTGTTGGGAGACAACAAGGGTGCAATCAGGACTGAGGCCCGGAAACCTGGGCTGTGAATCGAGATGAGTGGGAGGGGGAAGAGCTCTGTGTCGGCTGCCTTCTGGGGCAGGACAGAGTTGGCCACGGTAAATGCTGACGAGAAGGCTCTAGCGAGAGCAACCCACTATAGGACGGAGGATGGGGGAGGTATGACTGCAGGGAACAGAAGAGCAGAGAGGAGGAAGGGTGTGAAGGCCCATGCTTGCAGCTCAATGTCTGAGCACTTGGCCCGAGAGGTCTCTTCCACCTTGATCTCAGCAAAACAGTCCGTATGTTTAGAGCAGTGATTCTCAAGGGGGACCTGAGGGCCGCTGGGGGTCCCCAAAGCCATTGCACACTTGCACAGCAGTTTCCCACCTGTGACGATGTCTGCCTCTGGCAGCAGCCAATGGAACGTGGCTTCAGCAGTGTGCTCCCCAGCATTTCCCAAGACTTGGGTCATTGGACAGGAGCCCCTGTTTCCCTCTGTATCTCCGCTGGGCTCTCACTTGGAGTCGCCATTATTTTACAGTGATTTCGCTCACCTGCCAACACTGTGAGCCCTGCCTAATTTTTACCTGAGTTATTTTTCCAGTTTGCTTTCTAAAAATTAAAAAAAAAATAATTTAGCGCTGTATCAAAAGACCCGGCACTCACTGCTGTAACCATTTTAGTGTGTGATGCAGTGCTTTGCACTGGACTCGCCTTGCTGTGTGACAGATCTGGAGAGCTTTTCCACCTTGCAGGACTGGCGCTCTGTACTCATGAAAGGCAGCTCTGCCTTTCCCCCTCTGTCAGCTGCTGGAAACCATAATTCTACTTTCATTTTTTGGTGCCTTGCATAGTGCAACCCTACAGCATTGCTTTTTTTGTAAGCCTAAGACGTAGTATAACGTCCACAAGGGAATCCACATGACCGGATCGCCTCATTTTAAGTGCTGAGTAATATTCCATTGTTAAGTAAGCACTTCCTTTGCTATCCATGAGTTCACTGACAGGCATGTGGGTTGCCCCCTCCTTCTTGCTACAGAGATTAATACTGCAATGAACATGGGGGGGTTTCCAGAGAACTTGGCCTCCCGATGTTGACACTAACCCTAACTCATGCCTGAAAATAGTTCCCAACTGCTAGAACTGATGCCTGCACTGGCCGAGCAAGAGGTGGACATGAGAGTGAACATGAGGCTGAGGGTGGGTTCAGTTCCGTCTCTCAATACGCAGGCGGTGGCAGAAGGAAGTGGAAAACAGGCTGGGTACCCGGAGCCTGGAGTCCCCCGTCTGCCAGGAAGGTGTGAACTTGCATTGAATGTTCACCATAGGTTAGGTACGTGCATAAATTTCCTGAGTTACTGACACTCTGAAAATAATGAGAAAAAAAAAATCCCTCCAGGGCCGGGGATTTAGCTCAGTGGCATAAACACCTGCCTGGCAAGTGCAAGGTCATAAGTTTGATCCCCAGTACAGAAAAAAAAAAAAAAATTCCCTCCAGTCTCTCAGGGTCAGGTACAAACCTCAAAGAAAATAGAAATCACCAAGGCCAGAAACAAGCCCAGCAGGAGACATTAGCATGGAGGAGATTTTTTTTTTTATTTTTAATGAAAAGAAGAATCATTTTTTATTTAAAGAGAAAAAAAAATGTAAAGGGTAGAGATAATACAGAATTTTAAAAAAAAGATAAACAGTAAGAAATCACTAGTTGATAAATTGCATATTGCCCTCTTAGAAATAGTTGTTCAAGTTACAAAATTAAAGCATACAAAGTAGATATTCAAATAGTGAGACTGTAAACAGCTATGCATGCATGAATCTCTACATGTATTTCTATCCTTTCTGTATTAGAGGGAAAAACAAAACATAGCAAGACAAAACAAAACAAATTCCTATAAAAACATGAAACCAAAAAGTCATATAAAACCACAGTACAAGGTGATCTACAATGATTACTGTTTGTCTCTTATTATCTTCAATAGAATTGTCTATATCATCAGGCATAATTGAATATAGCAGTATATAACAATATTAGTAAAAATAAAACATTGTAGACAGTATCAAACTTCTAAGGCAGGTAATAATCAAACCAGAGTGGATATTCTAGTGAATTTTGTCATCTTAAGTGCAGTTGCCTATACTCTCAGACTTGATACTATCAATCATAACAGCTTTGAATAAAATCTATCAATATAAAACAGTGATCTAACAAACCAGAATTGATTACGATCAGTCATGGTAAAACAGTGTAGGTTATACAGAGCTTTAGATTAAGTTAATAGGAAATTAAGGATGATTATCGTACTATATCCATTTTTGGGATAACTGTCTGAGCCCTCAAATCTAGTACAGATAGAATGACTGGAACAGAATATAATACATCTAAGCAGAGTGATGTAATGTGGGTTTTAAATCCTGGTATACTATTAACAATATAGTGTATCAAGGCCATCTATGTTAGAGATTCTAGCCATCCTTCTCTGCCTCATTTCTGCTATGCTATTTTTCTGCCTTTGTTTGTCTACTTTTCTCCTTCATTCTACTGCCTGCCCCACTCATTGAGGCCTTTCTGCCACTTTCCTAAAATCCTGGTATTTTTTTTCTCTCTCTCTAGAATGTCCTTCATTATTCTCTGTAGGGTTGGATTGGTGGTCACAAACTCCCCCAGTTTCTCTTTCTTGTGGGAGCATCTTGTTTCTCCATTAATTTCTAGTGACAGTTTTGCAGGGAACATCAATCTTGGCTGGAGGTTATTTTCTTTCAGGGCTTGGAATACTTCGCTCCAAGCTCTTCTTCATCTGATGGTCTGTGTCGAGAAGTCAGCCGTGATTCTGACGGGCTTACCTTTATAGGTAATCTGTTTCTTTTCTCTGATGGCTTTTAATATTCTGTTTTTATATTGAGTTTCTGGTATCTTGATTATTATATGTCTGGGTGTAGCTCTGTTTTGGTTGTAGGTGGCTGGAGTTCTGTATGCCTCACATAGCCGAATGTCCATTTTCTTTTCCCATGCTTGGAAAGTTTTCCTTAATTATTTCCATGAATAGACTTTGTAATTTGTCTGTTTGTATTCCTGCTTCTTTGTTCACATTTCTTATTCTTAAATTATAGATTCTCTTGTCGTCTTCTAGCCTTTGTATTGTTACTGCCTGTTTCCTTGTTATTTTTAAGAGATCTTTCCTTTCATGATCACACATTGTAAACTTGTTTTCAAGTTTTGATAGTCAGTCTATCCTTAGTTTCTTTTAAGAAGTTTTGCCAGCTTTCAATGGAGTTTTTAGTTTCCTGGTAATCTCTTTGAATCTGCTTCATGTATTCTAGATTTTCTTTATATTCTTTATCAAATGTTTCTCTCCTTTTTTTGTGTTCCTCCCTTCTTCTGTCTGTGTCTTCCTGAGAGATGCTTAGCATTTCTTTTATTACTCTACTCATATCTTGCTTTACCTGATTTAATATTTCAGTTTTGAGCTTGTCTACAAAGTCCTGAAGATATCTTTTAATGTCCATTGAAGCCATGCCTGATGTTGCATGTTTGCTGCCCTCAGTCTCCCTTATTTTTCCCTCTCCTGGATTAGTGTTCTTAGGGTTTTGGGTTGGGGGCTTTTTCTTGTTTCTCTCTCTTATAATGGTTTTGGTTTCTTCCATACATATGCATAGTGGAGGTCTCATCCCCTTTCCTTGTTGGTTATGGTTCTTCTGAAGCAGGCTGGTGAGGGATTTCTGCCCTCTCCTGCCTGCTCTTGTCACTGAGGTGTAAGCAGGGGCTGCATATGCTGGCTCCTCCCCACTGGACCAGTCAACCTTCAGGGGCCTTCACCAGGTTAGTGTGTGCTAGGTGTAGGGGATCAGTTTGGGAGGGCTTATTGGGTCCCAGCCAGGGACGTGACTCAGGCCAAGAAAATCCCAGGAGTCTGCTCTGAGGAGGGAGTAACCAACTGAAGTCACTGTTGCTCCCAGTTCAGGCTCCTCCTGCCCGACTCCAACATGTTGCCCATTTGGTTTCGTACTTCCTGTGTGTGTGGGGGTCTCATTCCCAGCACTGACCATGGATTAATGAAGGTCCCTTTGCTGGCTCCGCTCTCCATTAGACTCACCAACCCCCGACTTCAGTGTGGCTGTGTCTCATGTGAGTGGCAGCGGGAATGAGTTTGGGTGGCTTTGCTGGCCAGCATGAATTCAGGCCAGTGAACTTGGTGGCTTTCAGGAAAGAGCCGTGTCCAGTAATTTTAGCTGTTCCAATTGTAGCCCTGAGACTGCATATTTGATGAGCTTTCTTTGCTTTAACCTCTTCCTGTGTCAAGAGGATCCATCTCCCTCTGTCTGGATCTCTCCAGGATATTTTACTCTGGCATATGAGCTGTTTCTCCCAGGAGGCTTTGTATTTTGTTGCTCACTGATTGGCCATCTTTAGCTCCTCTCCAAAAAGAAGAATCTTTTAGGTAGAATGCATCCACATCTCCACCATCTCTCACACTATGTAAATTCAAGGTGGACAAGTTCTTTTCTTACTCTTGGGGTGCAGGCTGGGCTCACAAAGAAACCTGGGTTTGAGTGACCAAGGTAGCGAAGACCAATCTCTCAAACATTAGCAACGCTCTCCCCAAGATTCTAACCTGAAGTTTTCTACCCCTGAGGTTGTGGTAACATAAATCATTCCTGTTGAAAACCATCTTTTGTTCTTTTTCTATTAAAATTTCAAATAGTGACTTTAAAAAACAGAGACATTTCACTAGGAGCATAGACATTTCTTTTCATGTTAGAACTTCTGTGGAATGGCCTGGTTTTATAGGAACTGCTGCTGCTGCTGATAAATTGGTTTCTGGCATTCTAAATCGTCAAGTATTGTTTTTTCCAGACAGTTTGAAAGGAAAGTTTGATTCTTATCGGGAAAGTTTTCAGGGAAAGGTTAAATTGGTAAGAAACAAAAAGAGAGAGGGGCTGACTGGAGCAAAGTCAGTCAGAGCGCCGTTCACCTCAGGTATGGGTGGCGGGGGACACGGCTGCCTGGCTGGCTGTGGGTGCCTCATTTTCTGTTGGGGCCCTTCCTGCGTCTCGGGCTTTAATCTCACAGTGCTTCAGACATGCCTGCTTGCTACTTCAAATGGAAGTTTCTTCTGCCTGGGTCATCACATCTACCCTGTCACAGGCAGGGTTCCCCAGCCCCAAAACTGAGATGTTTTGGGTGCTAAGACCCCAGGGGAATGCTGGACTGGGTGGAGGGGGAGCTTGGACCCAGGGTGGGGTCGCTTCTGGCCCCATTCAAAGGCTCCCTCTTTTCACTAGAGACACAGGTTAGCTTGCAAGTTCTCTTTCCATACAAGCATTGTCTGTGTTCAAAAGTAAAATTAGTACATGATTTTCTTTTTCTGTATTGTGTAAACTATCTTTTTAAAGAGTTTTCATTTTATACACAAACCCCAGAGTTTGTATCTGGGCTCCTATTCCATGACTGTAGAGGACATTGTGATAAAAGTCAGGCATAGAGGCTGGGGATTTAGCTCAGCAGCATAAGCACCTACCTGGCAAGTGCGAGGTCCTGAGTTCGATCCCAGGTACCAAAAAAAAAAAAAAATCCAGTCATACAAGCCAGGTATAATGGCACACACCTGTAATCCCAGCACTCAGGAGGCTGAGGCAGGAGGATCATTAAAAATTTGAGACCAGCCTGGGCTACAAAATGGGCTCAAGGCCAGCCTGAACTGCACAGTGAGACCCTGTCTCAAAAAGACAAAAACAACAGCAACAACAAAAAAGATCATACACAAGAGGTGAAGCACGACTCACCAATGTCAAAGCTCCCTGGGGACCAGGAAATATCCCCCAAAGGGACAAGGGAAAACCCCTGCACACTCTGACCACTGCACTGACCTGCATTAGTTTCTTTTTAGCTCATGTTTAGTCTTAGCGAAAGGGAGAATGTTTGCAAACTGCATGCTTCGGTATCACTGTATGTGACAGTAACCTTGCCACAGAGCACATGTGGTTATTTTATGATACAGGAAGCAGAAAAGGCGCTGGGCGGAGGGCCAGGGACCCTCCAGCTAGGCAGCTTTGGACAAGATTCCCTCTCTTGGGCCTCAGTTTACCTTTCCTAAAACCCAACGCTTGGACAGCACTAGCTCCATTAATCTTTGGGCTCTCACATTCTGTGAATGAATGACCTGACCACTGTGTTCGCTCTACGTTTTATTTGGCATGTGTTCATTTGATACATATATACATAAATAAAAATCTGTACATGGCAAAAATACAAAATAGTTCTTCATAAGTTATGCGATTAAACGGCTAGTTTTTTTTAAGTTTAAAGACCATTACAAACGAGAGGAGAGAAAGCCAGCCAATGCTTTGTATTCATTCACAATGACCTTGGTATAAAATATCCATACAAAACATATGTACAAATAGTGTACAGTTTCTCAAGCTATGCCAGGACAGCAGAGTTCAGTTTAAAACTAAATCAAGGAGGCTCAGAGTCTCTCCTGTCCACCTTGTACCCACCGCTAGCTTTGCAGCTCTGGGACACCTCCCCCCACCCCACCCCCAGAAGAATGAAAGGGCACAAGGCAGAGTGCTTGGTGCATGTGTTACGCATGTAGAAATTGAAACACAACAGCCAGGCATGGCCATGCTGCAGCACTCGAGAGGCTGAGTCAGGAGGATCACCATGAGTTTGAGGCCAGCCTGGTCTACACAGTGAGTTCAAGATCAGCCTGGAATATATAGTGAGACCCTGTCTCAAAAAAACTGCCCCCAAATAAACAACAGACACAGAGACAAGGCTTCCTCCGAATTAGAGAGGAATTGTAAATTGTCAAGTATTGTTTTTTCCAGACAATTTGAAAGGAAAGTTTGATTCTTATCTGGAAAGTTTTTGGGGGAAGCAACCTCACTGGTTGCTCCCGGAGAGCCTGCGGAGGGAAAAGACATCGTGTTTGCTTTTCCCTCAGACCAAAAGGTGCAGGTGCAGGTGCAGGCTTATTCCTCCTGCAGCTCCGGCGCTCTCCAAGGGAACCGCTAGGGGAAGGACCCCCGGCATGCCTGACCCAGGGAGAGGAAAAGACTGGAAAATCAGGGCGCTTGGGGTTAGCTGTGCCCCGTGCCCCGACTCTTAATTCGGTCTCCTCCTCTGTGGGACGTCGAGTGGGGCGCACAGTGCAGCCCACGCCCTCGCAGTGTTTACCCGAGCAGGACGGCGGGGTCCAAGACCCACGTCACCGGGGAGAGGGCTGCAGGAGTGTGTGGGACGAGGAGGATCTGGAGGCCGGGCTGTGACGGCAGCTGGCCGGCTTGGGCACTGGGTTCGAATCTTCCACCTCACAGCGCTTTAAGCAAGGGCGCGGGAGGGGCCCCTAGGACACGGTGATCTCCTCCTCCTCTTCCTCCTCCTCTTCGCCCTCCTCCTCCTCCTCCTCGGCCTCCTCCTCCGAGTCGGAGCAGTCCGAGGGTTTGCCGGGGCTGCCCGAGCGCGCGGGCGAGGGGGGCAGCGGCCCTGCCAGCCGGGGCTCCCGCGGGTGCCGGGGGTCTGGGGGCGCGCGGAAGGCCAGACGCGGCCGGGGGCTTCCGGGGCGCCCCTCGTCCTCCTCGTCGTCCGCGGGGCCCTTCTGGCCCACGTCGCTGAGGTCCGGGTGCGGGTTGAGTTTGGTGGGCAGCGTCTGCTCGCGGCAGCCCCCGCTGGACAGGAGTTCGCGCTCCTTGGAGTTTCGCCACTTCATGCGCCGGTTCTGGAACCAGATTTTTACCTGGGACGCCGGGGGCGGGAGAGAGGAGCGCGGAGAGCAGGTGAGTGCGGGGCACGGAGCGGGGTGGGGGAGCTGGGGTGTAGGGAGAGCGCCGCCCTTCGCTCTGTCTGCGCCCACAGGAGCGATTTCTGCTGCGCGCCGCACCCTTTGCACTCGACTCGCCACCCACTTAACCCTATGCTCGGAACCCAGCCCAGATGAGCACGCAGCCTGCGCTGGGCCTCAGTCTGAGCAATGGGCTCACGCGATTTCGGCGACCCCCCCCCCCAAGGACCGACAGGGACCCGGGAAGGGGGTGCAGCCCCCTGGGGCTGTGGAGCACCTGGCCTCACCTGCGAGTCCTTCAGGCCCAGCTTGGCCGCCAGCTTCTTGCGGTCGGGCTTGCTGATGTACTTCTGCTTCTGGAACATTTTCTCCAGCGCCTTGCGCTGCACGTCGGAGAAGACGGCGCGGCGCAGCATCCCGCGGCGCGGCTTCCCGCGGGCGGCCAGCGGCCAGGAGAAGGTGCCCGGGATGGGCACGACGCTGGCAGACGCTGCGGGCGGCAGGGAGGAGGTGCCGGGAGGCCCCGCCCACCCCCCCTGAGCTCTACTCCCCGCCCGGGGTGGGGGCTTCGCGCCCCTCTCCGCTCGCCCGCGGGTGCCTTCATCTCCGTAAAGCCCTCCTTTCTCCTCCTCCCCGGCAGGCAGAACGGGCCACAAACCTGCAACCCGCGACTGTGAAAGGCGCTTTCCGCCCAAATAACTTTGCCTTTCAACCGTGCAAACCCGGATTAGGGAAAACCGTGAAACCAGCCCCCAACAACCGCCTGTCGCGTTTCTCCATTCAGGGATCCTAGGGAAACTAACCTGTGTGGACTCGTTCAAATGGCAACAGAAAAAAAAAATCAACTATAAAAATAAAACGGCCGGGGCCACTCCTTCGACCTACGACCCTACCCCAACCTATCACCGTGGTGGCTTTTGCATTCTTCAGACGCAAAGGGGATACTTTGCGGATTCGAGAAAGGGAGAGAGAGGAAAATCCGCTTTGGATTTTTTTTTAAATCTAATCTTTATTCATCTTTTTTATATTAATCTCCCCCCCCAAGACGTAAAGAATTGGGCCCCATACATGAAAAGTAGCAGCTAATTAGCACATTGCCCGCTACCCAATGGGTATTGGCATGGTAAAAAGGGGGAGAGTTTCGCTTTAAGGGAGAAAAAGAAAAACAAAAAGAAACAGAGGCTCTAATGAAGCGTGAATGGTAATTGTGTAGTAATGAACTAACAGAAAAAGGCTGTGGACAAGCAGCGAAAGCCATATATTACCGGAACAAAAGAGATTTACACTTTCAAACTAAACACAACTGTGGCCCAGACCATTGGGAACGTACTGATGGCAGGGGCTTCTCTGGGTCCAATCGCTCTCATTAAAGGGACATGAAAAGCTATTGATAAAGCTCGGGTTGTTTTTGTGAGTGCAGTGGGATGAGAGAGAAAAGGGGCAAATTCCAGGATCAGCTGGCGCATGGGCGCTGGGAGGGGGTTGGCGGGTTCTCACTCCCCCTTTAAAAAATCATCTCCACCGTTTCTTTTGCGGATCTCCGAGAGGGGGCCCGGTCCTACCCCTCCCCCGCCGGCCAGGCCGGGCCTCTTCACTCTTTCTAGGGGCTCTGCCTTCTCCCTCGGAGGCTGCCTAGTTTCTGACCAGTGATGTACCAGGAGGGGACCCTCGTCAGACTGTTTAAGGCGTTTCTCCTTTCCCCGGGGACCCTTGGCGCAACTCTCTCCAGCTGCTTCTTATTTTGCAAGCCCAAAGTTCTTTAAAGAGATCCAGCGGGCCGTAGGTGGTGGTGGGGGGCGGTATGAGGAGGGGTCGGGGAAACCGGGTGGAGAAAGGGAAGGTGGGGGTTAGAGAAGGCTCTAGGCCTCCTCCTCCCACCCTGGGCGACCCCTGGCATCCCACACAAGAGGGCACCCCATGTGGTCTTGTGAGAAGCCCGAGCCCTGAATGAGACTTAAAGAGAAATTAGCCCCGGCTGGTAGGTGTCTCCGGCGGCGTGGAGGGGCGAGGGCCGGTCTGTGTGTGGCTGCCCGGAGGAGCTGACCAATTGGTCATGGTGCTGAAACCTTTGTGGGGAATCGTGGCCGAGCGCACTGACGCTGTGGGAAAACGGCGGCGTGAAGGGATGCCAACAGCTTCCTCGCCGGGAAAGGAACCGCCTCAAATTGGAACCATGACAATTCTGGCTAATTTGTAGAGCAGGGAATTGGTGCAAAGTGTCAAGCAGTCACTGCTCGTGCTAAATAGGGCATCAAATTGGCGCGACGGATTCGCGAATGTTGTACGCCTCGCAACCTCTGAACCGGAGCGTAACCCCGAGGGGTGGACGGAGAAATATGGCTCGGGGCCGGGGGCGGACGGGGCGGGCTGGCGCGGGGCCGGGCCCGGACCTACCTGGGAAATACGAGGATCTGATGAAAGGTTGGAAGGAGCCTTCGAAGTAGGGAAAAGCGAACGTCTTGGGAGGGAGGCTCTGGAGCAAGGCGGGAGAAGTTTCTGGGGGGGGTGTGGGGAGACAGAATTTGATTACGCGCTCGATTCGCGCGCTGCGCATTGAATACGCGATGCGAGGCGCTGGGTTCTAAGGCAGCCGAGCCTGCCCGACGCCTCACCCGCAGGAGCGCTGCTCCCCCGGGGGCCCTGCGCCACCTCCCTCTCCCCTGATCTCCATCCCGGCCACTTAGGAGACTCAGACAGGACTGGAGTGCAGGAGAGAGATGGGCGGAGGCGCGGCGCCAGCTCCTGCAGTGAAGACCTCGCTGCGGGTGTGAAAACCCCGAGGGGCGAGCGCCCCGCCGCGGGGCTCCGCACAGGGTGGGGCGCCCCAGGGCTCTTCCTCCCGGAGCTGCCTTGACCTCGCGCCCCCGCGGCCCAACGTGGGGGCTCGGGCTCCCCACGCGCACCTGTGCACGGGTGCGCGCGCGCGGGTACTCGCTCCGCAAAGGAAACTAAGCCCGGAGAGCGTCTCCGCGGCCGTCCGCGTTCCCCTTCCCTTACCTGTTCTGGGCGTCGAGGACAGGATGGCGTTCACCCCAAACTTCAGAAACGTGGGCTCGCTGGCAGGGGAGAGGGCGGTCTGCGGGGAGCTGCCGCGCCGGCTGCCCGTGCTTGGAGTACCCGGAGAGCCTAGGTCGGAGGTCCCGGAGTCGGCGGCGGCGGCCGCGGGGGCCCCCTGCCTGGGGGGTGACAGGCTGGCGGCCGGCACGCTGCGGGGCAGGTAGGCGGGGGGCCGGCTGATGCGGATCAGATCCTCCACCAGGAAGCTGGAGTGGCCCGAAAACGCCGACTGAAGGGACTGGGGCAGCGTCAAGGTGGGCGTGGGTCGCAGGAGGCTGGGGTACCCGGCGGGGGGCGCGAGGAGCCCGGGGAACATCATGGTAGGAGCGGGGCGGGCGAAGGAACCCTTCTTCCAGGGGCCGAGGGCGGCCGCCTCTCTTCCCGCCCCTCCCGCTTCCCGGTGCCCGACTCTCGGGCTTAGCAAACGTCTCCGAGTAACGATCCCTCTAAGAAGTGCGTCCGTCCCGAGTCCTCCGAGGTCCTCCGCGAGGTGATGGTTTTATAGTGGCTCGCCCGCTGCAGCGCTTTGAAAAGTGACAGCTCTGACAATAAAGTTCAACAAAGTTCTCCACTCGAGCTTCATTCGCTGGAGGCTCCGGGCCCTCTGATTGGCGCAGAGGTGCAATTTATGATTGGATTAGTCTTCATAAGCAAGGCCCGCACAATGGGCTGCCAACAAAGGCCCTCGCGCGTCAGTTCTGCATATCGACCGCCTCTTTGCAATACAGTGCGCCCCCAAAGCTCTTGCCCTGGGGTTTTTGTTCCGAAGCAACACCCGGGCTAATTAAATGCCTATTTAGAAGTTTCAGATGACATCTTGCCTCATAGAAAAGGAATTATTTGAAGAACACACTAAATTTATTTGCAGCCCCCCGCACTGAGTCTGGAAAATCAATCAATAAATATTCATGGAAATACATCTCCAGGCTATCAGTAAAATAGCTCTCCCCTTGTGCGCGGGGAGGGGTGTGTGTGGAAAATTTCAAGTCCTTCATCATGAAAATATAGTAGACCCACTCCAGGTCTAGCCCTGTTGTCACTCCAGCTGAAGCCAAGGCAGATGTGAGGGCCAGGCTAAGTCGAAGCTAGACGTTCCACTGTTCCACTCTCGGGGTCTGGAGAGGCCTGGATCAGGGCTGGGGTGCTCTCGGTTTGGGTTTGGGTTTGGGTTATCTCCTTTGAGAAGGCCGGTCGAGTTCCAGAGTTGGTGGATGCCTGCGAACTCTTGGCACCTTGCCCAACTGCTTCCAGCTCAGTTTCTCTAGTTGCCCATTTGGGAGTTCATAGAGCTCCCTTGAGTGAGGAGTGAAGGCCGATGCTGCCCCTGACTGGGGTGCAGGATGCCACCTGCACCCCCTTCAAGGGCTATTGCAGGCAGCAGCACCCCACCCAGCCTTTTTGCTACCTCTAAGAAGCTCTAGGCGGTTTGAGTTGAAACATATGACCTCACCTATTGCTGTTTGTCATGTGGCCAAGGTTTTTCAAGATTTTTTTCTTTTTCTTTTTTTTTTTTTAAACAGCAACAGGAGAATAAAGGAAAATCAGAGGGAAGGACGAGGTTCCCAGGAATGTGGGTGCCTCTCCTAAATCTGACACCCCTTAAGTGAAAACGCTCCCAGAGACAATCCCCTCGCTGTTCTCTGGGTTGGGACTGAGGTGCCGCCGGGCCTCCATCCCGTTCCTCTGCTCCCCGAGATAACAGATGTATTAAATGTCCCATTCATTTCTTTCATGTGGCTGAACCTCCCCCAAGAGAAGTGTGCAGCCTCGCCAGGCCGCCCTGATCCTATTAACCATGAACTAACTGTCACCTTCAGCTGGTTTTCCTTTTTGCTTTTTAACACAAAGCTTTCTCAAAAATCTTATTAACCAGCTGTATTTCTCTCGATGGCTTTGTTCGGGGCGTTTTGTGTTGATGATCTCATGTCGCTGCTTTAACCATTCAGTAAAAGTGCATCTGTGACTTATATCACATTAAACCAGAAACTGAGCGCACTAAAGCTCTCCCTCGATTCAAATTAAAAAGTTATTTAGGACCGGGCTCTGGAGACGAATTAATGCTGGGAGATGACTCGAGGCTGGAGTTTCCAAACCCAAGTTGGCTTCTGGGGAGTCCTGGCCGGCGGGCAGGGCAGGATGGGAAAGCCAATTAGGAAAGGAACTCAGTCTTTTAAGTAAGTGGCCTTTTAAATCGGGAGACTGCGTTGCTAGAGGTAATTGGAGGCCCCTGGAAACGGAAGAGGGAGGACTTTAAAGTTTCTCTTCTCCAAATTTTGCAATAAAATAGATGAGAAAGTTCAAACCCTCTCTAAGCTCCATCACCAACGGATGGGCTCGCTTCCTCCCTCTGCTTCCCTGAAGCTTCTGTGTCTCGCGGCCAGCGCTGCCGACCATCCCTCCCTCTGGCCCCGCAACCCGGTCTGGAGGCCTGGCTGGCTCCTCTGCGAGTTCCCGGAAGACACTAGCGGCTGAAGGGGACCAAGTCCCTAACCTGCCCAGGTGCTTGCATGAGCTGGCCCATGTCTGCAGCAATGCGTTTGGGGCTGGGTGGGGAGGGGGCCTTCTCAGCACCCCCTTCCCCGGGCTTCTCCCTAGCTGGGCATTTCCCGGGTGCAGCTTATACAGTGTATTAGCCCTTCCTCTGACAGCCCCCCCCCCTTCTGCCTCACCTTGGCCTAACTGCTGCTAATTCTCTGCTTTTAAAAGGCGGCCCTGACAGGTCTTGGAAGATGGACCCCGGGTCCTGCAGAATTCTTCGGTACTGAAGGGGAAAACTGAGCGTGGGGAAGGGGAGGCGAGGGCTGGGCGCCCGTGAAAAGGCAAAAATAAACTCTAAGGAAGCAAGAAATGTAAAGGACGAAAGGACCTTACTTTAAGCGTCTCCTGGAACGCGTCTTTTCAAACTCCGCGCCAGCCCCGGGGTGGGGGGCTGTTCGGTCGCGGCCGAGACTGTGGCTAAGGGGCTGGACCCGAGCCCGCGGGCGCCCTGCGTCCTGCGCCCCGTGGAAATGCAGCTCTCTTCCAGCGTCTTTAGGAGGAACCGCTGAGGGCTGGGTTTTCTGTCTGTTTCTCTTTGGGGGACCAGGATGTAGGAGCGGGGAGAGAGAACAGGAGGCCCAAGTCTGGAGCTGAGGTCTTTGCTTGTGCCAGGCGAGGCCGTGGCCTGCTCCAGGGCCTGCGGGCGCTATAGGTGGCCAAGTCCCTGTGCGCCCTTGCTGCTGCCCAGCCTGCCGGTGACCGGATACAGACTGGCTTTGCGGAAATGACTTTAGGGTTCGCTTGGGGCAGTAGGAAGGGCTCAGAACCTGTCCTGAGGGTTCCTTTCTCCCGGGCAGTGGAGAGCGGGCTCATTGCTATAGCTACCACTGGGGTCCAACCCCCAGGGCCCCGGGAAGCGCGGGTTACCCAACAGGGCAGAGCCAGAGGCAAAGAGAATGACAAGAACTTCCGGCCCTCAGGAGAGATGGCAAGGGGCGTCTCCGGATGGCTGAGAGTCTAAGGAGCCCCCGGCTTTGGCTCTGGCCTCTAGAGTGAGTCCAAGCGCACGGGGCCAAGGTTGGCCCGGGCACAGGGCAAAGCGCCAGGCACAGCTCCTCTGAACCAGGGTGGGGGCGCAGAGCCTGAGGTGACTAGTGAGGAGAGGAGCAGGGGAAGGAGGAGGAGAAGGAGGAAGAGCAGGAGGAGGAGGAGCAGGAGGAGGAGGAAGAGAAGGAGAAGAAAGAGAAGGAGAAGGAGGAGGAAGGGGAGGAGGAGGAGGAAGGGGAGGAGGAGGAGAAGGAGGAAGAGCAGGAGGAGGAGGAAGAGAAGGAGGAGGAAGAGGAGGAGGAGTAGCAGGAGGAGGAAGGGGAGGAGGGGGAGGAGGAGGGGGAGGAGGAGGGGGAGCAGGAGGAGGAGGAGCAGAAGCCAGGAGGAGGAGGAGGAGGAGGGTGAGGAGGGCTCCAGGCCCCGGCTCAAAGAGCTTTCCTACTGCCCAGCCTCTCTATTAAGACAACTCTAAGGAGTTCACCTTTAGAATAGGCCACAAGGAGCTACCGGCTGCCCCGGCCCTTTCTAGCCTTTCCCCCCTCACCCCCATCCCTTTCACACTCACTCCCCTCTTTTTTCCTTGAAAATCCTTCTATTGTGCCAATCAAGCAGATGGTTTGCAGGAAATATAGCTTGGCCTTGCTGACCGAAACTAATTTTAACTAGCTTTCCAAGCCCGAAACGTTTGTTTTGCTCTTACAAAATAGCCCCCAAAACAGCTGGCAAGGGTGAATTAAACCCATTAAAGACACATTTATAAGAAATTATATTCACATAGATTGCCTGAACCCCCTTGTGCAGCCTAAGAGAGGAGATGAGCGCATTTAAATGAAAATGTCCCCTCTTTAACGTAGCCTGAAAGTCTCCAAACATTTTACTAAATAGATTAACTTGACTATTGTCTTGCATCACATTTATCAGCTTCATTAAGTGAATAGCTGAACAAATATATTACGCATGCATGAAAAGCTCTTTTTCCAGGGGCCTCATTGTATCCTCAGGCCTGACAGGTGGTTAACTGTGTGTTGTATTTTTTTGTGTTTTCTTCTTTTTTTTACTCCAAAGAAAGAGGATCTCTGTAGAGCTAGAGTGGCTGGGCACAGTGCTGGTGTGGCAGGTCCCCTTGGAGCCCTTCCACACTGGTGACATTAACACCATGGGTGTTAGGTGCACATTCAAAGGTATCAGAATGAAATCTTGGTGAGCAGGGACTTAAGGGCTTTTTCTCTCCAGGATGTGCTCTTGTCTGGGAAATTAATATCATATTATTTCTTCTCAGAGTTGAGATGCTCTCTCCCTCCTTGTCAATAAATTGCCTTTGCTTTACCTTGTTCAGCCAGCTCTTTACAGAAAGCAGGGTTAGTTATTTTAACTCACACTTGGCTGTGGGTAAAACTAGGGGTTTCCCTAGAGATCACTGAAAGGGCCCTTTGACAGCTGATCCTCTAAGGTTTAACTACACTCACATCTTTACATTCCCCTGCGGGGACCAGGCTCCCACCAGCACCTCCGGCTGAAGGACAGCATTTCTGTATCTTAGGAGCGTGCCCATGGTGGAGGGAAGAAGGGCAGGGCCGGGTGGGGGCACAGCGCAGATGGGCTGGCCCCTGGAAGGACTGCATGGATTGGCTTCTGTTTCTTGGCCTCAGGATCCACTTGGTGTCAAGAGCAAAAGCTCAATGTCACCACCCCTTGGATCCTGCTCTAAGCTTGCCTGTCCTGCCCTTCTCCTCCCTGGAGGCAAAGCTGGACTCTCGGTGAAAAGAGGAGGGATCTCCCCTAGCTTCTGGCTCCTTCCCTTGCCCTGGGCCTTGACTTCTAGCTGCTTTAAAACCCACTGCAGCTCTTTCTTTCTTTAATTCCACATCCCAGCATCTTCCCCACCCCTGCCCCACCTCTCATGCTAAGCGGAGCTATTGGTTTCCTGTCCGAGCATCTTCCCGGCTGAAGAGAGCTGGACAAAAGTGAAGTTCACTGATGGGTGCTGGGTGAGGTATAGGACCTTTCTTTGGCCTTGACAGGGCTGCTGTTTCATCAGTGGGAAGACAAGTGAAAACCAAGAATATCCAATCTATTCTGTTTCTCTTTCTGACCTTCCAGGACTCAGGCATGGGTGCCAGGAGTCTCTTATGGTTTGTGTTCAAGTCCAGGTGACCTGGATGGGTTGGGGGTGCTGTCATTTGGGGAAACTCATGTATGGGGTGACAGACTCTGGAGAAGAGCATGTTCTCTCCCCTCCACCCCTAACAGAGGACTTTTGGAAGGTCAGGCTTGCTTACAGTGAGTGGATGTGAGGGGCTGGCTTCAAGGTTTGCACCAGTCTTTGGAGTAATCTCCAGACATGCGCTGTCTTCATGTTCTACCTTGATCTTCCCAACATTTAAGAACCCACAAAGGAAAAAGATGTGTATTTATGGCCTGATGTTCTCTTCTAAACCAGATTATTGCTTCATCATCTCCTTTTTTTTTTCTAATGTAAAAAAAAAAGGACAACTGCATATGTTTTAGAAAATAAAGGGAAGAGAAGTTATAGCACCAGGACCTGTAAAGTGTGTATGTGTGTGTGGGGGGGTCTTCCAATCATCTGAAGTTCTTCAGTTCAACTTGTCTCTGTTAAAAACTTAGTTGCCCTTTTAGAAACAAAGAGATATGTTTCTAGTCCAGACAGACACCCAGAAAAGGCCAAGAGGTAAAGCTTCTAGTCCCGTGGTGATGACCCTGTGGCACGGGTGCTGCGGAGGACACACAGAACCGTCTCTGCTGGCACATGAGCCAAGTCACCCCAGCAGCTGAGCATTTTGGGTAGCAGTTGTTTCTTCTAAGCTAAAACCTCAGTATTCGGGTCGATTGCAGTGTTGGCACTTTGCAATAGATAAGTGGGTGTTGGGTTGCCATTTGGGTACTTGGTCTCTAACAGCTTCACCGTTAATGTTCTAGTCCATTATTGTGCAGCCAAATTTCATTCTAAAAGTTGCTTTTCTTCTAATAGGGAGTCTTGGTTTTGCCCAAGGAGAGGTCTAACAGCAAGAAGGGCTGTTTGAACCATGAGCCCATGCACAAGAGGAAAATAGTTTGAAGTGTGTGACACTCATTGCTGGAGCATTGTTTGCCTAAGGCCAGGGTAGCTTACAGATTCATGCAGGTAGTGGAAAGAGAAGTGGTCTTAGAATCCTATCTGCTCTGCAGTTCTGCATGGCCAGTGGCAGGAAGTGGGGGGAAGGCATTCGAGGATGTGATCTTTCTCTTACATAGCAGCAAGAGGCACCTCTCTTAGGCCTGAAGATTAAATGCCAGCCTCCGTCTTCAGGAGGAAATATTTACCCTGCATTCTACTCCCATCCCTGCTGAGTGTTGGGGACTGTGCTGTTTATTATTTTCTGTTTGCCCTCCTAAATCACAGTTCTTCCTCTGGAGAAGCCAGCGCTGACCCAAAGATGCCTTGTTGGCTGGATTCTTCCAGTTGGTTTCAATCGGTAGAGGGCACTGGCACCAACTCCAGGAAGAAGGGATGAAAGAAAAGCTGGGGTATTTGTTCTTCCCCCTCCTTTCTTGTCTTGTGTCCTGCCGTCTAATTCAGGAGCCACTACCCATTGTTCAAATCAGGTAAAGTCAAATAAGATTAAAAATACAGGTCCTCAGCTGCACTGGCCACGATTCGAATCCTCTGTGACTTGTGGTGCCTACATTGGATGACGCAGACTTGGTATTTCCATGATTGCAGTTCTGGGCAGTGGGGAAGAGGGCTCCTGAACATGAGAAACTGAGGCCAAGAAGCAAGAGACTACTGACACAAGGAAATGGAGTCGAGAAAGAGGTGACTGCCGAAGACAAGTGGCTGGAAGACTGCCAAGGGGAAGAAAACACATAGTAAGTTCCATGTTACCAGAAGGAACCAAGGAGAGGCAGGAGGTGTACTACCAGTGACTAGAGAGATTTCAAAACCAGCATCTTAGCATCCCACTTTCTCCTTCGGATATTTACTGGGGTCCTCCACGTGCTGGCAGGAGCAGGTACTATTCCAGGGGCTGGAAACACTGGAGTAACCCAGACTGACAGGGCTCCTACCACCCAGGGCCTCCCATTCCACCTGGAGTGAAGAGGAACAGGGCCTGCTGACCTTCCCACATCCTGTCCTCCCATGTTCCCCCCAGCCCAGCCTCCTCTCTCTAAGGGGCTAGACTCTTTCTGACCGGGGGATCTTTACACTGGTTTGTCCTCTACTTGTTTCATTTGGTTACATTTCGTTCATCCATCCCTTCAGACTGCAGTTTAGATGTGACTTTCTGGTCACCAGTTTCAGTCACTTTGTACCTTTCCTTTTGGTATGATATAAAAGTGCTGCTGGGCCAGGCAATAATGCATAGGCCTATAATCCCAGCATTTGGGAGGCTGAGGTAGGAGGATCATTGTGAGTCTGAGGCCAGTCTGGGCTACATAAGCAAGTTCAAGGCCAGCCTGCACTGCATAGCAAGACCCTGTCTCAAGAAAACAAAACAAAACAACAACAAAACAAAACAACAGAACAAAACATGCTGCTATTTATTATGTACCCTTGGGTCCACTTTCCTAGAAATCCATTCTTTAGTTTTTGTCTAATCTAAAATACTCATCTAAAATGGGTATAATATTTACTTTACAAGAGTGTGAAAATCATACATGTATTTTCTAAAACAGTAATTGGCCTATAGCTACATATATACAAAAAGTCATTGTAATCCAAAAATTGTAATCCCTTATCTCATCCTCCTTGTGTTCCAGAAACCTTTATTTGTAATCCCATTAAAACGTTATTGGAATCCTGGCAAGTTAATTCCAATCTACCACCTCCAATGCAATCCACAGTGAGAATAAATACACCAACACATACTTAAATTTATTGGCAGCCAAAAGGTCCTGAGTCGGATACAGGTGAGGATACACAGAACAATGTCCTGATCCAAGCCTCACCCAGAATTTATTATCTCTCAAGGAAGGGAGTGGCTCGAGGGTGAATGGTGGAAATTATGTGAGAAATGTGAGCTGAGCTGGCCAGGTGGTGAGAAAGGCACCTCTGCAAAATGCAGGGAGAATGTTATGCAGAAAGACCGATCGGCATAACTTGATGGGTAGCATCTGAATGGATTGAGGAGGCTGTTGCTTCAGTTTCTGATATGAAAACTTTTGTGCCCTGGCAAGTCATAGCCTCTTGTTTTGAGGCTCCTACCCAGTTGACTTTCCTGGAGCTACTTGGCTCTGCCATCCCACTGTACTCAACCACTTACAGGGAACACAATGCAAGAAAACAGGAAATAAGAATCATATATCGGTACCTCAGCCAGCCTCATTTGCATTGCTCAAAGCTAATTGAAGAGTGAAGGAAATGGCATAGACAGCTCTGTACATATCAGGACATGGAAATAGGGCTCCCTTTAACTAAAATGGAAGCAATTGTTCTGCATTCAAGGAGAGGAACCCAGGTTGTCTTCTACAGTAGTGACTTTCTCTTTGAGAAATTAAATGTCTTTATTCTATTCCAAATTTCTTTTTCAATGTCAGCGAAGGACATTTTAAGTAATAATAATATCAGTAATAGTGATAGTTTTATTGACCAATTATATGCCTGTTAAGTATTACCCATTTATTATTTAGAGTAATATTCAAATCAGTGTTATGAAGTAGATAAAATTATTACCCCCATTTATCTAAAGGAGAAACTGAAAAACATTCAATGCTATAACTGTGGTGGTTTTGTATTATGTTAACATGTTTGGGCTGATCTAGATTCCTTGGAATTCTCTCTCTACCTGATTCTGATTACAGCTGATCACAAAAAAGTCTGTGTGTTTATGTACTGGGTGAAAAAAGAAGCAGTGGCCATTTTAGACCTGGTCAACTAACTCACTTCTTTGTGAGGCAGAGGCTGGGCCTGTTCCTACTCCATCTCCCCATGGGACCAGCCACTTTCCTTTTGCTAGAATGAAAAACCTGACACTCATAACCAACAAGAGCAGTTTATTTGACACGCAGCTTCCAGTGGATTCAGTCCATGGTCAACTGGCTCTAAGTCAGAAATGGCATGGTGGAAGGGGATGGCACCTCGTTGGACCTAGGAAGCAGAGAGAGAAAGGAAGATCCAGGGACAAGAATATACTCTTGCAGGTCATGCTCACAGTGAGGCACCTCCAATCAGGCCCCAGTTTCTATCAGCACATTTAAGTAATGAACTCATCAATGTATTAATCTACTGATGAGTGTAGTGCCTCCATGAGCCAATCACCTTGTAAAAACCTCACTTGTAAATACATGAGATGTTAGGGGGACATTCTAGACTTAAACCGTAAGATTCTATCCCTGTTCTCCAAAAGGGTCATGTCTATCTATTATGCAGAATGCATTTAGTGTATCTCTAAGAATCACCAGAGTCAACAGTGTTAGCATTGCTGAAAAGTCCAAGTCCAGGTCTCACACTGAAGGTAAACTTTTAGCTGTAAGCCTCAATAAAAATCAAAAAGAAAGGTAAACACATGAGACATATAGTGCCACAGAGCAAACATTACCCTTCGAAAAAGGAGAAATAGGCAGATAAAAAAGTAGTCAAAGGAAAGCAAGATGGAAACTCAGCAGGGAAAATATTAAATTCTGTAGCTCCATGTCCACATCCAGGGCAAGTTGTGCTGAGATGTGAACTCTAAAGAGCTTGGGGAGCCCCACCTGTGCATCACTGCCAATTAAATCTTTCAAGGCATCTCTCTTAGGTTGTTCACTACATGCAGCTTTCCTTGACAGATATTCCACATTCCCGGTACCTCCAACTTTTTGTGGTCTTCACTTCACCTTTGGCTTCACGTTGGCAGTTTCACACACTGCCATTTCTGGGGCACACTGGCTTCCCAGAGCTTCATCTACAATTTGGGTGGAAGCCTTCATGACAACACAACTCAAGCATTCTTCGTGCTTGAAAATCCAGCACCATATGGATAACACTATGGCCTGCCACCAGTGTGGGCAGTATCCAGGAACCCCTGGACCATGGCTGCAGTGGCCTTTGAGTGCCTGGATGACTGTGCACTGTGAAAGGAATCCCAGGGAACCAGTTCTCTAGGAGGTTTTCTTGACCAGCCATCCCAGTGATTCTCTTCTCAGATGAAAGTTTTACTGCTTTGCATTCTTGAATCTGTAAAGGTTAGGTCTATTGTTGACATGCCTCTAAGCCTTCATGTTTATTGTCCTGATGCAAAGTACTTGGCTTTTTAAAAATGCTAATCTTTTTATCAAATATACTCTTCTTTGTGTTAATTTTGCAGGATTTTTTTTGAGACAAGGCCTTGCTCTGGCCTTGAATTCACTTATGTAGCCTAGGCTGGTCTCAAACTGTCAGTGATCCTCCTGCCTCAGCCTCCCAAGTGCTGGAATTACAGGCATGTGCCACCATAGCCAGCCCTACAGGCATTTCTTTTCTGGCAAAACTACAAACATTTTATATCTTTTGGCCTGTCTTTTAAACCTGATTTTCACTGTAGATTTGGCTGAAAGCAGCCAGCTATACCCATGCCACAACCTGAATATTGGGCTGTCTTGAAATTTCCTCCATCGGATTAATTAGACAGATGGTTGCCTTTAATCCCAGCCTCTCATGAAGTCTCAGGACATGGGCAAAATGTAGACAAATGTTCTGCCAAGCTATAACACACATGGCCTCTAGTCCAAATGCTAATGGAGCCCTGAAACCACCTGAACCAGGATTGTAGCGTCCACATTCCTGTTAGCATCCTGGTCTTCTGAATTCCAGCCAGAACTCAACCATCAAACTATGCTTACAGCATTCTAGGTCTTCTGTAGCCTCATCTTCAAACCTTTCCAAACTCTGCCAAAGCCTTCTCAACTACATGGTCAGGTACAGTTATACCAAAAACTCTTGGTACCAATTTCTGTATTAATCACTTTCCCATCACTGGAACAAAAATACCTGATCCCCACCACTTAGCAGAGATGAATTTCACTCTTGGTTTTGGGTTATTTGGTCTCTTGTTGACTGGATCCAAGGGAAAAACAAGCGGGTGAAAGGGTATGGCTAAGCCAATCTTCCCACTTCATGGCAGCCAGGAAAGGGGTGGGAGACAGGAAGGAGGAGGAGGAAAAGGGGAGGGAAAGGGGGAAGGAAGAGAGAAGGAAGCAGGGAGGAAAGAGGGAAGGAGAAGGAAGGAGAGGAAAGAAGAGGAGAAGAGAGAAGGGAAGGGAGCCAGGGATAAGAATACAGCCTTGTAGATCACACCCCCAAGACCGGCCTCTTCTTCTTCACATCCTAGCAGCACATTTATCTGTGGATGAATCAACTGATAAGGATGGTACCTCCACGGTCCAGTCACCTCCC
This sequence comes from Hydrochoerus hydrochaeris, assembly GCA_004027455.1. Lineage (NCBI taxonomy): Eukaryota > Metazoa > Chordata > Mammalia > Rodentia > Hydrochaeridae > Hydrochoerus > Hydrochoerus hydrochaeris. The sequence goes on along the minus strand of PVLA01001437.1, from coordinate 312,137 downwards.
CAAAGCTTGAGACTTTTGAGGGATTCATGATGGTTTTATTTATTTACTTTTTCAAAGATAAAAAGAAAAAAGAAGGAGAAGGAGAAGGAGGAGGAGGAGAAGGAGAAGGAGGAGGAGAAGAAGAAGAAGAAGAAGAGGAAGAGGAGGAAGAGGAAATACTACAACAAAATTTCAAAATACATCAATCAGGGGCATTTTTTTTTTTTGAAAGAGAATAAAACCCAACAAAACACAGTAAAGCCAATGAAAGCAAAGCAGTGAAAGTGGTACAGGACTTTGAAGAAGGAAAATAGGAAATCAACAATGGCTACCATAATATATCTTGTTATCTTCACAGTAGTTGTCCATTCTATCAGACATAGTAAAATCAAATAAAACAAAGCAGAATAAAACCAATCAAAACAGAACATTGAATAAAACAAAACAATAAATTGGAACAAAACAAAACATTGAGAACAATATTGGGTTTCAAAAACAAGGCGGAAGGAAACCCCTCATGTTTGCTACACTGCATACTGTCATCCTCCAGAAAGATGCTCAGATGACCAGCCTCAGGGCTGCAAAGTCAATCAGTACAAGCATTTAATTGGTTTTGTACCACCATTGCCATCAACTCAGCCTGTCCTCTGAACCAGCTGGTTGCTTAGCAGGGACAGGAGGAGGCTTCTTCTCAGCCTGCATGCTGTTCAGCTCACAGGAAGGGTGATGTGGCTTCTCTCTTCCTGGGCCCCACCTGGTTTGCACTGCTTACCGGAAGGGCAATCTGGTTTCTCGAGTGCTCCTCCAAGACCCTGCGTGGCTTCTTGGGACATTTTATATTTAAACTGTAACACATGATATTATGTTAGCAATTTTCACACACTATTTAAAATAATCTTTAAAATGGCATTATTATACAATGAAGTAGATATGATTATTATCCCATTTATACAAAAAATTTGAGATATTTAATAATGTGGTAATTTTGTACTGTATGCAATACAAAGCTGGGCTGAACTAAATTCCTTGGAAATCTCTCCTAACTTGCCTGTGATTAGTTTGAGTGATGGAACACTCTCTCAAAGAGGCAACTCTGTGAATGGTACTTAGGCAGGATACATATAGCATATGGACTGTCTCCTATTGGTTTTACCTCTCTGGTAGAGACAATGCCCAGTGAGTGACACACTGGTAATAAATGCCTCAACTCAGACTTGAAATTCAGTCTGACATCAGAACCCTTAACAATTATTATGTACTAACACAGAACCTCCCAATGAAGGAAGTGTTGGTGCTTGGGGGGGTTAATAAGACTAATCTGTGGTTTTGCAGAAATAGTTATTGGAGTTTTAAGACACAAGCTTTGTGAAAGCAAAGGGTCAAGAGTGTAGGAGGCCTTGGTTTTCTGCTCTGACAAAGGGAGCTAAATGGGAATCCCAGTGCTATATTGGCTCCAGTTGGAAGAACGTATGTCTTAAGCACCTAGTACATATCTATGTGCTTTGGGTGCCAAGTAGCAAAAGACCCATCCAAAAACAGAATAAACTCTAATTAAAAGGGATTATTTCACCAAAGAAGAATTATAGAAAGAGCATAGGTCCAGAGTTTATTAACCCAGAGGCTCACTGATAACATTAAATACTCCTGTTCTCTCCAGCCCTCTTCTCTGAATCCTTAATGTTTGGCTTGTTCTCCTCGTGGTTGCCCCTGTTCTGGACAACACTTACAGACACAATGGACAGCAGCAGCAGCAGCTGCGGGACTCATATTTCTCTTTTGCTTTTTATGGGCAGGAACATCTTTTCTAGACACCTAACCTGACAACTACCAGTCTGGTTTCATTGGCCAAAATAGAGCCAATGGACCAGCCACTGATTAAAAGAGATCAAGACTCACCCACCTGGACCTCGGGAAGGGCCCGCATTCATGGAAACACCTGGGTGTTAGACTCCTGATCAGAGAAGATACTTGCAAGGAAAAGGGGATGTGGCTTTGGGAAGCAACCAACAATGTAGTGTGTGAAAGGGGCCTTACTCAGAGCCTGTCCCATAGATGCGTTTTAGTAATCACCCTTTACCACTTGTCTCACTCCTGCCTTCCATTCTTTGTTTAATCACTCTGCCAGCGATACTGCGAATGGTCCTTGGTACCATTCTCCTCTTTATGGGCAGATAGCTTCTCTGGGGTCAGATGGAGCCAACTAACTGCTCTAGCTAATGGGATGTGGGCAGATGGGAGGATACCATTCCTGAGCCTGGCATAGGAAGTTCCCGAGCATAAGCCTTTCTCTTTCCTTCCTCCGTTGGGATGAGAAGGCAGGGCAGTGGGGTGAATTGAGATGAACCTGCATCCCTGAGTCATGGGAAGAGAGCCACTGAGGAGAGCAACTACCTGGCATCACACTGTATCAAGGGCAAGAAATAAGCTTTTATGATCCTAGTGTGGCTAAGGCATCCACTCAAATCCTCTCATGGTGCTTGCGCTTTGAGCATACGGGCTGCTGGATACATGCTGCCAAGGTAGTTAGCCAAATGTGCATCTGGCTTTGAACCCTACCCAGGAAGTCCCTTCCATGTGAGCCTCAGCTAAGCACTTCCAAGAATGGGAAACTCACTCAGTTACAGCAAGACATAGTCTTAGACGGCATATAGACTTGGGACGGTGGGTAGGCTTCAGCCCGTGAGCTGTACCTCATGACTGGTGGTCATTGTTCAACATGCTGCATAGAGAGGCATTCTGAGGCCAACTGTAGTTGGATGGGAAAGTTTCTACTTTTAATTAACAGTGCCTTCCACTGTTCTGGAGGCACGAGTGGCAGAGCTACGTCCCAACGTGGTCAGAGGGTCCTGAGCAATGGGGAGAAAGCAGAAGGCTCGTGGGAAGGAACTTTGCCATTAAATGACAGGACTCAGAGGATCAGACAGCGAGGTGATGATAACAATGTTTGCACCACAACAATGGCTTCCCGTAGTGAGAACTGCACTAGTGTCTTGTATGTTTTATTTTACTATCTCCTCATAGCAAGTCATTTTACAGACAAAGGAACCGAGGCTAATGAAATCATTTGCAAAGGATCATGTAGCTAATTTAGCTGCAGAGGCAGATTTGGAGGAGGGTGATGTGACTCAGTGTCCACGCTCCTCCCTAGCAGCCTGCACTGACAGTAGAACCACAGGAGACTGCAGGAGTAAGGATTTTACACTTCTGTTTCTGTTGTAGGGAGCTGTGGGTCACATTACAGGATGTTCAGCAGCGTCACTAGCTGTCACACTAAATAGCAGTAGGGTCTTTCACCCAACCCTTTGTGACACTGTCTCTAGAAACTGCCAGGTGTCCCTAAGGGGAGCCCTGGCTGCCCAAGTTGAGAATCACCAAGTTAAAAGAGAACGGGCCCCACATTTGCAGCAGTTCTTGTCCTGAGCAGGCAGGGGACCTGGGAAGGCTCTGAGGAACAGGAACTGCCAAGACAGAGGATTTGTTCTGTGTAGAGAATTAACCTAGAGAACGAAGGTCAGCCAGGTTGTCCAGGGATCCTAGCTGAGGGCCACCGCCATGGGGATGGAGGAGGGGGCTGAGTCTCCTAGATTAGCAACTAAGTCTCCTAGGTGTTCCCTGTTACAGGCAGGGCTGAGCAGGGCAGAGCTTGCAAGACAAAACTCCTGCAAGCCCCAAAGGTTAGGTCAAGGAAAGAGGTAGAGTGAGGAGGATTTTGGACACAGGGACCATTCCCCCCCTTCCCAGGGATCATTTAGAATGCTATTGAGAGCCTGCCTCTGGAGACATATCTAGCGAGCCAGAAGTACTGAATGAACATTTGTTGAATGAATGGGAAAAAGTGGGGTTGTATTTAGTTTTGAGTAAAAATATAGCACAGGCCTGGAGGTATAGCTCAGTGGTAGAGCACCTGCTTAGCATGTAAGGCCCTAGGTTCTAGTCCCAGCAGCAAAACAAGAATAGAAAAAAAATTATAAAATAGCAAACCTGAGTAGCCTTTAAATCTGTACTTGGTGGACACAAGGCAGAAGATTTTAGATATTCTCCAGGGTTAGCATGAGAAGGATAAGAGTGGTTTAGTAAAGCAGTCAGTCAAAATTGAGAATCATAATCTAATGTGTTTACTGGATACCTTGTATACTTTCAAATAAAAATCTGCTTTATACAATAACAGATGTTCTCCAGGGTAACCTAAAGCAAACTGCTTTAAACATATGAATAGAAAAAAAAATATATATATATATATGAATAGTATCTGGCAAAACCCACAGTTTTCTTTGTGGGTAGCTGAATGAATACATGTTTCATTTTTAGTACTCATTTTTTTAAAAAACAATATTTTTATTGAATTCTTTTCAATGAGCCAAAAGAATTATCATATTCTTGGATTCCAGAGTGATATTTCAGACTCCATACACAGCGTGTCATGGGTTGGTCAGGATGACTAGTGAATCCATCCCCTTAAACACTTATCTTTGGGTTAGGAATACTTAAAACCTGTCTCATATCTCAAGAGTGAAGAGGTTCTTAATATATGTATGTGGTTAAGATCTAGTTCAAAGGGTTTCTCAAATTCAGGACCAGTGAAGGGATTGTGACTGAGGAGAGAGTTTCTGCCTTCACTGATTCAGCACAGTGCAGGTCTGCAGGGTCACACCCCTGCCTTTACTTTAGACACCTCCAAAGGAGGCTCAACAATATTTACAGTAATTTGTTACAGAGCCAGATAACATGTACACAGGCCCAGTTTATGCGCATGTATAACTTCTGACCCCAATCTCAAAAACAAAACACTCGAGTCCTACAATGATTTGGGATTGCTTTTTAAAAATAAACCTTGCATTGATTTTTCCTTTCATTTCCATTTTCTCCATAGCGAGAGTGTGTGTGTTATGTGTAGATACTTCGCTATTAGTTATATGCAATCCATGGCACAAAATATGCAGGAAGTTACTGCCATTCACATTTTGCCTGTTAATCTAATTACTAAGGTAGAGGCTTCAGAAATGGAGCTGCCCACCATAAAAAGCTTTCCCCCACCTGGTGGATTGTGTAGCTAAGCTTTTTAAATACAGTTTTAAAGGGGAAGGGTGCAGGAGGCAAAGATTTTTTTTTTTTTAAGATTTCTATGCAGAGCAATGGAAAGAATTTAGTGGTTGTCAACATGAGTTTAGCACAAAGGTATGCTTTAAAACGTAGGTTCACTTTGACTGAGCTTCAGGTCACGCAAACCCAGGGAAACCTGTGCTGCTATTTGTTTTGTGTGTTTTTAAAAGAGTTCCTAAGATGCAGGGGTGGGGGAGATGAGGTGGAGGGGTGTCCCTGGGGATGCTGCCCGCTGAAGGGCTGGTACCCCAGCAATGTTATTTCCAGAGGCCCGCAGTGCCTGTGTGAAAGGGCAGCTTTGAATGAACAGCCCTAGCCAGGCTGGATTTTGAACTGTTTTTGAGTCCTTGATTCCTACAAACAAAATAAAATACCTTGTCGAATAGAGCCCATTGAGTGGGGATGATGGGTTAAGAGTGGGGGTACGAGGTGGCAGCGTGGGTGCTTGTTTATCGAGGAGGAGTTGTCCGTTGTTCCTGCAGCCTGTGAAAGGAAAGACGCCAGAATCTGATGGCTGGGGTAGCATTGATGGGAGGTAACGGGGTAATCGGATTGAAAGGGAGCTGTGGTATTTATGTCAGTTCTCATTTCGTCAAAGGAATAATATGAGGTGCTACCTAGCTTTGGCTTTGGCCCCGGGGTTCAGTTAGCAAGCATCCAGGCCTCGTTGGATTCAAATATAAATTAATTCTCACAAGAGCATTGCCTGATTAATTTATTTGCATAATAGTAGAAAAACTGCAGAGTGGTTACTTTTTTTTTTTTTCCCTGCAGGAATTTGGGCAAGAAAAGGTTTAAATTCAGTTGAAAGAAGATTGTGTGAGAAATCAGAGAAGCAAAAGCCCCCTCTGTGAGCTCCCAGACCTGTGGGAAGCCCTGGGCACCCCAGAAGTTTAACTCTTCCAGGGAAAGAAAGGGGTGAGGGGTCTTTGCTGTGGGCTCTGATGGTAGCACCTAGTTCAGCGGCAGCAGCCCCAAGAAAATATCCCCGATGATTCAGGTTCCTACCAAAGCACAGGATGGCTTTCGAACCATTTAGGTTCAGTTCTGGTGTGCTTAGGGCCACTGAGCATTACTGAAAGGAACTTTAAGTCTGTTCCTCACCCAAAAAGAAGTAAAGTAACTGCATTTCTAAAGCTCATGCCATTTGTGACCTGTTTGTACCCAGTACATTCATTCAATAAGTACCTTCGAGGGTCTGCAGCTGTGTACAGGTGGCCCTAAGAATCCAAATTTTATTATTTTAAGAAACCGTATTATCTGGGTGTGGTGGCACATGCCTGTAATCACAGTGCTCAGGAGGCAGGAGGATCACCACGAGTTTGAGGCCAGGCTGGACTATGTAGTAAGTTCAAAACAAGCCTGAACTATATAGCGAGACTCTGTCTTAAAAAACAAAAGACAAAACCAAACAAAAACATAAAAATAAGAGGATGGATGGAAGAGGGCTCAGGCTTTGTGGGTTTCTTAATTCTAACATCTGAAATATCAAAAATAAATACTTGATTATTTTTCTGCAAAAATTTCCATAACAGAAAATTAGAAGAGAGCTATCGACGTAACTGAGAAGCTTTGATTACTTCCAGCCTCCGCTCAAAAATAAAGACCATTCTTTTCATAGTCTGACAGACACCATCTTCAGTATTTTGTACTCATTCTTATTACTTTTCTTCCCTCATTATCCATTGTGGTAATAAATAAAACACCAAAGCCATTCAGATGAACCTGCCATGCTGGATCAAAATGCTTCTATTTCTAGCAGTTCCAGAAGGAAATACATTAAGAACAATAGCAGGACAAATCCTATTTTCTAAATGATTGCATGGTTAATTCCAAATGTTATCATGAAAGCTTCTTGCTATGGAAGAAATGCCCGTGCTAGGTCCTCAGCGACTGTTCATTTTACTTTCCCTTCGCTTGAATACCTCCAGGATGACAATTAGAAAATGCTTTTTGTTTCTTAGAAATATCAGGGAATAAGAGCCTAATACAGCACAGTGGGAAAAGACCGTTCCATGAAATTCCGTGGCTCTAGGAGTCCCCACTCAGCCCAGGCACCCCTTTCTTTGGGCTCTGTATTCCCTACGTCCTATTAACAAAGGTGAATGTCCAATAGCTTTTTTTCTCTTAAAAAAAATAATCCTTTTGGCAGTAACGCTAATTTTGTGTTGAAATTAGCACCCATTTAATCTCAGTCTTCCTCTCTAATTAGCTGGTCATGGTACATTCAATGCTCCTTTTTATATTTACTCGGAAAGACAATCACCGATTTTTATGCAAGAGATTATGCGAGCTGCTAAAGGAGAGAAGTTAACTCATTCTCATTCCCTCTAGCATCTTATTATCTATTAGGAAAACAGGACGCCTTTCCTCTCTCATACCCCTGCATTCCCAGCAGTAGAGCATCTGAGAGAAGCCGCGAAGCCTGAGAGACAAAATGACATTGTGAAACAGACCTGATAAGGGGGAGTCACTGGGGCTGACCCTGGCAGCAGCAGCAGCAGCAGCAGCACCCAGAAAATGACAAGTGGCTCATCCTGGCTGCTGCTAATGGGAATTGCAGCCCAGGCTGGGGGCATGAATCCAGGGACCTGCTTTGGCTCTGGTCAGCCTCAGCAGTGGCCTCAGTCCTGGGGAACTGAGAGGTGCTGGGCAAAGGAGGTCCTCTGAGGACAGCAAGGGTTTTGGAAGGAACAGAGACTCAATTTGCATGGCACCAAGCAAGTAGAGCTTCCATGGCTCTAGAAACACTGGTTGGGCTGAGTACGACTTGAACTTTCTAAATGGCTCACACACCAGGGTATGTTTAGTCTCTCTCTACTGTAGCACACAGAGCGGCTCTTTAAACATAAACGACATCGTCATGTCCCCGCTTGCAACTCATTAGAGATTTCCCATCACCCAGACTCCTCTGCACGGCCTACCAGGTCCGGCTTCATGGGCTGCTTTAGTCCCTTGGACCAGACAAGTTATCAGTGCTCCAGAGCTTATGTTACTCTCCATCCTGGCTAGTTGCTGGCCACTCTTGAGATGGAACTGTAAGATCAGGACTCTTGCAGGCTTTACTTTCCAACTATCACCCTTGCAAATCGAATTCTTCACCACTTCCTGTTGGTCCTCTACCAGACATCTCTTCTCTTAATCATTCCGGTGTTCCTTCTGCTTCCCCTCTGTGCACAGCAACCTGTGCTCAACACAGAAGTCCAAGCGGCCTCTGAAAATGTGCCTCTGGCCGAGACCATCTATTGCTTCTCAGAACAGAATAAGAGTCAATGCTTTCACAAAGGCCCATAGGCCCTGCATGACCTTGATCTGCCTTCCTTGATACCTTTCATGCCTCAGACTTCATGTTCTATTGTGCTTCCCCCTCTGCTCCAGCTGCTCTGGACTCCTGTGGCTCCTGAAGTTAGCAGACCTCCTCCCATTTTAGGGACTCTGCCTGTGGTTCCTTTTGTCTGAAATACTCACCATGGTCTGCCCTCCAGGTCCCTCAGGCCCATGCTCCAGTCCCACCCACTCCCTCAGGAACACTCTAGCTAAAGAAGAACTCTCCGCCCACCTGCCCCAAATTCTCAAGGCAGAGGCTGGGAGACAAACCCTCGGGGAGCTTTGGTGGCCGGGAGAAAGACTGTGACAAATAGATGGTCGCTTTGGATAAACTGGCTGCTGTCACAGTGTGGGACGAGGCTCAGAGCCAAACCAAATCCTCTCGAGTTTTGCCCATAAAAAGCAAAGAACTTCCCTGGAAGCTTCTGATAGAGAGGGTTAGGATGAAATGGTGAGTCAAGTGATAAAGACTAGGCCTTGATTCAGAGTTCTGTATTCCACGAAGGCATAGTGAGTTCATAGCATACCCACCGAGCAGCTGCTATCTCACAGGGGCTGGGGCGGGGGGAAGCACAAATTTTGAGGTCTCTGCCTTTCCAAAGGTTGCAGGACAGCAAGACTGCTGGGGTCACTATCTCAGGGAGACATTTCTGGACTTCTTGCACTTTTGCTGCTGCTGGGCACCAAAGTTAGCCTAACGGAATGTAAATCTTTGCAAAGGGCTCTCCATGGCTGATGAAGGACATTTTCCATGGCTGAACAAAATTATGACTTTTGGCCATTTGTTATTCATATAGGTGAGCTTGGGTCTGCAGGGCCAGCCTTTCAGGGACTGAGTGATGATTTCTCTCCTCCTAGGCACAGAGTGTTCTCCAAGTTGGATCCTGTCTCCAGGTAATGCCATGGGTGGAACTCAAGAGCAAGGCTTAGTTTGTGGTGCTAGCTCTTTGTTTTAATTCACTCCGACCTTGGGCAGTCATTTGTCTTCTAGATTTATTATAAAGTGAATCCAATGTCATATTTGATTTTCTCAAATAGATACTGTTGGGGAGAAATGGATTTAAAAAATATTAGTTATCATTAAGATTACATTGTCACCCACCTCATCTGCTGAAAGGACTGATACCACTGCAATGGTAGTTCTACCTTCTTTTCTTTCTACTCCTTTTCTTTTTACAACTAGAATCAAAAAGCAGAGAAATACCAGCTTCTGCTGATATCCCTGGTGACCAATAGATTTTCTTTCCATTCAGAGAACAATTTCTCAGCAGCTCACTCTGTTCTCCAAGCTTATCATACAGAGCTGGAACACCCTCCCCACGCCCCTGCCTAGGGTGGGTGGAATTGAGCACTATGCTTAGGGGCGAAGACCAGGGCTGCTGCCAATCAATGGACAGGACAGCCATCCTACCCAAAATATCGGTATGAATATCAGCCAACGAGGAGAAGCCCTGAACTAACAGAGGTACTTGAGCTTTCTTCTGTTTAAATTCGTTCCTTCTCATTTTAATTTTTTTGGGGGTTGGCATTTATATACAGTGAAATATGCACACCTTAATTGTTACAGTTTGGTCACTTTAGGACAAGAAAAACACCTGTGTCACTCAGCTTTCTATCACCACGCAGAACTTTTCCATCATTTTAGAAAGTTCCCTTCCTTCCTTTCCAAGGCATTTCCCACCCCCCACCCCCAAAGATGACCACTGTCTGATTTTTCACATCACAGATTATGATGGCCATTGTCTTTGAGTATTAAAAATTTCATAACCAAGGCAGGGTAGTTGGTGGAATTAGTTAGAGCAGAGAAAACTAGACTCTCAGGAGCAGAGGGCTGGAGCACAAGATGGGGCTCAAGAGACAGGAGGCATAAGTCAAGGGCTAAGCTAAGAGCTGATGCTGTGAACATCTGGCAGAGGTGCTGCTGGTGGCTGGAGGAGAGATGAGGCCTTCAGCAGGAGCAGGGCTCTGGCTACCATGCAAAGACTGAGCAGTTGGCAACCATCATTGGGAAACTGAGGCAGAGCCAGCTCCCATGGACAGGAATACAATAAAGGACTTGGGTGAAGAGTGTATTTGTTTCCTAGGGTGGCCAAAACATCTTTAAACTTCGTGACTTCAAAGTCTTACTACCCTGAACTCTAGGTGTTGGAGGGCTGGGCTCCCTTTAGAGGACTTAGGAAAAAACATGCTCTTGCTTCTACCATGCTGGGAGCTGTCAGCATGACTTGTTGTCCCTGGCTTGTGGCCACATCACTCAAATACCTGCCTGTGTCTCTACATTATCCATTTTTCTCCTCTCTGTTCTCCTGCTCTCCTCTGTGTTTCACACAAAGATAATTTGTTGTGGGGCTCAGGACCCATCTGGATAATCCAGCATGGTCCCATTTGAAATTTTTAACTTAAATGCATCTGTAAAAGCCTTTAATCAAATAAAGGCACAGACACAAGCTTCAGGGATTTGTTGTGGGTGGCTTTTGGGAGGGACTTGTGGGTTTACTACAGAGACACGGTAAGGAGAAAGTTTCTAGAACTGGGTTCTGTGGTCAGAACGGGCCCTCTCCATGCCGGACTGACAGGCCACAAATCTCTGCTCCATTCTCAAAGACCAAAGGAATTAACATTTTTAAGCACCTGGTACTTCCAGACACTATGTTAAGTAATCATCATTAGATCCATTTAATCCAGAAAAAACTTAATGAGGTAGTTTCCTCAGGTTTGTATTTTGAAAATGGCAAACTGGCTGCATATAGCTGCACACCTGTAATCCCAGCTACTTCAGAGGCTGAGGCAGGAGGACGACTTGAGTTCAAGAGTTAGAGACTAACCTAGGCAGGCAGACCATAAGCAAAGAGTGATCATAGTAGTAGTAGGACAATGGGCAAGATTTGCGTATTTTATACTAAATCCGCCATCATGATTTCACCTAAGGTAGTGATGTGATTTTTTGCAAGAGAATGGATAGAAGTATTGAGCAAGAAGAAGTAAACCTTCACGGTCACAGAAAGTCAGGAAGGTCGTGTCTGAAATGGGGAAAAACATCAATGAGTAGAACTAGAAGCAAACTACTATACACTCACATATATGGACATAAATATCAGAAGAAATTGTTTAAAATATATGAAAACAGCGCTTTCCAGGGAGAAGGATGGATAGGCTGGGGGAGGAGCGTGGGTGATGTTTATTATAAACCCTGCAGGGATATTTGACGGCTTCAACTATGTGTGCAATTATTTTGGTATGAATAAAAATGAACACAACGAGGAGGAGCAGAAGGAGCTTGGCACAGAGAAGGAGGCTGACGGAGCTGGGTTTCCCTTGCGCTGGAAGAAAGAGGACATGGAGGGATTAGAATCGACACAGACAGGAAACAGGGCAAAGGATTTTGATCATTTAAAACCTGGGCAATCAGACTTCAAGTGATACGAATGAGATGTTCTAGAAGGAAGGCTGGGATATGGTTTGGGGAGGTGATTGTTTCACGGGGGTGTGAGGCTCTTCAGTGGAATAGTCCGCTGATGAGTTTATAACTAACTGTGATGTTGGGAGGTAAAGCCTGGCCAGAGGCAGTGAGTGGGTCAGGGTACCTGGCCTGGAAGAGTCTGTTTCCCTCCTCCTCCCTTGATCTCTCTCTGCTTCCTGATGCAGTGATCAAGCTTCCTCTGTCATGCCTGCTGCCATGTCACCCTGCCTCGAAACCAACTGATCATGGACTGAACCCGCTATAAACTGTGAGCCAAAATAAACATTTCTGTCTATAAATTATGGGTGGTCAAGTATTGTGCCTCAGCCATGAAAAATTGACCAAGACAGCCAAAATCATCCCACCCCTGTGCCACTGAAATGCCTCTGCCTGCTTTCTCCTCATCCTCTCAGCCCCAGGTCAACCCTTCTCCACTGCTCAGTAGACATGGGAATCTTTTAAAAAGGGAGATCTTTTTTCACTCTTCTGTTTAAAAACCCTCTATGGCTTCCCAATGAATTTAGGATAAAAAGCACATGTCTTTATCTTTCCTGAAAATTTTTGCATGTTTTTGGACCTGGGCAATCTCCCCAGTCTTAGCTTTCATTTCTCTCCCCATATACTTTTTAAAATTAATTAATTAATTTTTGGTACCAGGGATCAAACTCACAACCTAGTGCTTGCCAGGCAGGCGCTATGCCACTGAGCTATATCCCTGGCCCTCCCCATATAATCTTGCTGCATAGGAAACAATCTAAAATCTTCAGTTCCTCCTACCTATTTGTCAGGCAGCATTCCCTCACCACAGGGCTGATATTTCTGCTGTCCCTTCTACTTGGGACAGTGCTTCTCTTCCTCTGACAGAACATCAGATCTTAGCATTGGATGCTTAAGTACTATTTCCTTTAGTAACTTTCCCTAACCATACCCAGCAGAAAAGTTGGGTCCTATAATTTCTCCTTTCTAGCACACACCACATTTAAACCTCCAAGTTCATTGACAACCTTCCTCCCAGATTGTGGTTCCACCATGGTGGAGAAAATGTCTACCTTATTCATCACTTTAATTCAGGTATCCAAAGCCATATCTGATGGGTCACCATTGAATAAATAGTTGAGTGTATATTTTGGGTGCTATGGGTGCTAGATTTGGGGATACAATGCCTAAATTCACATTTCCAACCCTACAGGAAATAGTGATTTTTCATAACACTTAATTTTCCCATCATAAATATTTCTTTATTCATTTCTAACTGTGCAAAGACTTGTTTGAAGGCACATGGCCAGAGGCGGAGTCTGTGGTAAGGGCCATGGAATACAGAGTTTTATTGTGTGTGTTTTTCTTTTAAAGAGAACAAACCTGACAAAATAAAACAGAATAAAGCCAATCAAAACAAAACAGTACAAGTGGTACAGAACTTCAAAACAGGACAACAGGAAATCTACAATGGCTACCATAATATCTCTTGCTGTCTTTGCAATAGTTGTCCATACTATCAGATGTAGTAAAATCAAATAAAACAAAACAAAATGAAACCAATCAAAACAGAACATTAAATGAAACAAAACAATAAATCAGAACAAACAGTGAGAACAATACTGGATTTCAAAAACAAGACAGAAGAAAACCCATATTTGCCATAATGCATACTGTCATCCTCCTAATAGATGCTCAGACTACTGGCCTTAGGCCTGCAAAGCCAATCAAACAATACAAGCATTTAGTTGTTTTTGTACCTCAGTTGCTATCAACTCAGCCTGTCCTCTGAACATTGGGGACAGGGTGTGTGTTCTTGACTCTCAGCCTGCCTGCCGGTTGGCTCACAGGAAGGGAAAACTGGCTTCTCTCTTCCTGGGCCCTTCATGGTTTGCATGGCTTATGGGAAGAGCAAATTGGCTTCTTGTTGTGCTCCTTCCAGACCCAGCATGGCTTCTGCCGACTCATGGGAGGGGTAGACTCAGAATTCAAAGTTCTAGACCTTGTGCACAAAGCTGTATGCTGTGGGGCTCTCTAGTAGGTCACGTTGCCTCACCCTTGCCCTTGCTTTCAACATCCAGCTATCCTGGGATTTTCTCCATTTCCCACAGTTATCTTTCCCCAACCTCTGCTGCAGTTTTCTGACAAGACCAACTTTACAGCAGGAGGTGGTCTCCAAGAGTCTGCTGCATTCTGGACCATGGCAGAGCCATCCAGGCCCCACAGGAAGTGACCCCAACAGGGAAACCATTTCATCTTCATTGTTTTGTTGGGTTGAGTTTTTATACTCTCGTGTTTTGTTTGATTTTGTTAAATCTGATGGCATAAGCAGCTATTTGAAAGATTGTAAGACATAGTATGGTGGCCATTTTTTATTTACTAGTGGCCTGTTTTAAAGTTCTTTAGTGCATTCACTGTTTTGGCTTTATTGTTTCTATTCTATTCTGTTCTGTTCGATTTTACTATGTCTGAAAGTATCTGCAGCTATTTTGAAGACAACAAAAGGCATGATGGTAACTATTGTTGGTTTCATAAGGTTTTGAAGTCCTGTACTACTTATACTGGTTTATTTTTTACTGATTTTCTTCTGTTTTACTTTCCTTGATTTTATCATTTAAAAAAAAATCATCGAGCTAAGTTTTAACCTCATAGCTGAGGCTATAATCCTTGAAAGCGAGTAGACATTCCGGGAGTGGCTCCCTAATCTAGTGCTTATCATAGGAGCTGGGCTTTGCTGTGATTTATGAATAAGTACATGAAGAAGAGATTTGTGTTTAGGATCATGGTTTAACTGTTCTGTGACACAGATCTGTAACAGTGCCCTACTGGTGTGAATCAGAGAATGTTTTACTGAACGCCTTGGGCACCATTTGCCTCTCCTGATGGATGACTCTGTAATCTTTCTTTGACTAGTTGGACCTGGGGGAGGGGGAGAGATTCACTTCCACACTGCCAGTTGTATAAACGGCTTCCCACAGAGAAGCCAGGCTGTTTTCTTTCAAATGCCCAAACAGACAGCTTTGGGAATCAGTGGGGGGGGGGGGGGGGGGGGGCTGCCGAGAGAAGCAGGCTCCGCAGAGCATGTCACACTTTGCCAACCTCCTTTGCTGTCAGGGGAATGTGATGACCTAAACCTCCTTTCCTTCCGTGGGACTCACCCCTGAGATTCTCTGTTCTGTTCCACCCTCTCTATGTTCCTGCTGAAACAGTACTACTCCTGCACTGGATGCCTACATGAGCTCATGGGATCACATCTGGTGCTTTTCATTTTTAATAAACTGAGCAGGAAGGAATTAGACAGGAAAACTCCCCCATTTCCCAGAAGGGCAGGCTGAGGTTGTGTTCTGTTTTCATTTCCACACACAGTGCTATCCACATTCCGGATTCTCCTTGTTCTGAGATCAGTCAGTGCTTGGACATTCGCCTTTTAGGGGTTTGATATGAGGACAGGGGACCTTGTGTTGCGTGTTGTCACACTAGCACAGGTGGCTGAGTACCCAGTACCTGCTGCAGCTCCACACTTCAATGCTGTGCAGAGATGAACCACAGAGGGAGGACACGAGGCTGGTCAGGAGCTGTCACTTGAGCAGGGAACTGTGGTTCACTGGAACCTGCATAATGATCTGTTGGAGACGGCAAGAAGGTAGCTCTCTGCCCAGTACAAACCAGGGAATTGTTCTGCATTGAAATAAACTTTCATGGGTGCACGGGAACTCTAAATTCAAATCCTCACTCTGAAGCTGCTAACTTCTGATTGGGCAGGGTTTTGTGTTGTTCTTCTGTGCCCACGGTTCTAGCCTACCTATCTCACCATGTCTCATAGTGAGCTCTTCCTTGTCTGTACACCCCAGTTTTACCCTTCTCTTTTCACCACAGGACCTTTGCACATACTGGACCCTCTGCCTGGAATGCTCTTCTGTCCCCAAACCCTATCTCATACTTGCTTTCTCTTCAAGTATCAACTAAAATGTCTCTTTTTCAGGGAGGAATTTCATGACTTCCAATCTGCACTGGACTCTTCTTGTATAGTGTTGATCAAAGTGGGAATCAATTTATTTTATGATTATTTAGTTTTCATTTTCCTCTCTACCAGGCAAGGCAGAATTACCATTTATTCCTGTTTGTTTTCCCTATTCTTATTCTGCTTTGCCTGGTAGAAGGTATATATTGCCTGGCAGAAAGTATAAGTTCAACACACATTGGGAGAATGAGCAAAATCTGTCATTTAAATGCCCGGAGACTCAGTTTCCTATAAATTAAGAATCATAAGGCTTACCAGTCCTGGGGTATTATACGGGTGAACCAAGGTTTTATGCTTGAAAGCATCTAAGGCAGTGCCTGCATTTAATAGGCAGCAGTAAATACTGAGTTAATAACGCTTATTAGCAGAAGTGGTCCTTAATCTGTGAGATAGCACCTCGAGGAAGGCCTGAGTGCTAGCAGCAGGCGCATACAGTACGTTGTGTTCTGCTTAACAAACTGCTCCCTCTCTATGGCATAGGATAGGAAGGGACTGTACTTTCAGACGGTTCTCCTGTGCCCACCCTGTGACATCACTGACACCTTATTGAGCAAAGGTGAGCCCTGTGTTTCCTCCCCTTGACTCCCTGACAGTTCTAACCAAGGGAAAATTCCAGAAGTGATGGTTTGTGACTTCTAAGGCTAAATAGGCTCTGCTCTTGGCCTGTCGTAGGCAATCGCTTGCCCTTCAGCCTGCTGCCACATTGTTCAGCAGGACTGAGATCCTCAGCTGAACACCATTGAGGAAGGCCAGCCTGGGGGTGGGGGGACTGAGCCTCCTATGACTCCTGCCCAGCCGGTCCATGGCTCCATCTGACACAAAATGGAACAGAAACAAGCTCTCCCCCGCCAAGCTGTGTTCCAATCGGTAGATTCCTGCACAAAGGCTACAGTGTCACAGTTTTAGGCCACTGTGTTTTGGGCCAACAGTTATGCTGCAATACATAACCAGCGCATGTGGTCATCTTGGACCTTACCATGCTGTGCAGCCGGCAGTGAGAAGATTACCATTGATTCCCGCTTCTCTTTTATTTTAGATAAGGAAACAGAGCTCTCAGAATAAGGGAATAACCTGAGGTCACACAGCAGGTGTGTGGTAAAGTCCAACATCTGGATTTGTCTTCTCTGTACTCTTACCCCAAATTCTGACTGTTCTACATGGGCCTCAGAAGTAGGGGTGATCCTATGTCCCACGGCAGGAAGCTCAAGGAAGCCTCCTTGGAGTGCAGCTCTCTGACGTCCCAGGTGTGCTGCTAACTCACTTCTGGGACAGGAAGGATAGCATTACAGGCTAAGCTAGCAGTTGACTTTTCCCCTTTTGCCCCCCAGGTCATCTACTGAGGCTTTGTAGATGTCACTTAGACACACACCAGAGAGACACAGCGTGGTTCAGAGGGATGAAGACACCCATTAGAGAGAGAATTTTTCAACAGATTCTCCCCCCACTCACTCCCCTCACACCTATGCTCAAATAGAGTCCATTGCTTCTTACTGCAATGACCCAGGTGGAAAATGACCCCCACGGGGACCCCAGTCTTAATTATCCCAACTACAGAAAGGGTGTTGCACTCTTACAGGCCTGAGAGGGTGAAGGGACTGAGCCCACCCCGAGGTACATAGAAATGCTCGGCAGGTGCAAGTGTGTCTCGAAGGCTCCTGGTGATTACAGGGTAAAATCAGTTTCCCTGCCTGGGAGACCCACATCGGGCTGCTTGGTAACTTCTCTTCCTTCAAATCTCAAGAGCTATGTTCTCGGAGAAAGCCTTCCTCACTCTTCCAGGCTGACTCCTACAATTATGTCTTGCATGGAAGCATTGTTATTTTCTATTCTAACTGGATGAACCAAAAGCAAAGACAGAGACCTTTTCTGCCACCAGCATGTGCATGTCCCAACCCTCAATGCTCTGTGTATGCAGAGAAGGAGCTTAGAAAAAAATTACAGAGTGAAAGTATTATTTCTGTGGGTACCTTTATAATTCCATTTTATGCATGGCGAAAACAAGCTCCAAAAGTTAAGAGATTGAGGCTGCTATGGTGCAGTGATATAGACAGACATCAAATCAGGAAGGTTTGCTGCCAAAACTCTTGCTCTTTCTGCAGCTGCGACGCTGTCTCCATGCACTTATGGCTGGATGAACAGGTGGAAACACAAGAAAACCCTCAGTAAATTGGGGCCACCCAGAGCTTTCTACACTGCCCAGAAGCCCCACACCTGCTCCAGGAGTCCACAGAGCTCAGAGTGGACCCTTTAAAGCCCTGATGTGATTAGGGAGAGTCAACGACTTCTGCCCCTGGTGAGATTATTATTGTTTTAGAGTAGAGACGGCCTCCTGATCTATTATTTCGAGCACCCTAAACTCTCTGGAATGGCTTTAGGACTTTGGCTGCACCTGGTTTTTTAATGTTGCTACTGACCTTCTGTCTCTTTTTCCAGATTAACCTATGTTTGAAGTTTTGATTCATTTCGTTCTGCACTCATGGGGGATTCTGAACTTTGCGCTTCTTTAAAACAAGCCCTGCTGGGTCTGTCGGCTACATGGCTCCAGTGGAAATGATCTTCTGCCACATAGCTATAGAAAGTCAAGTGGCAGAAGTAAATTAACCTACCACTTCTACAAAAGGGATATGCTCAGAATTGCCAGCAATATTTATGTAGGCATTGTGCTCCCAGATACACTTGGATGGTAGTGAATTGTCAGTTACTATGACAAAGTGACTGAAGAAATCAATCTGCCAAGTATGAATAGCTCTCAATGGGCTTCAAGGTTCTCAGGTTAAGGGATCCACAAAGCTGACAGAGATGGGGCCTCATATCGATATGACCTCCATTGGAGAGCGTATAAATTAGCTGAGATGTAGGCAAAGAGGTTTGTATCCCTCTCCGCCCCCTCCCCAACCAGGGCATTTTCAATATGCACATGGAAATGCAAGCCCACCTTAGAAGGCCTAGAAGTCAAGTAATGCTCACAACATTGAAGGCAGCCTTTCTCCAGGGGAATCTAGGAACTCTTTTGAAAACACATACCTGCCCAACTCCAACGGGACATGTGCATGTCACCTTTTCAAATGACATTTGTTCCTCCTTTTTTGTCTATTTCCAAACAAAATCATATTTTGATTGCACAAAAAGCGATACATTCTAGATAAATGAAGTATGAGGCTCTTTCTTCATAGATGATAAGGAAGTAGAGAGATGGATGGGAAATGTCTTCCATCTAATTTTAGATTCTTTTTTGTTGGATTTTTGACCATCTCTGGATTGTCTCTAGTTCAGAGTGATTTTCAAACAAAGGTTTTCTTTTTTTATGGTTGAACACTGAAGAAGTTCTCATCTCTAATACAAAGAAAGAGACAGGCATCACTTAGGACACTCAGATAATTTGCTTTGGTGCAAAATTTTCAAGGAACAAAATGTTGTGACCCTAGGATGTTTATTTTTGTTCATATTATTTTCGTTGATTTGTGCAGTGATTTTGGTGTGACTCATAAATGCTTTGTACATAGACAACTCATAAACTAAGTTTTGGGGCAATTTGATAGTTTATTTTAAAGACAAAGGTCATTAATGTTAGGATCAGAAAAAAGAATTTATTCTTTTTTACAAAAAAATTCAAAATTTCAAGCTGTGTTCATTTCTAGCTACTAGGTCTCTGATTGTTTCTCATATATAAACTAAAAGAAAACTTGCTCAGAAGGTCAGAGTTTATCTCCACGCTAGTGTGAGAAGTGGCAGAAGCTTCTAGAGAGAACTAGAAAACCTGGCGATGCTCTGAGTACAACCAGCTGACAGCCAAGGAGGCTGGGCTGATGGGAGCCTGGTTCTGCCACCAGTGAAAGCTGGAAAATAACCAGAGTCTCTGCAAACTCAGAGGTATCAAACCGGCCCTCTGCGCTGTCACTGAAAGACATGGAATCTCAGAATTTGTTTTGGAGGACAGAAGAAAAGCTCAAAAGCATCGCAAACCACATGTAATTCAGTATTGAATAGTGGGGTTTGGAAGCTGCAGACTTGAGTTAGGGTTCATGGGATCAGGAAAGATAATGAAAGATTCATCATTTGGTTCGGGCTTTGACTTACAAGTCTAAGTACAGTTTAATGCACTTATTTACTATTTGTAATATATAAAGAGTTCTTAAAACTCAATAAGCCAAGTATGCCAGTAGCTAAAGTGGCAAAAATTATAAGAGATAATTCATAAAAGACAAAATTCCAAGATACAATCTTGCCTAACTTTTGGGAGGTCTTGAGTTCAATCCCAGGATGGCCAAAAAACAAACAAAAAAACAAGAAACATGTTAAAATATTCCACCTAACAATAAAAGCAACTGCAAATAATATTTCCCCTGTTCAGTTTTCAGGAAAAACATTTAAATATCACTATCCTCAATGAGATTGCTTGGGTATCTTGTGCATGGGAAGGTAAATTAGCACAAACATGTTGGAAGACAATAGGGCATTACATATCAAGAACTTAAAACTGTGGTTTGTTTGATCTTAGTGACATTATAGAAATATTTAAAAAGATAAAATATATTTATACAATGTGGAGATATTTATAGTAGCAAAAGAATTACTAGATGTCCACCCATAGGAAATTAGTTTAATAAATTATGATACACATGTGTAGCATGGAAAGGAATGTTTGCAAAGACTTAATGGCATGGGTTTATGTAGTGACAGAATTAGTCGCTGGGAAGTTAAACTAAAATTACACAGAATATTTAATTGCTTAGAGTATACTTACACATGTATATTTATATGCATATAACCAAAAAAAGAGGGGAAAGAACAATGTAGTGACTGAGTGATAGGACTACGAGTGATTTTTATTTTTATTTAGTAATTTTGCAATATTTTCTAAATTTTATATGCAAACAATACATTGTTCTTTTACATAGTACTGTGTTTTTCCAATTCACACTTGTTTTTTGGATGCAGGGGACCAAATCCAGGTCTTCCACTGAGTTGAGACACTCCTATTGGATTAACTTTATGCAACATTTTCTGTTCCTTTTGACTGGGTCACCCCATTTGCAAGCTACCGTGCTATTTACAGGAACCCAAATCCTTCATGGCAACTATAGCAGAAAAGAAAGAAAGAAAGAAAGAAAGAAAGAAAGAAAGAAAGAAAGAAAGAAAGAAAGAAATTAAAATGGTGCCTTGGATACAGCTCAGTGGCAAAGCCCTGGGTCCTAAGGTAAGTCCCTATCCCTGGGTAGGGGATGTTTTTAACATCCTACCTAAGCTCAATGCATGGGCTTGCATCTCCTTGCCAGGACTCTGTGACACGCTGGGCAAAGGAACCCACATGTACCAAACACCACTTGGGAGGAGGTAGAAAGCCAAAGATGTGTGGTCAGTATTAATTCGCTTGTCACAGTGTGTGATCCAGCAGCTGAGAATAAGAAATGCAAGGTCTTCCTACCTATTTCCCTCTATACAACACCTTCTGTGGACATTTACCATGTGGGTCTTTCAGAAGGGGTAGGCAGGAATCGGAACTTTGGTTCTACCAAGTAGTTGCTGGCCTTCTCATGCATGAAATCAAACCTCAAACTCATTTCCCTCGTTCAGTTTGCAGAATCAGCTTCTATGACATATTACTTTAAATGTCTCTTTTTCTCTGCAGTTCTGGGAAAACTAAACAAATTCACTCTTAGGAAAAGGGGTTGCTTGGTAAATGACTGATTGCAGCTGTATTCTAAATTTGGTAATAGATGGTCCCCTCTACCCACCAATGGCTTCCTAAAACGAGTAAAACTACAACAAGAGGGTTCTCTTTCTTTTTACCTGAGGCAGGTGATTGGTTTCAGAAATAAACCCCAATGTCCTAGGAAAGGATTTTGAACCAACTCTGTAAGAATATCAGAGACCTTGGGAAATGATAAGAAACAGATTTTTAAAAAGTAAGGAAAAGATATCAATGGCATTGAACCCTAAAAGTTTGCCAAGCAACAAGCCATGGTATGAGATAGGAAGTTCAGAAAGGGATTCTACTCCTTTTGAATCTTTGTATCCTCTAATCCTTAAAACAGGTTTGCTTCCATGTTCAAATTCACTCAAGGTCTAAAACAGCTGGGTAAAATCTGGAATAATATGGGGCTACTGTTAGCACGTTTAAATTGGGATCAATTGTAATCTTCCACTACTCCTGAGCCTGTTCTGTTTATTTGCTTCAAACAGGATTCAGGGGCAGTGATGTGAATTATTCTGCATATGCTTGATAGATTTTAGGCTTTAGGAAGGCAAGATTCCCTGCTGGCTTTGTGAGCATGAAAGGGAGGCTCGGCTGGGAGCAGTGACTCCTGTGGGTCTTATTTCCACAAAGGAAAAGACTCCTCTAATTGGATGAGGTGCCTACAGCAACATGTGGTTTGTACCAGGTCTCCTTCTCTTTGCTTTAAGTAAAGAAAACGTTTCAGTGAGAAGTACGATTCCAGTGTACAGGCAAGGAATTTGCAAGTTGCTGAGTTTTGAAGGAGGTTTTAATGTTTACAAGAAAAATTCACTTATCATCATCCACTACAACTTTATTCCATTCCCACCTTGGCTTTGTGAAAATTTATAAGCAATTTTGTTAGTTATTTTTTAAATTAACGCCTATCTAAACCTTGTGCAGAAAGTGTCAAAAACAAATGGAAATGACTCCTTAAGGAGTCTACTTATATAAAGGTAGCATTACTCATTATTTGGCTAAAATATGGAATAAACTTGATATTTTATTTTTTCTTAACAAAGATATAAATTTGTCTCCAACTATTGAGTGGCAGTATTAAAATATTTTTATAATCTCTGGTAAACTTCTTCATTACTCAAGATATATTCCTAGGTTTTCTGTCTCTTGAAAATATTTTTCTAATGAGGAAAGTCAAGGGTCTTTAAAACATGTATGACATTCAAGTCCAAGGAATACTTATATAAATGACACTCCCCATTTATGGAAAAAAAGATGCCACTCAAGCTCCCAAGTTTTGTATTTGGTTCAGTAAAATTGTTAATTTAGGTGTATAAGGGATAACACCTGTGTATTAGAAAGCTACACCTGGTTTTAAAGAAATCTGGTTTAAGAAAAATCAAGCACAAGAGACAAATTAATAAGGCAGTGCTTGCTCCTATTAGAAAAATTTTCTTCGGTTTGCAGAATTTGCACCAGAGCTCATTTAAATACAGCAATTTTGTGCGTCAGAAATAGGATTTTGTGTTTCACAACTTTTCCAGGAGTTTGCATTAAATGTAGTTGCCTTCACTTAGTTACCCAGATACCTATTTTTAAAAAGGTACACTTTCACTTCACCTACCCCAAACTGAAAAAGTAACCTTCTTTTTAGAACATTAGAACTGAAGGGAACTCGGAAATACTCTAACCGAGCTGTGTATAGAACTTCCCCCTCGTGTTGAGCTGGCACTGGGAAGCGGAAAATTCGATCATCAACATCTTCGTTTTGACGGTTAATCTCTCCTTGCTCGCCAGCCTGTGTGCCTCTCTCTGGGTGTGCGCTGGTGTAAGTTAACTAAAATTTCCCAGCCTAAAAATGATCAAAGAAACATTTTCTATCGCCCTTAATTCAGCAAGTGCTAAACGAAAAGGGAGAAATTTGGGGATCTTCATATGCGATTTTTAGTTTTAAAGATACAAGCCATTGGACACAGTTGCACTTAATCATTTTAAATGCTATTGGGCTTTCGTTATTGTTTAAAAACAAAGATGACTCGAGTGACCCCCAGCCTACCGGCCTCTCGGGGCGCTTCTTGCAGCCTCTGAATGCGGGGTCTTAAAAACCATCCAAAAAGCGAGCGCCGAATCACGCGCACCCAATAGAACTGGGCGGGGAGGGGAACAAGAAGCTTTGTACAGATTTTTTAAAAAAGGAAACAAAACAAAACAATTTTGCCCTGGGCAGTGGTGAAGTATTATCTGTCGTGTGGTCTCTGACCCTCAATAAAAATCGCGTTCCGAGCCCGGAGGAGGCTCGTGCACGGCGGGAGGGGGAGCAGCAACCCCGGGGCAGGGGCGCTCGCCGTGCGCGGCGCGGGGTGCGGGACCCCGGGACCCTCGGAGCTCTGAGAGCTTCACCCTTTTGAACAGGGGGCATTCACTGGGCCGTCGGAACTAAGGAACACCAAATCCAGGCGCTCCTAAGGCCAATTCGTGCCCAGAACTGCGCCGCTGGTTTTAATCCCCGCATTTGAGATTAATACGGGTGCTCGTGTCAAACAGTGGCCGGAGCCCTTTGGAGAAAATAAGAAAGACACAAACATCGCATTCATTAAACAGAAACAAATTGAACAAAAAAAAAATTTTTTTGGGGGGGGGGTACCGGGGATCGAACTCACGACCTCGCGCTTGCCAGGCGGGCAGTGCGCCGCGGAGCTGTATCCTTGGGCTCCCTCAATTTTTTTAAACGCTTGGGGTTGCATCTCTAAGCCGCGATCACCCCGGTAGCACTTCATTTCGTGCGAAGGGAAGTAACCGCTTCTGGGAAGGCTCGGAGGTGCGCTCCTTCCCGGGAAGCGCCCTGCACCCACGCGTTCTGCCCAGGGCGCGAGCTGGGCCCCGAGCGGCCACCAAGCTGAGCCCAGCGGTAGGCGTGGGGCCAGGAGTCGCAGGCCGTTTCAGAGATCAACCTTGAACATCCCCGAGCCGGGGTAGGTTCTCGCCGAAGGGCTGGGAGAGGTTGACCTTGCCGGGAGGTTTGCGTGTCTGCTGCGCTTCCTCCCTTCTTTGCACCGCAGCCTGGAAACAAAGGGCCTAATTGGACCCCTGGCCTGCGCGGCCCCGGCGTCTGGGACCTTGTGTTTTGCAGAGCCGCGGGGCTCATGGCGTGGTCGTGCCCGTCTGGTTCGATTTCTGAGTCAAAGGGCAGAGCCTGGTGTCGCCGGAGACGCGGGCATCGCTGCCCCCGCGAGCCCCAACAGCCCCCGGGTTGCTGCCTTTGCTCGGTGGCTTGGGCCGGTCAACCCTTCTTATTCCAGCACAAAGGATTCGGGGTGCATTTGCTTTCTTTGGCGTAAAACCCTGGCCGGGTCGGAGTGAAATCTCGGCTTTTTTCAGGAGCATTGCAACACAAAGGGTTTAAGGGGGGAAATTGTTAAAAGGAAGCCCTTTTCTCTTTAGGCTGAATGCAGTGGCGGAGATTAAAACTTTCATTTGAGATTTTGTGGTATTCATGGTGGCGGGCGGTGAATGGGGTTGCCTCAAAGCCCCCAGCGCTGGTGTATGCCCTTTTATCTCAGGCACATCTTCAGACACAGGTTGTTTTGCACTTGAAAGAGGGAAAAGAGGGGAATGTGGGATTTTGACAGCTGATATTGGCCTCTGAACTCTTGATGGGGATTTTCTAATTAACCCCAAGTATGCATCAGGTGGCCAGCTCAGAATGATTTCTGTCAGAGAGGGCGGAAAGCTTCCCATCTTGAGCCAATGGAGAGGGGAGGTTTTAAACATTCAAAGTAGGGAAATGGAGAGTGTGAACACGAAATCTGAGACGCCGGATGATGGAAGTGGGGTGGGAAGGAGTGTGCGGCCCGGTCACAGGGAGCAGACTGCCATGGTGGTGGCAGGACTATCGTTGGGACCCTCGGAAAGAATAAACGTGGTTCTGTGCTTTGGGAGACCAAGGTCTGCTAAACCAAACGGAAACGAAATGAAGCAACCCCGCCCCCCAAAAAGAAAAAGACCCAAACGGGTGGCTGTTGAGCCCCCCCACCCCCTCGTTTTACTGGAGTTTCTTGTTTATTTGTTGCAGTTCCAGTTCATGGACCAGGTGCTTTACTAAGACCGTACCGGGTCACAGGTCAGCGGAAATCAGCCTCGTGGTTTTAGTGCAGCTACCTGCAGCTTATAGGATGGCGGCCATGGTCCATCGGCCTTTGCAAATGAAGAGAGACAATCGGTGCAAAAGCTCAAGAGCAGAACCGCGAGGGTTGCTTTGCAACAAGTCCTCAGAGAGCTGAGTTTGGAAGATCAGCTACCGGATTCTAAATTCGCTGGGGATTCAGATTCAGTGTGTTTGGGGGTGACATCCCTGGGATGTGAGTTTTAAAAGGGTCCCAGGCAGATGAATCTTTTGCTTGGGCTAAATTCTAGGAGAGTGGTTTTCAGGCTTCTCCGTTGACAACACTAGGAGACCTTGTTTACAAAAGAAAAAAATTGTGCATCTGGGTTTATACTGAATCAAACTCCAGTAATTTCTGAAAATATGTATTTTTAAAACAAGCTTCTCAGGAGTTCTATGGTTCTCCCCCAATCCCTTGATTTTTCTTCTATGTCTCTGGCTCTGCTTCTTTGTTTTAGATTTTTTTAAAAAAAAGTTATTAATTTTAATTTACCTTTACTTGACAGATAATAGTGTGTATCTATGAGACGTTTTGATCAATGTGTATGTTGTCGAAAGATAAAACTGCTAAAGCAAGTGCTGCTCCAGGCACACTGGGCTCCCCCCAACACCTGGGGAGCGACTAGTCCAGACCAAGGTCAAGGCCAAGTGGGCAGACTGACAAACAGCTAGGTCTACAAGGGTCTATGGAAGGGAGGGAACATCTGAGCTGCAGATTAGAAATTTCTGACAAAGCGGCAAGACCAGAATAGATCACCAAAAAAGTGAGCTTAAAAAGAGAACAGGAGTAAAGACTGAGTAATGGTACTGCTCCAATATGTAGAGTTCAGGGAGATAAAAAGGTATCTGATCATTAGCTTGATTATATTATATTTATCAAGACTTGTTATGGGAGCCTGAGATGAGGTCAGAGAGGGCAGCAAAATGCCAGAGCCGTGTAGAGTCCTCTGGGCCCTAGGAAGAAACCCAAGTCCTATGCAGAGGCTCTTCAGAAGGTCTTAGGAGATGTGGGGAGTTGGGGAGAGATTATTTGATCTGCCAGAAATGATGGTCCAGGCAAAAGTTTTGGAGTTGCAAAGGAGTGGACAAGAGAGAGCATGATTGTGACAGTAGCCACAGCTGGACTGGCTGAAGGATTCAGTTTCTAACAGGAGAAACAAAGACATCAGAAAGATCCCAGATTTTTTTTATTTGTTTAATAATTTGGATGGTGGAGTCATTTACTGAAGGGAACTAGAAAACGGTGTTTCTTAGCTTTTTTTCATGTTGTAAACTTATAAAAATAGTACCCCTAGAGAAAGTAGACTAGACTTGCATATGTCTGCATAAGCATTGGTAAACTTTTTTCCATATATTTTCTTTCTTTTTTTATTTTGAAAGTAGCAAAAATACAACAGAACAAAGCCAACTGAGACAGTGCAGAGAATTTGGTACAGAACTTCACAGCAGGTTACCAGGATAACAGTAATAGGTAACATAGTATATCTCATTATCTTCACAATAGTCATCCAGTCAGTTAGGTACAGCAAAATCAAACCAAAAACAAAACATTATATAACCATTCAAAAGAGAATATTGAATAGAGTAATATAATTAATCGTAATGAAATAAGACAGTGAAACAATCATTCGCCTTCAAACCAGAAGATGGAAGGAAATTCCCTGTATTTGCTATATTGCATATGGTCATCCTCTCAAGACATGCTCAGACCTCTGTCCCCAGTTGCTAACCAGGATGGGGGGTGGGATGTTTGATTTTCAGCCTGCCCCCTATGGGAGCTGCTGACTGGGTCTCCTCCTGGCTCCAGCTGGAGGGAGAGGCTTACCAAGAGGGCAGCTGAGTTGCCTTCTTCCGCAGCCACCTGGGTTCCACCATGGCCGGTTTTCAGCAGCCACTGACTGGGTCTCCCCTTGGCTCGCGCTGGAGGCCCATATATTTTCCTTTACATTGTATGATTATGATAAGAAAAATAAGATACAAATTATTAGAAAGATAGAAAATATCAAATAGGCAAAATAGGAAAAGATCCCTAAAATATCTCTCAAATAAAATCTCTTTAAAAATGTAATGAGACAGCAGGTATAGCTCAGCGACACAGCGCCTTCCTGGCAAGTGCAAGGTCCGGAGTTTAATTCCTGGTAAAAAAAAAAAAAAAAAAGTAATGAGGAACCTACTTGGAAATTAGGGGAAATATTGCTTTAAGAAATGTAACCCTTTTTAATATCAAGTTTTAAACCTAAATTAACAATACATAATCTGATCAAAAATTTTTAATGGTGAATTTTTTAAATTCTTGAAATCACAATTGATAAACTCTTCTCTCAAGCTGGGTGTGATGGCACATGCCTGTGACTGAAGCACTCTGGGAAGCTGAGGCAGAAGGAACAAAAATTTGAGGCTGGCCTGAGCAACTTTGCAACACCCTAGGTCAAAAATAAAACCTTTAAAAAGGCTTAGAGTGTAACTCAATGTGAAGGTGCTGGGTTCAGTTCCTAGTACAGGAAAGAAGCAAAAAAGTCAGACAGAACTGTCCAGAGTTGCAAATCCATTTAAGGGCTTTAAGTATTAAAATGCCTTACAATGTTTTAAAAAGATTTCAAATCTAGCCAAATGTTTCCATTTACTTATTCATCAAATAACTGTTTACTGAGACTTACCTTATGAGAGGTACTGTTCCAGGCACATAGATACCAAGCATTTCAGAATAATGACAAAGCCCTGCTTTGCAGAATAACTTGTCTGGCAGCAGGTTATTTGTCACTTTACATCATCTGATACATGTGAAGGGAGGAGGTAGCAGCACGGGGAGCTGCACTTGTGTGGCTTCCAGTCCTGCCTCCTTGGCCTGTGATCTGTGCTGCTAGATCCCTGGAATTCCTCCAGGCTGTCCACTGAGGGGGGGACACAGGTGACAGAAAACCTCTATGGCCCCACTCAACTCACTGTGCAGATCAGTGACAGCCAGACATGTCTCTTTGCTTGGCGCCTTTGTGGGTTGTGAAACTGCTGGGTATGACTTCAGCCCCTGGTTCTTGTAAGGGGAAAGACTCACCAGGGAAGTAGGTGCATACAGAAAAAAGGGTGTGAGACTGTAGCAAGAAGGTGGCCATCCACAAGGAGAGAGGCCTTGGGCAAATCCCAACCTGCTAATGCTTTGATCTTGGGCAAATCCAAACCTGCTAATGCTTTGATCTAGAACTGTGAGCGAGGAAATCCCTATTCTGCGAGCCACCTCGTGAATTATGGTATTTTGTCACATCAAGCCAGACAGACTAACAGAAGAACTGAGCAGAAGGCCTGAGTTTGACCCACAGAAAGTTTGATTGGATTGACCTAGTGCCAGGGCTTTTGCTAAGTTGTAGAGATAAGCTTAATGTGCACCTAAGGTTAGAGCTACTGAGTTATTCATGAAGTCCAATGAGACAGATTTAATTCCACTTGCCCAAAATAAAACCTTCATTTTGGGTCTCTAATATAGTGCACCGGGGGGAAATAGCACAGGGGCTTTGAGGGGAAGCCTATGACAAATCAAGCATCCATCTTCACCCCAGCCCACATCTTCACCTTCTCCTTACCCCTATATTGCGGATGTCTCCTTGAGACCCTGGATTGATCGACTGTGTGGCTTCTGATCCCTACCACTTAGTCTCCTGCTGCCTTATTGGAGTTTTCTCAGTGGCCTCCCAGGTTCTCATCATTATGAAGTACTTGTGCTTGATATATGCCAGAGTCCTTTCCGGAGCTCAGATTTCTCCTTTTTAATCAGGTAAAAATATAGCTTCCTGATTGTAACAGGAGATGGGAATTAAGCTAACAACTTCAAGCCATACCAAGTTCCTTGCCAAGGGAAAGGCTATTTAGCCAATGAGCTATGCTTATTTCTACACAAATTGAATTAGTGGAACATGAAAGGGTCACCTGCTGGGGTTGGGCCAGACAGATAAATTCTTCCTTGAATGACAGCCTGGGAAAGCTTAATCCTGTCGTTGGCCATGTCGGTGGGTTTTTGCTGTTAGGCACTTTTTGTCCTGTAAGTCAGCTCAGAAAAGAGGCGCTGTGGAGCATGGGGACCATCTCCATGCATCTCAGCAGGTGTGCTGGACAGCGTGGACCCTGGCAGCGGAGGCCACCGTCACCCCTCAGGGCCTTGTAGGGAAGCTTGACTTCCTGTGCACCACGGATTTGGGGATTCTCCTGCTCTTGTGACTTTGCATCCTGCTCCCAACTCTTCCCTTTGGGGCTGTCCCCTTTCTGAGTGCACTCACAGAGTGGGTGCACTGCGTCCCACTGCCCTTTGTTCGCACTGTCTGAAATTAGCCATGACACTTCAGCATTGAACAAATTCGTGGCTGATACAGCGAGGAGACAGGCAGGAAGTAACACAGGTACCCAACCAACTCGGAGATGCTGCGGTGATGGGAGAGGACTCACGGAATTCTAGAGTCAAAGTCTGTGGCCTGTTCATCTTGTTTCTCTGAGATAAAACTCCAAGCATAGTCTTACTTCTGCTCTCTGTGTGTGTCAGCGTGAGAAGGGTGACGTCATCTCTACTCCCTGCTGACTTTAGGGACGCTAGCAGTCCCTATTCCCGGGGATACACGCCAGTGAGGTACACACACATGGGCAATGTTCACATGCACATATGCATACGTATATACATATATACAGAGCATGTGGATATGTGGATATAAACACATGTACATATTCTTTTGAGAATTGGCTTGTGGTTGGCAAGTCTGGAATCTCTAGACCAAAGCTGGCAGGGTGGAAGCTCTGGGAGAAGTTGATGTTGCAGACTTAAGGTAGAATTTTCTTCAGGATGCTCCTGTTTTGCTCCTAAAACCTTCAATTCACCAGGTGAAGCCTAGCCATGCTATTAAGGCTAATCTCATTATGTGATTTACTGTTCAATTAAGATATTAATCACATTTACAAGATGCCTTCACCATAAGACCTAGATTAGAGTTTGATTAAATAGCTGGGTCCTATAACCTAGCCAAGTAGACACACAAAACTAATCATCATGGACACTTAAGAGACCAGCAATTTCTTGCTCTGACTTTTGATTCAACCTCTGCAAACTCTTGGACTTTGGGAGGAAAAAACAATAGATAATTCATGGCTTTGGTTTCTCCTTAAATGATCTGGCCCATCTGAGGACATTGTCCTATTGTGAGAAACTAGTTTGGGAAGTCAAGGCCAAAGGGACAGAGTGATAGAACAACATTGATGAAAAGGGCCTGAAAGATGACCTGTGTGATCTCAAATTACAAATAACTACACTGCAGCCCAACAAGAAAATGTCATTTAAATCTACTTGTAAGGACAAGAGATTGTGACCCGGGACCCCACAATGTCACTGTACCCATCTAAAGGCTTCTAATTATAATTGCTGGGTTTTCTTGAAAATGGCTCTCAGTGGCCTGGGAGGGGGCATTTGCCCTGGTCCTCATCAGGAGTACTCACCAACTGCCTCTGAATGAGGTTTCTGGGGATGAGAGCTGAGCTGGTTACAGCCCATTGTCGTCCAGTGAGTGTCCAGGTGCTCAGCGAGCAGATACACACTGGACTCTGTTGGAATAAAACCCTGAAAGAGACGAGGAAGCAATACAACAGAGCAAGGACACCAAGCCAGAATGCCAGGGTCTTGCTCTCTTCATTTTGCAATGGTACTGGCCACCTATTTGGCAACCACTGTTGTAGGACTAGTTGAGCAGGGTGTGTGTGTATGTGCGCGTGCGAGCGCGCGTGCACAGGTGCACACAGCACAGCATCTGTGAGACAGGAGTGAGTGTGTGAGCTGTATGAATGCACGTGTTTATTGCACGTGAGTGTGACCCTTCAAAGAGTGTGTGCAGCTCTGACATGTGTGTGTGTCTGAGGGTGTGTAACGCCGAGATTCCTGTGGTTAATGTCTGGGTGTACACAGCAATTGCCTCCTCATCACTCTCGGCAAACGGTGCCACCTTGGAGCGCCCAGAAGCCGTCAGGAGGTACTCAGCCAGCTCCCTGCTCCGCTCTCTCCGCTACTGCCAGCTGCTGTGCTCGGCTGGCTTCCCTCTCTTTCTTAGCCATCGGGAAATATTTTATCTTCACGCTGCCCTTTGGAAAACACTTATGGTTTCTCCTTGACTTTCTCTTGGGCTTTCAGTTTCTGCCTCTTGAATCTTCTCTTTGTTACAGACATCCCTCACTGAACCACTACCTGGCTAAGTCCCACCCACCTGCAGACTTAGGATGCAGGAATGTGAGCCCCAGCGTGGCCTCATGGTGGCTTCTCCAGCATGGCACTGTCATTCTTGCTGATTGTGCTCTGCAGTGCAGGACTGTAGTTTTATGTTCTAATTCACATTACAGAACTGCACGTCAGAGTTATGCAAGTAAAGGAAAGTTGTCAAGTTGGAGTTTCCTTTAGCCATTTCTTTGTTCCAAATATTGCAATGTGCATGCTGTATATGGTTTCTCATTTAGCAATAAACTCAGTTAAAGACTTAATTGCAGGAACTAAATATGGCCCTTAAATGAGGGGTGTCTGTATTTAAACATGCTCAACTCGCTGCACCCCTATATACCACCACTGCCACCATCACATCTAACAACAAAGCCCTGCCAGCTCCAGCTTCTGACCCTCCCTCCCCCTTCCTTGCAGACTGTCCAGAAGCTCTGCCCACCTTTACCTGCTGCCCACCTCTCAACCACTGTGGTCTCACACCTGCCTCATTGTTCCATCAGAACAGTGCTGGATGAAACCACCAGTGACCTCTGGACTACGAAATCCAAAAAACAGTTTTCTTCAATGGGCATTTTAATATTTGCTCAGATTCTCAGCAGCGTTAATTCCCTTTGACCACACTCTGCTGAAAGGGTTCCCTTCCCTTGGCTCCCAAAACAGAATATGTGTGGGTTTCCTCCCTCCCTCCCTCCCCCTGACTGCTCCCTCGTGGTCTCCTTTACTGGTTCACCCTCCTCCACCAAGTTCTTTAACTGTGGGCACTGACATCTCTAACACTGCATTCTCTGCCTCAGAGACGCCGTCCACACCACGAGTCAGTCCCACACTGTGAGTCTCTAGCCTCCGCGTCCCCTGCATGCTTCATCTTGCATGTTCAGCAGCTGCCGCCATCCCTGCCTAGATGTCTCCATGCCGTCTCACTCTCAGCACGCCTAGATTTCATCTGGTGTGTTTTTGTCTCCCCTACCTTTAGTACAAAATAGCAGAAGCCAGTTTGGCCTTCCTCCATCCAATATTCTTGTTTTCTAGTCTATATAACATCCATCAGACTATGTAAAGTGGAGGTACAGGAGACATTCTTGACATTTCTGTTCCCCACCATTTCCTGAACAGATCTAAAAACCATCCACTTTTCTACATCTCCACGTCACTCCAGGACCCCAATTCGGCATCCTCTCTTGCCTGCACCTTGCCAGGGGCCTCCTAATTGATCCCCCTGCTCCTCCTCTTGCTGTCTTCTAACTTGTTGCCTACACTCCACGAGCCAGCATTATTAGAACATATTTTGGTACTGAAGTCTAACGCTCACTGAAGTACTCAAAGTGGCTGGGGTGCAGCTTAGCGGTTAAGCATGTGCCCAGAGTGTGAAAGATCCTGTGTTCCCTCCCCAGCATACAAACAAAAATGAAAATGGACAGTTCAGTAATTCAATCCTGCCTCACAATACAAAAATTTTTAAAAAAGAGCCGAGGGGAATAGCTCAGTGCCAAGGTCCTGGGTTCAATCCCCCCTCCAGTACTGCCAATGATGGGTATGCACACTACACGTGTACAACTTGAAAAATTTTCACAAACTGAACCCGCTCATAAAACCAGAATGCAGATCAGGAAAGACTGTCACCAACCGCCGGAGTCCCCGGCCATGCTGCAACCGCTAACCTCCCTCCAAGGGTCACCGCCATGACCGTCAAGCAGTGTCGTTTGATATGAATTCTTTGGTGTCTCAGCTGGCGCTATCTTTTCAAAACTTAAATTTTATCATTTACACTTTTTTATGGTTCCCCAGTACTCAGAAAATGAAGAGCAAATTCCTTAGCACGGCCTGAAAGACGGGAAAGCGAGCTGCTCCACCTCCATGGCCCGTGTACTTCCGGTTGCTTCTTTTCCTACACCTGCCTCTCTTTCCTTCTCTAACTCCGTCACACTGTTTGTCTCCTAAATATCCAAAACCTGCTTGGCCTTCCTTGTCCCCCGGTCTTCACACATTCCATCCCTTCTACCTGAAATGCCTTTTCTCCACCACGCCCCCTCTCTTGTGCTGAGTGAGACCTGCTCGAGCTTGGGGACTCTGTTCACCGACCTCTGAACTCTGTGTGCGTCAGGCTCCTGTCGTGTGCTGGGGAAGCACTTTGCCCTCTGTCCCTCACCGGGGATGCAGCTGTGTAATGAACCCACACAGCTGTTTTCTCTGGCCACCCTGCTCAGAGGGCAGGCAGTGACAGAATGAGGGCATGGCCCGGGCATGGGTCTCCAGGGAGCTGTCATGAGGGGCACCAGGAGTGGGCACTGCCAACTCCTGGTTTTGCTGTGGCTGATCGAGGGGGAGCTGCTCTGCTATCCTCTCATTTCACTGTTTGAGGAAGAGCTCGTATTCCTCCATTAATTAACTTTTTATTACAGAAGGAATAATCATGGCAGAAAATTCAATCCATGTAGAAGTAAATAGAGAAAAAAGCACGAAACTCATCTACTATAATCTTAAATCTCTGGCTGGCCCAGAGGCGAGTACTAGCAGGAGTGGTATGCATCCTCCCAGACCTTTCAAGATGCCTTTCCAGTAGGTGGCTGTATGTTGCTTTTTCATTTATTTTCAGTTAAGGGGGGCATGCTATATTCCCAGTGTTCTGTAACTATTTTTTTCCATTAGGGATTTTAAAACTTTTTTTTTTTTAACAGTACATACAGGCCTGTAGAGGCTCTGTTAAACAATTTACATTTAACCAATTCAGAAAAACATAAGGTTTTTATTTTCTCTATTAAATAGACAGACCCATGTTTGAGGCTCACTGAACACTCTTGCTTTGTTTCTTCCCTCTATAGTATTCCTGTGCCTGTCTGCCCTCTTTGGCTGTGTCCCTACCAAGAGTAAATTGTTTGTGCTGTTTTTTTTCAGCTGTTCGTATAGTTGTAGAGGAGAAACAGTCCATGGAATGGCAGGCAGGAAAGAGCAAGGAGCCAGCAGCAAGCCTGCTTTCTATCTTTCCCTTTTATTCCACTTAGGCTTCCAGCCTTTTGGGTGGTACCACTCATACCTAAGGTGGAACTTCCATTATCCACACAGAGAGCTATTGGAAGCTGATTTAGTTATCACATACCTTTTCCACAGTATCACACAGCCTAATCCAGTCACTTCTGAAAAGCCCCACCTTTGAGTACAAGAAGTTTTGTGGGGACATCTAGATATAAGCCGTAACGGTGGCCTCTAGAGCCATGGCCCAAGGGGGCCTAGCTGCTACTTGAGCTGGCTGTAGATCTTGGCATCACTCACATGTTGCTGGATTTACAAACATGCGGAATGTAAGAGTTGTGGGGTCAATGAGGCTTCCACGCGGATTTCAGCAGGTCCGGGATGTCAGGCAGTGTGTGCACACCTGCAAGGGCAGTGTGAGAAGCTATGGGAGTGAAGCTAAAAGGGTAGTAAAGACCTCAGGAAGTTAGAGAGGCCATGTATATGTAATATCTGAGGAGACATGGAGTCAGCTCAAGAGAGAAGCAATGAAGGCTACAACCATTAGTAATGTGCTAGGGGCAGGGCCACACAATCCCGTTGGAGATCCTTCTCACTATAACTTGCCCTGGTTTCTAGACTTGGAACTATAGTATTTAATGTTTGCCCTGATGAGATGTGGTCTGGCTTTGGTCCCATTCCTTTCTATTCTCCTATTTTTTTCTTTTTGGAATGAGAATGTTTACCCGGTGGTGTACTGGCAGTGTTTAGCTTCTTCTTTGATTTTTACAGGGGTTCACACAGCTAAGAGTTTGCTTGAGTTTCACAGGAGAATTTTCTTAGACTTTACAGTAATGCTGGAACTGTTAGAACATTGGCAACTTTGAGAAATGGGCTAAATTTATTTTTGCATAAAGAGAGTTTGTAGGGGGACCAGGGGCAGAATGTTATGATTTTTACCTAGATGTTTCCCAAAGCCTCATGAGATCATAGCGGGGAACTTCAGATGATTATTGTGCTATGAGTCCATATAATTGACTTACTGTTAAGAAGTCATGACTTGGAAGGTTATGGCTCCCTTCCTGGCTCCTTCCTTGCCTCTCTGCTTCCTGTCTACCATGAAGGGAGCAGCTTTTCCTGTTCTGTGCCCCTCTTGCCATGCTGTGCTGCCTTGGAACCATCAGACTATGAATTTAAACCTTTACAAATTGTGAGCCAGAATAAATCTGACCTCCTTTAAGTTGTGGGTGTTGGGTATTGTTTCTCAGCAAGGAGACACATTCTTTACTCTCAAAATAAAAATTAACAGTTAAAAAGAATACATTTTCATTTTAAAAATACTTATGGTTAGTAAAATGTTTATGGTTGATATTTCACTCTAGGAAAATTTCAGTTTTAAATTTAAGACAAATTTCACAATTTTAAATTTAAGACAAATTTTACAATTTCAACTTCAGTTTTAAGACAAAACGATTCACAATTTGTTTTAAATTTAAGACATTACAAATGTTCATATAGAGTAACAATTGAAATAACTCATTTTGTCATTTTTGTAATTATTGTATCACATTTTTTTTTATTTTGAGTTTTGTGTAAATTGTTTATCTTGAGTTTGTTTACCCGAACCCTGCATACACTCAGAAATGTGAAGTTCTACAGGAGGAAGAGACACAAACTACCTGGAACAAGTGTGAATTATTTCAAACCCTTCAGGACCACTCTTGGAATGAATGAATGTAGCTGAATCTGCCAGTGTCCAACGGGGAAGGAGCAAGACTAACTTATAAGTGAGCATTCTCTGCCTTAACTCCCATGTAGTATACACTGCTTAGTAAAGAATAAATAGTAAGCCAGGCAGAATAGTGTTTGGCAAACTGAGGCAAGAGACCAGCCTAGGCAACTGTCTCAAAGAAATACAATAAAAAGAGAAGGAAAAAGTAACAAAAATGTACACATTTGAAA
This sequence comes from Hydrochoerus hydrochaeris, assembly GCA_004027455.1. Lineage (NCBI taxonomy): Eukaryota > Metazoa > Chordata > Mammalia > Rodentia > Hydrochaeridae > Hydrochoerus > Hydrochoerus hydrochaeris. The sequence continues at coordinate 275,298 of PVLA01001437.1, read as the reverse complement.
TTTACCTGCTTTTATTAACTACTTTTATTTAACTGTAACTACTGTTTAGAACTTAATAAAAGATCCACCACCACCATCACCTTTTACCTTGGAAGGATTATGTTGTCACTGATACGGTTTAGAACTGGTGATAATAAAAACCAAACCCTCTTTGGTCTTATTGTTATTTTAAAAACGTCCACAACGTGTCATATGTATTGTTGCATACACCAAGGTTGATCAGCATAGTGGTTCAGTAACCAGAGGTCAACTTAACAGCTGAATTGAATCAGCATGGTACTGAGTGTGGATGGCCCACCTGAGGAAAGTTGCCAGCATAAAATGGAGACCTGGCGAGGAAGAGCAGCCTTGTGGGTTCTCCTGAGTGTTGCTTTTAGAGCTGTTGGTTCTCCTGGAGGGGTTTGTCATGCTGGCTTCCCTGATAGGAACTTGGCCATTATCATTGGAGGAGCTCGGGACCTTTTCACTGAGAGTGGCTGTGGTTCACTTTGGGGAAGCTCTGGTCCTTACTTTGAGCATCGCTTCCTGGGTCTGGAGGGGCAGATGTGTGCTGTTTAATCTCCAGGAGAAACTTGTTACACTGGCTTCCGGATACGCACTTGTTGTTTTCATTATCAGAGGAGCTTGGGACCTCACTGTCGCTGAGGGTGGCTGTGGCACTTTTCAGTGGAGCCCTGGTCCTTATTTTGAGCATCACTTCTTCGTTCCAGTGCAGAACCCTCAACCCTCCTTCACCCCGCTGGCACAGACTTTCTAGCTTCCACTGCGGACCTTCCGGCCTTCCCAGCGCGGATCTGTGAAACAGACTCACATGAGTCTTTGCCATGGGCTCTAGGCCTCTAGTTGGACTTGTCGGATGCATTGTCCTAGGCTCAGCTGGACTCATGCCAGACGTTGGTGTGGGATCCAGGCCCTTGGATGGATTTTCTATGTCTTTAGTATTGTGCACAGATTTCCTGCACTTTCTTGTATTTAACTCTGGGTCACCATCATAAAATAACGTGAGAAGTTCTGTGTCCTGTATGTAATTGTTCTCCTTGCAACCCCTGACTACAGCAAGCTCCTACTGCTCTGTGCTGAGACTCCTTGGCTGGCTCAGCTCACCTGGGAAGAACATGCAGCTGGAGACAGGGCCAGGACTTCACTCTAGACCAGTGATGGCGAGCCTTTTAGAGACAAGCGCCCAAACTGTAACCCAAAACCCACTTATCAATTGCAAGTGCCAACACTGCAATTAAACCTGAATCCTGAGGTTTAGAAAAAAATAATTAAGGTCAGGCATCTTCTGTTACTCACTGCATAGGACTGGGCATGTGTCTCAGTGGCCCAGTGTCTGTTTACCACATGTGAGGTCCTGGGCTTGATCCTCATCCCTGGAAAAAAAGTCACAGAGTCAGCTTTTCATAAAACCTGGTTTTCTGAGACACATTTACCTAAGAAATAAAAATCAACTTTCGGCTGAATGCCGTGGATTTCTTCTTTGTTATTTCCCTAGGATCCCCGTTATTCGTCGTTAGACCACACTGTCAATGTAAGATTGTTTCTTTCGCTTCATGAGATGACAGTCTCACTGGTTTCCTTGAGAACCTAAATATTTGTGATGTTAAGAATATACGTCCCTTGGCGTGGTTTTGTCTGCCTGTGAGCTCAGCACTCTGGATGGCTGAGGCAGGAGGAACACAAGAATGAACTCAGCCCCAGTGCCTTAGCAAGACTAAGTCTCAAAAAAATATAAAAAGGTGTGGGTCCACAGCTCAGTGTGGAGGCTGTCAAAAGAAAAGGGGAAAAGAAAAAAAAGGAATGCATGTCCCAAGAATCAAACAGTCCAGTGCCAGTACCATTTGGATATGAATCTATCAACCTGGAGCCGTCCCTTTCTAATCAGAGCATTGTGATGGCTGGTTGCAAAGCGGCTTCCCTTCCCCTCAGCAGTGTTATTCTGCAGCCCTCCCATTTGGAGATGAACACTGCCTTGTCACCTTTGCATCCAGGCTGGCCTTATCCCTGTGACATGACAACGTGGGGAAGAGAAAGGGTGCACTCTGAGCCTCGACCTGAGAGAACTTGATTGTTTTCTTCTGCTCTTTCTCTCCTGACTGCCACACCATGAAGATAAACTCGGTTTAGTTACCAGAGGATGCCACACCATGTGGAGAGTGGACCCAGGAAGTTCACAAGTTCAAGTCTAGCCTTGGCAGCTTAGCAACTTAGCAAGACCTTAAAAATAAAAAATCAGCAAGGGCTGGGATGCAGCTCCATGCCAAGGCCGCCCGAGACCAAGGAAGGCACAGTCAGCAAGGAAGCCCAGCCCCTGTCAGCCGAACTCCTTACTCTGGTCTCACGGTCACTATTACGAGGTGCTGGGAATGTGGCTCAGTGACAGACTGGCCTAAGCCATGAGATCTAGGAAGTGGATAGGGTTTAAATCCAAAAATTTTGACCTACTGAAGAGCAATAAGGAACTGATTCAATTAGTGTACTTAATATGGAAGCTCGGCTTCCTAGATTCGATACACTCTTACTTTTTCAATTTCTTGAGACTTTAATTTGGCGTATACTAGAAATTCCATTGCTTTGAACGTTGATTTGTGGCTGCTGTTTATTCATAATGAAGTGATTTTTTTGATGCGTGTACTGAACAAAGTAATCATGGGAAAGGAGTGGGTTAATTTTACTTAGATTAAAAGGGCTCCACTCAATGGCTGTCACATGACCGTCTCAAATCTTAATGTTATGGCAACATAATCACATTCTTTTGCTCATTAAGTAGAAGGATATGATTTCAATTTGGCTACTTCTTGGAGAGCAGAAAATTGCTGAAATGATACTAATGAAATGCTCGCTGACTTACATGCCCTTGGAAATATCTCAATTATTTGTGTCATTCTCTGTTTTCCTTTGACCTTTCTCCGCAGAGATCTGCTTGGCATATCATACAAAAGGATGTTTTTCAGCAGAGAGGGAAGAAAATGTTCACCTGTTTCTAAAAGCTGCCACCAGGATGCTGACACAGGCAGAGATCCTTTCTCTCATCGCCATATTATTTCCCTGAACGGACTGTAATTTCATCAATTTTCCATGCTTACGGTCATGAATGCTTGGCATTACCATATCTTAATGTTAACAAAAAAGGAATTTCATGCCTCTGGTTTTCGCTTGAAGGCAAGGAAGGCGTGAAGACCTCATCAGAAATATGGTGTGTCTCACGTTGGCTCACACGGGGCTCTGTGTGTGAGCTGACCTTTGCCGCCTTTCCGTCTCCTGATGCCAGAGGTAAATGTCCTTCCTGTCCTCTGTGCCCTCTGCTTTCCAGCCCCCGGAGGTAACAAAGAGGTGAACACATGTGCTGCAGCCAGTTTTTTGATATCAACAGTATTGGTGCTTAAAAAGCTGAGTCTCTTTTCTTTCTAGAATCAGAGTAAGAACCATGTGTGGGGACATTTAGGTGGGGACATTTAGGTAGCATTTATAAATACGAGATTTGAATTCCCTGGATTACACAGATGGTCTTAAAATTAGATAAATGCATATATTATCTTTCAAAATTTGTGATTATAATCATGATAAAGCCTAGTAAGTGTAAAAACAAAACAAAACAGAAACCTCTGTCAGTTCAGGTGCCTTACTACACGAACTTCCTTCTGCCTCTGGTCTGTCTGAACTTGCTTCTGATTGTTATTTACTAGATGTAAGTCTTTGGGGGAAAGTTACTTCATTATTCAGATACAAAATTTGCTTCTCTGTGTCCATTTTCTTGGATGCAGTGGTAACAGCAATACCTAAGATTGCTGTGAGGCTTCAGTTTGCTAACATATAGAATGTTCGGTTCAGTTCTTGGGATGTGTAAGCACTCAATAAATGTTAATTTAATTATTTTAACTTCTAATTTAGAATTATACATATTTTACTTTTAGGATTGTACTCTTTCTAAAAAAAAAAAAAAAGACTTTCTTATGATCTCTTCCATGAGTTTGATGTTTGGGTCTCAGAGTCTCAAGGCTGTGGACAGAGCAAGGATTGTCATACCCACTCTACAGATGGGTAAGCTAAGACTCTGTGACCAGCTTGCACTCATTAGCTGGGACGCGTCAAAGGCACGTTTTGAGTTTGTGCCTTTGGGTTTTCAGTTGTTTGTTCACTGCTACCACCCACTGTCACCCACCTTTTACAAGTAAAGAAAATGGCCAGCATGCTGCTCTGGTAAGTGGTTGCGGCCTGGCAAGCTGCAGCCGCCCCAGGGCAAGAACCATATCAATGTTTCCTAAGATCTGCGACATGCCATGTTGGACCTTGGGCTCTGGGAAAGCCAGTTCACCCCTCTGGTGGGCGGCTGTGAGCTAACAACCAAACATACACACACACACACACACACACACACACACACACACCCGCTAGCCAGTGAGAGCCAGAGATCCGAGCATGTCTTGTGAGTTTGCCTATAGGCAATACAGCAAATAGGGGGATTTTCTTCTGCCATCTCTTTGAAGGCAAATATTTTTATCTCTGTTTTGCTCTGTTCTGATCAATGGTATTGCTCTATTCAATATTCTGTTTTTATAATTTTGGTGTTTCCTTCAATATTGTTCTACCTGATTGAAGGAACAACTATTGTGAAGAAAACCAGATGTACTATTGTGCCTATTGCTGTTATCCTGGTAACCTGCTGTGAGGCTCTGTACCAATTTCACTGCACTGCCTCAGTTGGCCATGTCCTGTCTTGTTCTGCTGTATTTTACTACCTTCAAAATAAAATAAATAAATAAAATTCAAAAAAATAATAAATAAGAAAAAATTAAAAAAAATAAATAACAACAACAAAACAGATCAGTAAGGTACTGAGCAACCTGAAACATGATAACTAAATCGATAATGGACTTAAAAAGAAAAAGGAGGAAAAGCAAGTGCTCTAAAGCATATAAATTCATGTGTATTTAAGGGTATAGGATTGATAATTATGTTGCTAAGTTTTTGTTGGATCAGAGAACAGAACTGTCTGCAGCCTCACTGTTTGGATGTCCACTTTGTATGCTTTAATTTTTATAACTTGAACAACTGCATCCAACAAGACAATATGTAATGTATTAACTAGTGATTTCTTACTATTCATTTTTTTTGAAATTCTACCCTTTTCTTTTTCTGTTTTGCTTTATTTTTCTCCTCTCTTTAAATAAAATTTTTTTAAAAGTGAAGAAAATGCAGGCAAAGAGAAGTCTTGTCATCATTTTAGCAGTGAGCCTCAAATTTTGGGGTAAGTGTAAACAACTGGGAGGTTACCCCCATGTGGCTACTTGAACCCCATCCCCAGAAGATGCTGATTTTAATGTCAAAGGGCTTAATAGTCTGTGACTTTAGTGACTCTCTGTAAGTTGTTTCAGTGTCATAGTTTCATGGCTGTACTTTGAAAACCTTATTGTAGAAAGCAGTTACCTTTCTCTGACTACAAACTAATGCCCATTTACAACTGCCCAGATACTTTTGAAAAATGCAAAGAGGATATTTCCCATTTGGAGAAATAGCATCAGCTGATTGTAACACGATCCTTTTTTATAAATATATAAAGCAGTGAACAAAATGAACAATGACCCTGCATTTTATAATTCTAGCAGAGGAGACATGAAACAAACACACAAATAAAACTCAGCATGTAAACACTATGTAGTGATTAATAAGAAGAAAATGCTAGAACCATAATGTGATTCCATATGTAGAAAATTCTAAGAGCCTACCAAAAAAAAATCTGTTAGAATAAGCAAATTCAGCAGTGGCAGAATGCAAAATCAATACAGAAAATGTAGCTATATTTCTATATACTAGCAGTGAACAACCCAGAAAGGAAATTAAGAGAAAAACTCCATTTATTATAGCATCAGAAGAATGAAATACTTAGGAATTAGCCATGAATTAAGAAGGTAAAAGACTTGTACTATATAAAAAAATACAAAATATTGCTGGAAAAATTAAAGAAGATATAAATAAATGAAAAAGCATCCTTTGTTCATGGGGTGGAAAATTTAATGTTACTAATGTGTCAATATTCTCCAAGAAATCTCTAGATTAAATGCAATCAGACCAAAATCTTGACATCATTTTTTTGCAAAATAGAAATAGCAGTTCTTAAAATTTCTATAATCTCAAGGGACCACATAGCAAAAACTACAAATAAAGCTGAATAGTAATGCCAACAACAACAAACTTGAACTAAGTAGAATGAGCTAGAATCATAATTTCTGATTTCAAAATTTACTATAAAGCTATAGTAAAATAAACAATGTACTGGCATAACGCAGACAAATTGAGCCAATGGAAACGAATAGCACAAGACTATTTGGTTAAGTGACTTTCAAAAAAATGCCCAAGTCTATTTGGAGGGGGAAAGGCATTCTTTTCAGTACGTGATCCTGAGAAGTCTGGCTAGCCACATGTGAAAGAATGCAGTTGGACTCTTAGGTTGCTTGGGACCACAAATTCACACTGGCTAATTTTGCATACTTCTCTATGGGATAAAGTGGAGGTTTGGGATTATTGGTACCCATCTGAGATTTCCCATTGACTTCTAAGCATGTAATCATCTATGCCTTCTTGAGTCATCCCAGGATTACACTCCAGGATGAGATCCTGCTTAGGATATGATCGCCTATGGCCCCTTGAGTCTGAGTCTTCTGCTATATTGTAATTCCTTGCTAGCCTCATCTATCACTGTGTACACCTACTAAATGTGGCTGGTTGGGGCGTGGAGAAGAACCCATCCAGAGACACTGACTTTCTAGCCATTGATGCATTACTATACTTGTCTCTGTCTTTTATTTTTCTCACCATGCTCTTAAGACAGACAATCGGGAGGGCTGGAGATTTAGCTCAGTGGCATAAGCGCACTGCCTTGCAAGTGCGTGGTGGTGAGTTCGATCTCTGGTACTGATAAAAAAAAAAAAAGAAAAGAAAGACAGACAATTGGGACTCTTGATCAGGCTCCCAGTATTAGGTTACAGCATATACAAAAGTCAATTCACAGTGAATCAAAGACCTAAACAGAAGATGTAAAACTATAAAACTCTTAGAAGAAAGCATGGACAAAATACTTTCTCAGCACTGGGTTTGGCAATTATACCTGGGATATGACACAAAAGTATAGGCAACAAAATAATAAGATACGCTGAATTTCATAACATGAAAACCTTTTGTGCAATAAAGTATATCATCAACAGAATTAAAAGACGGCTGTCAGAATGGGAGAAAATAATCGCAAGTCGCATGTCTGATACAGATTTATATCTGAAATATATAAAAAATCCCCAAAACTCAACAATTACAAAAAACCAAGCAGCTTTATATAAGGTGGACGGAGCTCTTAAATAGAGATTTTCCCATAGAAATAGTCAAATGTCCAGTAATCACAGGGAATGAATACTGTTCCACATCGGTAACCATTAAGGAAATGTGAGCCAAAATCACAATGAAATATCATTTTGTTGTCCATCAGGCTGGCTCTCGTGGATGCAAATAAAGTGAAATACACAGGAACCAACAAGCATTGGCAAGGATATGGAGAGACAGGACCCCCGCACACTGCGGGAGGAAATGAAAATGGCCCGTGAGCCATGGAAATCAGTGTGGCAGTGCCTCAGAAAGTCACACAGCTAGTTATTACCTAACACAGCAATGGCCTTTCTAGGTGTATAGCCAAAGGAATTGAAAGCAGGAACTTGAGCCAGGCTTTACAGCTGCAATATTTACAGTAGTCAAAAGGTGGAAGCAACCCAAGTCCCCATGGCTGGGCCAAAGGACAAATGTGTAGGGTTGATGTGTAAATTATCCTGAAATGTAAGTGAAACCCTGACCCGTGTTCCAACAGGGATGAATCTTAAAGGCCTTCTAAGTGAACTATACACCAAAGAACAGAGACTGTATGAATCCACTTACATGAGGTACCTGGAAGAGTGACATTCTTATACATTTTACTACAATAAAATTTATGGGCTTCTACAGGTTTCATAAGTATGAACAATAAAAGTACTAAAAAAATGGTATCCTATTTTACTGTAGTAATCTGATCATGAGAGAAAAATCAGGGCTTTTTGAAATGCATTTTAAAATTATTTTAAAAATATAAAATTAACTCATTAAGATTTGAAAAGTGAAACAAAGTAAAACTAAAAACCTCTCCCTCTCTCTGATGTTATGTCTCAGTATGTGTGAGACATTTTCTCTGGGTGTACATGGCAGCCTACACAGTGTGTATATGCATGTGTATGAGTATCTGTGAGAAGGAAAGTGTGCTTCCTCACTTACAGTGGGGCAGTGTTCTGCTAAAACATAAGTTTAAAGCAGCATAAATTATAAATGCATTTTAAAACTAGATATGATAGCAAATATCTATAATTCCAGCACTCTGGGAAGGCTGGGGCAGGAGTATCACAAATTCAAACCCAACCTGGGAACTTAAGAGATCTAGTGAGACCCTGCCTCAAAATAAAATAAATAAGAAGGGGCTGGTATTGTAGCTCAGTGTAAAAACGCTGCATTTAACCCCCAGTGCTGAGAGACAGAGACAGAGAGAGAAAGAGACAGAGAGACAGAGAGAGAAATAGAGCCAGAGACAGACAGACAGACAGACAGACAGAGAGCAAATAAGCTGGATGTGTGTGTAATTCTAGTTACTCAGGAGGCTAAAGCAGGAGGATCAGAAGTTCAGGGTCTGGACATTTTAGTGAGACTCTGTCTCAAAAAAAAAAAAAAATTGAAAACTCTCCTAAGTTGAAACATCTTGAGTTAGGGCTTTCTGAATGCTATACCTACTGTACTTCAAAAAATGTGATTAAGTATACTGTAGTTTTCACTTAACTTTATCTCTTTCAATCCAGAAATATGCTTCTATGCTATTTAATAGTTGCCTAAAGTTCCATAAATTTTCCCCACTTCCTCCTCTTTTCTTTAAAAAAGTCTCTCAAATTTTCTAAGGTATAATTTGGATACCATAGAATACAACTATCTTAAAGTTGCAATTCATAAAGTTTTGAGAACTATATGGACCCTCGTGGTGCCTCTGTGGTGAAAATGGGACATTTCTGTCACCTCAGAAAATTCCCTTGCAGCCTGCCCCCAACAGGTCACTCACCCATTCCCCATGTGTAGGAACCACCTTCTGGTCTCTGCAGCTGTAGACCGAATTTGCCAGTTTCAGAACCTGACAGAAAGAAATCACATAAACTCTCTTCTGTGTTTGTGTCTGCTCTTCTTCAGCATAACAGCTGGTCGTTTTACCTAGGCTCCTTCTTGGTGAGAATTTGCTCATGATATGAGGGTAGCACGATTCGCTTATTTATTCTCCTGGTGCAACAGCCTGTGGGTTCTTTCCAGTTTGAGGCTGTTAGGAAGAAAGCGGCTGTGAGCATGCACGTGCCATGATTTTTCCTTGACCTTTAATTTCACATCTCATGAATAAACATCTGAGGGTGGATGTGCGTGTATGTGAAGTGCATTGCATGTTCAGGTTTATAAGGTGCTACCAAACTGCTTTCCGAAGCGGTTGTACCACCCTCACGTCCGAGACTTTCAGTTACCTCCCATCCTCAGCAGGATCTGGTATCTGATGGAGATTTCAGTTTCCATTTTTCTGGTTCTCTGGATGTTGACCAACTTTTCTTGTGCTTATTGGCTAACAATAGTATGTAGATATAATAGGATCTCTGTCACTGTCTCTGTCTCTCTCTCCTCTCTCTCTGTCTCTGCCCGTCTCCTCTGTCTCTTTCCTCTCTCTCTCTTCTGTCTCTTTCTCCTCTCTCTTTCTCTGCCTGTCTCTCTCTCTCTCTTTCACTCCTTTTGTGAAGGGAATGTTCAAATCTTTTAATAATATTAAGTTATTGGTTTCCTCATGATGAATCGTGTCCCCTGTATTTATTTTGGACACAAATCCTTTGTCAGGCTGTGCACTGTAAATACTTTTTTCCTGGTATGGGGCTTACCTTATCCTTTTCCTAACAGTGTCTCTTGAAGAACAGAATTTTTAATTTAGAGAAAATCCAATTTGTCAATATTTTTCTATATCTTCTTCAAAAATCTTTGAAACCTGGTGGTGTAGCTCAGCGGTGGAACATCTGCCTGGCATGTGTCAGATCATAGATTTGATTCTTTGTATTAGAAATAAAAATAATCTTTGTTTTCCTTCAGTTAGTGAGGATTTTCTTCTATGACTTCTCTTGAGTTTATTTTTGTGTATAGTGAGAGGTTGCATCTAGGTTCATTTTTCTCCTACTGGGGCCTCTTGTTCTAGCACCAGACGCCATTAATGGCAATGACTGTGCTTTTTCCATTGAATTTTGTTGATTCTCTTTTAAAAAGTCAATTGAACACACATGTAGAAATATACAGTGGGCCCTCTGTACTCTGGGTCTGTATCTATGGATTCAACCCACTGAGGCTGTCCAACATTTGAAAACATTGCAACTGTACTGAACCCGTACAAACACTTTTTCTTGTGACAATTCCCTCAATAGTATAACATAACAACTGCGACACATCTCGTTATTAGGTGTTGTAAAGAATCAAGACGATTTCAAGTGTGTGGGAGGATGTGTGTAGGCTACATGCAAATACTGTGCCATTTATATAAAGGGTTTGAGCATCCATGGATTTAGTGTCCACGGCTGGCCCTGGCTCCAACCCCCTGCTAATTCCATGTGTGGGTTGTGTTGATGCAGGGTTCAGACACCCTCTGCTCTCCCACTGACCTGTGTGCCTGTCCTAACTGAAGTGCCACATTGCCGTGTTGCCCGGATACCAACCCTGTCAGTTGTTTCCTTTTCTCAGCTTTTTGGCTCTCCTGGTTAGTTTGCAATTCGAAATACATTTCCGTAATAGTTTTTACATTTCCCTTTGTAATGGCTGTTTTGATTTTCATTTGGGATTGTGTGGAATTTATAGATTGATCTATGGAAAATGGCTATGTCAGTAATACAGAGGACTCCAAAGCCTGCACATTTAGGTCTTCTTTAATTGCTATTGTTTTTCTTTTTGCTTTTTGCTATTGTTGTTACCATGCTGACCCTGAACATATTTTGTTAGTTGTATCTATATTTATTTAATATTGGTTTATACTCTTCTAAAGGGTATATTTTTTGAGTTTAATTTTTAATTATTCTCTGTAACATGTAACAATATAACTTTGTACATTGACCTTGAATCCTACTTGCCTTCTTAAATTTCATTCTAGCAGTCTCTCTTTTTGTCTCTCTCTTTGTCTCTCCCTGTCTCTCTCTCTCCCTTGCATATTCTTTGGATTTTTCTCCATGATGTGGTTTGTGAGAGTTTTACTTCTCTTCTAATAGGTATGCCTTTTTAAAAATTAATTTATTGCACTGGGTAGGACTTCTAACATAATGTTGAGCACAAGTGGTGAAAATGGGCATCTTTTTCTTGTTCATGACTTTATGATCAAGTGCTATGTTAGCAAAGGAGTTTTTAGAAATGTCCTTTTTCAGATAGAGACAGTGACCCTCTATTTCTAATTTTCTTGGAGTTATTTTTTTGGGAATGTGTGTAGAATTTTGTTTCCTAACTTGCATTCTGTATCCCAATTGTCTTTTGTTTCATTGATTTTGCCTGTTTTTGCCTTGGTTTGGATTATTTTTGGTTTTACATTTTATTAGTCACTGGCTTATTAGTAACACCTTTTGTTGTTAGCTTTCTTAGGATTTGCAGTATTTATTTTTTACTTGCCAGTTATTAAATGATGCATAATTCAATAGTATTTTTGAATGTTAGTAAATAATACAATCATATCATGTAGAGTATAAAAAGCATTATCATTTCTAGTGTTCTTCATTCCTTCACGTAGACCCAAGTTTCCATATAGTGTTTCCTTCAGTCTGAAGCAATTCCTCTGTCATTTCTTATAGTGCAGACATGCTGGCAACCAGTTATTCCAACTTTTGTTGGCCTGGATTTTGTTGGCTTCCTTTAAGGTATAGTAAGTGACATACTCATAGGTGGTTAATTTTCTGGCACAGCAGATTTATCCTGGAGAGACTTTTTAAACAATTTATGAAGGTATACTAGGAAAAAAGCCTTTATTCTTCCACTTATTTAAGTCTACTTTTAGGCATAACTTTCTGGGGGTGCTATTAAATGTTTTCACCTTGTGGCAGATCTCACTACTCTGGAAAACTCAATGTCCCCAGCCCTTCGGTTTCTGAGCTCCTGGCATAGTTTTTCTTTACTTGGACTTGTCACCACAAAGGCTCAGGGCCCATGTAGATTCATGCTGTTTTTTCACTGTCTACCCTTCTCCTTTGCATGGCTGCTCCTATATGTCTTAGTGGAGTGATCCACCCTGAAGTCTGACCTCTGTGTCTTCTGTTCAGGGAGGCTACTATGCTCTTCTGGATTCTCCATAATTTATAGGGATTTGGAAAGTGCCTCTGTGGAGAACTCTGGGACAGTCATTGTGGTTGTCTCCCAGTTTTGAGTTGGCCATTGCCAACAATGCAAGCCAAAGCATGATTTTTAAATACTAAAAGGAAAGAAAAGTGATTGTATGCCTGTAATTAATTATATATCTGTATTCAATCATAAATTTATACCTACCTCTGTTTATACTATTGTTTTATAGCTATCACTTTTATTTTGTACTGTAATAAACTATCCTTCAAAGATAAAGACAAAACAAAAATATTTTTAGATAAACAAAAGTTGGCCACCTCTGAAAGTAAAGGCTGGTGCTCCTAATAATTACACAGGAGCAAAATGCATGAGCTAGCACTCTGTAAGCAAACTGGAATGCATGGTCACTCCCTCTGCACAGAGATATAGCAGACATCAATCAACTCATTGCTGGGAAGATGAGTTCAGTTATCTTAACGCAGTGTCACAGAAGCTCTGCGCTCCCATGTTTATTATGGGAACAAATGTCCACCATGTTTCATAAATTTAGTTTTACAAAGAAGCTTTAAAGTTCCCAATAATTTTATTGTTTTGGAAGAATTTTATTTTTCCTACTATATTTCAAAACATATAAATTCTAGATACTGAATGAAGCACCAGTCAAGGTGATGTTAAGTTACATTTTGCACATTTTAAATTCGAGTTACTCCATACAACAGCCAGCAAGTTAAGGACTAACAAAACTGTTTAGTAGTATAGTTATTAGTGGTATATTGAATGGGGTGCTGACTTCTAGCCCAGGACTATGCTAGGTATTTTGAGGAAAGCTCTTCAGCTAATTTCTTTATATAACTCAATTTCAAAGGCTTCACTGTAAATACCTTCTTATTAGTTTCTCTTAAGTTAATTTCATAATAGTGGCAAAATACCTAGGGATTCAATGTACCTATTATTGTTTAAAAAATTAAACATCTAATCTACAGCAGGCATCCTATTGATAGCTGTTGTTAATATTTGTTAGCATATGAGGTATGGCCTGATGGGGTCAGTGTTTAAGGTTAAAAATTATTACCATAAAAGACATGTTGTCGTTAATCCCCTGCCAGCCCCCTTCCCCAAACATGCACGTATCCCACTATTCTTGCCCTTTCTGCAGCAGTTCTGGAGGTCCTCTTTCATCAGTCTTTTCGGTTACGTTGTCATGACGGCCTCCGTGTCCAGAATCAATTCAAAGTGTTTACTCTTCCTGGTCATTGTCCCCCTGGTGAGGAAAAATATTTGACAAAGATTAAGGGCAATGTGCCTTTTACTGTAATATATTTTTAAAATTTAAATCCAAATCATATTTTTGACCAGCTCTCATACACTATGTATAATTTATCTTAATCAGTAGCAGCGACAGTAATGACAAACCAAGGACACATTAGATGGTGATCAGTCCCTGCAAGCAGGGATGCGTCAGTTTTACCTGACACATTTGGTGCAAGGCACACGACAAATGAATTGAAACTGGAACTCAAGAGTTAATGTTGCTGTTGCTGAGTGTATAGGTTTTCAGGCCTTTCCGTGTGTCAGACAGCTTCCACACACTGGGTCCTCAGAACAGCTATGTAGAGAGCAGCAAGGGCCAGGTTTTTGTTTTTGTTTGTTTGTTGGTTTGTTTGTTTGTTTTGGTGAGCTATATCCCCCCATGGGCCAGGCTTTTTATTCATTTCCATTTCACAACTGAGCCTGAGCAGTGTGGCCAGGGCTTCTTGAGGGAGGTAAGGCTGGAATAATGTAGCTCTTCCTCCCCCGCAGTGGCTGAGACCCTGAGATGGCCTTCAGGCCGCGGGTGAGAGTGCATGCCTTTGGCACTGACCTTGGATGATCTCGGCTCCCAGGACACGCTGAGACAACACCTACAAAGTTCTGTTCCTATCATGTTTGGCACGAAGAAGGGGCCATCTTTAAAAACTTCACCTTAAATTAATATTTTTAAACATTTTCTGACCAGCAGAAAACTTTCAATTAATAGTGCTGAATGCATCAAGGCAGGGAGGGGTAGCTGATTAAGCGTGACAACCACTAGCATGAATCGAGCGTTTGTCTGCTACATGCTTGTGTTCTACGTAGGACTTGCATTATTTCATTAATCCTTAAGATGACCCAGTGAGGTGGGAACAATCTCTGTTTCTAGTTTAACAATGAAGAAAACAAATGTCCAGGGGATAATGAGAAGGATAAATAGTCTCAGGGAATCAATTTCTTTCTTTCTTTTTCTGGTACTGGGGATTGAACTCACAACCTTGTGCTTGCCAGGCAGGCACTTATGCTATTGAGCTAAACCCCAGGACCAGAATCAATGTCTTAATGCGCCAGGTGAAAGAAGTGTTGTCTTTTCATTTTACCTACCGCCAGAGGTCTCTCTGCAGAGAAGGTGGGCTACATGGAACCTTTCCAGGATTTTGCTCTTAAAGCTCTCAGGAATCCCAGTTTTCCTCCGACTCAGAAGCATGCCTTCTATAGAATACACTCTCAATAAATATTTGTTGACTATTGCGGGAAGTGACCACTTGACACAGACGGATGAATCCAGTGATCTGGATTCCAGACACTCATTCCTCTACTAAGTGGCTATGAGATTTCAGAGAAGTCTCACAGCTTCTCTGGGCTTCTGTAACTTTCCTTGTAAAAGAGAAACAATGGAGTTATTGGAGGAAGTAAAATACATCTTGATTAGCACATTGAAAAGTACAAAACCCTAAATGATTATGACAGGTTTAAAAAAAATGCCCTTAAGAAGACAAATCAAAATGTCCTTTCTCCTCTGTGGTCCTCCATCCATACTAGCAGTGTTTTCCCCAGCCCTAGCCCCATATGATCATCACTACGGTCTCCAAACGTGTTTGCTCATGGGCCAGGCCTGCGGTCCTTCTCTGATGGGAATCTGCAGGCAGTTTGTGTCCTGGGTAGCACTGACGGCCACAGGGCAGAGTGCTCATGGATTGGCTGACAGTCACATGTGGCAATTGGGCCTGATCTGTACCCAAATGCAAGCTGTGCTGGGGAACTACCTCCATCCCTGTGAGTGGCTTTTGTCACTTCATTCTGTAGCAGTTGACACCCTCCCAGCCACCTTGCCTCTCTCATGGAAAAGCCAGAACATTTGGTCTGAGAGACACCAACTGGCAGGGCCTTTCACTGTCCCTTGATAAATGACCTGGTCCCCAGTGACATCTCCTCCTGCGTTTCCAGCTTGCAAGTGGCAGCCTTGGAATTTAGGAACACTTCACTTATTCATCTGGCTTCTGTCTTTTCTCATTCAAGGATATAAACCATCACATTTTGGCTGTCTCGAAATGCGCTCTCCTGGAATTAGGTTTTTGTTTTCCTCCCTCCTCTGGGCTGCTCCATACACTGTTGCCCAATGAATGTTCTTGGATATCTTTTAGCATCAGCCCTCTGCTGGGCTCCCAAATCAACAGAAGAGTTCCTGCTTTCTGCAGAATTAAGTCAGCCTCTCCAGGGTCCCCAGCTCAGCCCCCAGCTCCCCTGCTGGCAGACGCCGATTTCCGGAGTCCCCCTGCCTTGGCACCTGCTGCAGACTTTCCTGTCGCTGAAGTCATCCTCAAAGGCACCTCCACCACCGGGCCACTCCGCCTATGGAGGGCAGCCGAGTCCTGCCCTCAAGGCAGAGTTTAAATGCCATCCCTTTGTATACTTATCTCTTCATGCTGAACTTTGCCTTTCCATGCTGTGCTCTCTGAAGCTGTGACTGTCCTTCTCTGGGGTCTGATTTATCTTTGCATTCCCACAATTTCAGCACAGGACTGGCCCCTATAAATATTTGCTAGACAACAGGAATGACTGCAATTTAAATGGCTTTTAATGCTCATCCTGTCGATATCCATATTCATCCAAATTAAAAGTGCCCTTTTCTTTCAAAGTGGCTATTTGTCACCCTTCCGAGCGTTCCCTGGCTGACTCCTTCTGGAGGTCTGTGCTTATTCTTGCTAACTTTTTGCTTTTCTCCATATTAAATTTACTGCTTATATGAAGCCCGCTTGTTTAAATTTTTTTTCCGTTCCCACTGTTCTCGGCTTCTTTTACAATGCATGCAATTACATGAGCTGCCTTTGAAAGCAAGATTAGATTTTAAATCTTGTGATTAACCTTTCACATTGTGGGGCTTGCCCGCTCCAAGTTCCTTGTGAGGGAGCCTTGTTGAATGCCTGCTAATTTCTCCCTTTCGCCTCTTCTGTTTTGTGTTATTACTTTGCAACTGGGTTCTTGGCTGCAAAGGTCCTGTGGGGAGGACTTTCTGCCTTGCTGCGTTTCATGATGCCCGTGTGAAGCCTCACAAATGTAGAAATGTGGAAAACACTGGACACTGGACAGTTGCAGAGTTTTTGCTGTTTTGAATGCAAGATCTTAGAAAGAGAAGTGTTTTTTTTATTAAAGAATAAAAGCAATGATACAGAATTTCATAACAATACAATAGGGAATTAACAATGGTTAATATATTGCATATTGTTGTCTTCAAAGTAGTTGCTCAGATTACAAGATATAGGCATGCAAAATTGGTCAAATAAGATAAGCACAAACTATTCTCTTCAATGAACTAAAAGAAATTAGTAGTATAATTATCTTAACTATCTTGTGTGTATATATATATTTTTTTCTTTTTCCCAGAAAGGGAACTTTTAAGTTTACTAAAAATCTGAATTTCATGTACCTACACAGAGAAATTTTTCCTGAGTAGAAAACTGCTTAGCTTTAAGCTGGAACATGAAAATACAAATCGTTTTGGCCTCGTGACATTCTTAGGTTTTGGACCACAGTTGTTCAGTTTTTATTTTAGCGAAGAAAAAAATCTTTGAAGAGCAGGGTAACTTTTCAGAGTGCAGCAGGAAAGTAGTTTTCCAGTTCCCAGTGAAAATGGCAAACGTGTGTATTTTTTAAAAATACATTCCCTTGGGAAATAACGAATGACCAGCCTTATAAGTAAACGAGATGTTTTCTATTTCCAAGTATTTCACTTCAATTAATTGCAATCATTTCTAAGAACACTTTGTCTCCTGGCAGTAAAATAAAACTAACATGAATAAGCAATCAGTATTTACATCCATGAAAGAAATTCATTTATAGTAATTGCTTATGGACAGCATCTAAGGCATGAAATGAATTCAAGCCCAATTTGAAAACCCCAATATTGTTAGAATGGACGTTTAATGTGTTATTAGTTCATGATATATTTTTTTCTGAAGATCAAGTTGCACGGAGCAAAGCTCTTGTCACTATTTTTTACTCTCCCAAAGTGACACTTTAATGAAACGTGTCAGCGCACCAGCGTTAGGATGCGTTTCATTAATCTCAACCCTTTTGTTCTGTGCTTTACATTTGGAAACAGATTTAAGTATTAAGTGCCTCTAAGGTCTGCAGCCAGGGAATCCTTTCCGAATTTGTAACAGTGACCAGAACGGACCGCATTACACTCTCCAAATGGTGCGGTTTTGCATTTGAATGTCTGAATTATCCCGGTTTCTTAGAGACGACCACAACACCAACATCTTAAATCCTCAAAATACTGTCTGCTTCATTGAATGCTCGTGATCTAAGCATATGTGTAATTATTCTGTAATTCTCCCCAAAATGTGATTCCTTGGAAATGCATACTAGGTTTCCCCTATTGTAAATCCAATGACTATTTCTTTGTGGCCACTTCTTTAAAAAGGGTAACAAGCAAGTCTGTGTGTCTGGGAGAATTGCCTTGATAATGATGATTTCTTCTCAAGCTCTCCTTGGGACCTCCACACCCATCAGAGAAATATGCCCTTCATTTGTTTAAGGGTAGAGACCATGATCACAAAAAGTAGTATAAGTAACGAGAGGATTGCTTGCCAAAACGCGCCTGGCATCACTCACAATAGCTTTCCAAATAGTCTTAGATAGTTAAGTTAGAATTTGCAAACATTACCAGAGCCAGCTGTGGTAATCCACGGCTGCATATAGATTTTAGAGAAGAATGGACTCCCGTGCCTCTTAAAAACAGCTTTGGATGTGATGGACCATGGAAAATTAAAACATACACTTTAAAAACTGACAGCTGGAAAGAAAGGTTGCGGGAGGCAGTGGGTGGGGGGAAGTGCAGTAGAAGGGCGACTTAGGGCCCTTTAAACCTCAGTTGTCATAGTGCAAAGTTTTGCACATTCTTCAGGAAAGCTCCTTGGTGGGGCCCTTTCCCAGGAAACCGCCTCAGTGTGTAGGGTTTCACGTTGTAAGTGAGCTCCTTTGCAAACTGTGAATGCATCATTCTAAGTTGCTGGGCTCTCATTACTCCAACCCCTCATTAACTCCACTCTGAGCTGTTTAATTTGGCCTTTTTAGTTTGGCAAATCGTAGCGAGTCTGTGTGTATTTACTGGTAAATACGAATGACCGAATGACCATGCAGCGGGAGTAAAGTCAGCTTGTAGGGTCATAGTTAGGCTGTGAATAATTTGTTAATCACGCTGAAGCAGGTGTTTGCATTGAGTCACTCCTCGTGGTATAATTTGGCAAAGCACTTGGCTCTTCTGTCCCGTACCACTCCGGCAGCCCCGCTCTGGGCGGCAGCATCACAAGAGATTTCAGCATCACAGGCGCTAGGAGGATACTGCCCCATCTCCTTGACTTGTTTGTTTGGGTGAATGTGCTTTTAGAAATTTAGAATCCAGAAGAAAATATTGCGATGGAGTAGGATGGTCAGTCTCCCTGATCAAAGAAATACTACATGTTTCAAAGTCTGGATGAAGGGAACAATGTCTTCATCGTTTCAAAGATACACAAGCATTGAGTGAAGAAATGAAAATGCTAGCAGAGAGTAGGAAAGTGGCTCCTAGGGGGACAAGAGAGCTGCCGGGGTGACTGAAATGTCACCTCCCTTCTACAGGGCACTCTGCAGTTAGACTGGCCGTGCTTCTGTTTGCTCTCCGCTGGACTTTAGAAAAGACCAATTTTAAATTGGAAAGTGATGTTAGAAATTTGCAGAAAAGATTGCTAAACCCATTTTCCATTTGTCCAAAAAATAGTCATTGAGGGTCCTTGTGGCTGCAGGGTTTACCCTGAGGGAACTCATGAATTTTAGTCCTAATTTTAACCACCAGGTTTGCAGCAAAGCATCTCACTGTTATTACTACCTGCATGTCTCTCCAGTGTATCGTTTTAGAAACAAAAGCCATCATTCTAATTACAGCATTTTGTTTTTAGTAGTGATGTTTCTGTTTTACAAATACGGTACTGCTCAGTGGCCCCAAATGCCAAACCTTACTGCAGTATCCCGTCATGGAATGGGAGGGAAACAGAATCCAACTGGGTCGCTCCAAAGTTTGCTGCCAACCTCATCATAAGGATGGCAAGAACGTCAAAGAGAAATGTGATCTTTTTGTGTGGAATGTGATGTTTCATGTGAAATTTATCACACAAGAGATGATTAAAAACTGATCATCATATATGCTCATGTTACATCAGGATTAGTGACAAGTTCTGTTTGGAAAAACTCCAAGAACAGTTCTTATATTTTATTTTCACAAGGAGTATCAGTCAGAGCTGCTTCAGCCTCAGAGAGCATATTTACGCAGAATTAAATGAACGCTGGCAGTGAGCTGTATTTCTTTTTTCTAAATAGAAAATGGGTTAAAGGACCCAAAAGCCACTCTGCTGCTGAGCAATCTAGATTTTTTCCAAAAGAAAAGTTGCTATGTGTAACTAAGCAAGCAATGCCTGAAATCTTCATGGCTTGTTAGGTATTTTTTAAAAAAGTATTTTACTATCATTTATATGGGCTTTATGTATTGGCCAATTTAAAGTGAAAATAGGCTGAACAAGCCTGCTGAGCAATTGACATATATGTCTCTAAGCCAGCTCACCGATTCTAGGATCAGGAGAGCTTCTTAGTACTCACTCAGAGCCCTGTTACTCTTACATTACAAGTACTTCTACTAAACACGGATATCTGCTTCCCCTGCTTATAGCAGATTAGGAGCAGCATAGCAGATGGGGAACAAATGAAGAGAGGGTCTCAGACATACTGGAAGCAGCAAGAAATAATAGCTGACAGCTTGATCGTGAAGGGAGAGACAGAAAATCCATATAAAGCAAACATAAAACCATAAAGGCTTAGTGGTCCAGAGCTGCTTGAGGTTTTACAATTTCCCAGCCCTGTGTCTCCCCGATATTATAGCACAGAAGAAAACCTGATGCTTGTAATTATAAGTACATCATCAAGAGAAGATTCAATGTTGTTAAATGTGCCTGACTTTGAAAAGAGACATTTAGAATAATCTCCATTGAAATAAGTTAAAATTAAGATCCAAATCTTTATTCTTAAAAAGCTGACCTTTTCTTTGGAAATCTGGGTTCATAAGGAGGTTATTTCTTTCCTTACAATGCCAAATGAGTGCATCAAAGTTGTTTGTGGTTTGGGCACATAGCCAAACAGTCTTGCTCAAGTTGGATTTTATAATTGCAATTCTTGCTAGAGGGAGACAGCTGCTCTAATGACAGCATGGACACTAGAGGAGAACCAGAAGAGTGTGGGCTGCAGTGGCCTCCAGTACCCACGTTGCTCCTCTATTCACTGGGTTCTCAGGCTCAGTTTCCCAAAAAAGGCTTTTATTCTCTTAAACAGTAACTCAGTAGGTCGCAGGTGACTCTCTTGGTGCTTGCCACAGAGCCCAGCCATGCAACCCCTTTCCATCTTTTGGGGACCTCAAGTTCATCCCCACTGGCATCCTATTGAAGTATTGAAACGTGACTCTAAAAGCATTTTGGGGCCTAAAATGTTCATGACTTTTTTCTCCTGAAGGTGAGAATATAGATGATTTTCATCTTTATGCTTTTTTTTTGTATTTGCAATATATCTAAATGAAATACATTATTTGTGTTATAAAAAAATTCATGAAAGCTATTTTAGAAAATATAAACACTAAAGAACAAAACTTAAGACCCCAAGTCCCCAACCTTCTGTCTCCAAGGCAGAGCTGTTTGCAATAGAGGGGTGACGATGTCTCATCCTGCAAGAAGAATATGCACTATAAAAGACATCTTGGGCACCTGTTGTCTCTGCCCATGCAGGTGTCTCAAACTCAGTGGCAACATCTCAGACTCAAGAAATAAAGTTAGCATCTAGCAAACCAGGGAGATGTGGAATCATAAGAAAAATCCCCCAAACAACGACTCATTCCCCGGGTCTCCCAGGTGTCCTCTGTCTTCTAGCTGATTACTGTGCAGTACCCCCCTTGCCAGGAACAGTCACACTGGGAGTCATTAAAAACCAGTTGGTAAGGAAGGAACATTCTTCCAGACTGAATCTCTGGCCACTCCCTCTAGTGAGGCTCATCTCTGGGACAAGGTCAGGAAATCCACCACCTGCTAGGAGCCTATCTAAGAATACTGGAGAAAGACAGAGACCCAGGTGGTTAAGGAAGCACTGCATGGTTAGTGTCCCAGCAAACACTTCTGGACACTGAAAGCAACTTGGGAACAGATTGATTGTAACTCAGGAGAATGGACCTGGCTTGGGCAGCCCCAGCTCAGCGACAGCTTGTGGGCAGTAAATCCTCTCAATGAAGGTTTTAACTAATCTGAATGAATTCATTTTAAAATCTGCCCTTGATCTAGGCCCTTTAGGCTTCTGTGGAGGACTAAAGACCTTCAGAGTCAATGCTAATAATGTAACACAGGGAAAAACCACTTTGCTTCACATCTGGTTGGTGTATCCTATAAGCTACTCGCTGCAGAAACTCTTCTTATATGAAGTTATGTTCAGAGTGTTCCCTGCCTTTATCGTAAAAGTGACCTAAAAGGCTTCCTTTCTAGGTGCTCAATATGTTTAACAGAAAAAGCACTGGACATGGTGCTAAGAAACTTGGGAGGTAGCCGTGCACCCCCAGGAGTAATTTTGGCAAAGCAACTTAGACCTCTGCAGTAGTGTCAGAAGAGGGAGGCAGTGGAACAAACTTGGAGCGTTTGGTTTTAGAAGTGCTCTTCCAGGCGTGGGATGACAGTGAACAAATAACCTTCGGAAACCCACCAGGCCATACCCGCACTTGGGCACTACCGTGTCTGCATATTCAAGGCCCTGAGAAATTCTGGAGTAGCGAACGTTTTCCAGTATGTATTTTCAACCCCGAGTTTCCCAAACTGCCTCACTAAGTCACACTCCAAGAACAGCTGTGATGAAACTAGTATTCACAAGCGTCCTCTGCTGATGCTGCACTGCAAACCTGGGCCTGTGTCTGGACTGCATTTTGCCAACTACCTAACTCAATGTAGCAGATGCAATCAAGATCTCCCGCACTGCTGATGGCTTAAGGTTGGGGAGATCTAATCATTTCACTGGATTAGGGACTTAAGATCCCAAAGTACCCAGCAGTTTATGAGTTTCCTGTAGCAGCTGTGACACATTCCCATAAACCCGGTGACTCAAAACAACAACGATGTATTTATTCTCTCAGTGCTGGAGGCTGGAAGCTGGAACCCAGTGGCCCTGAGCCCCATCAAAGCAAACGCCAGGGCTGTGCACCCTTGGGGCTGTGCCCTCCAGGAGTTTGGGGAAGAACTGTTCCTTTTCCCTCCCAGCTGTGGCTCCTTGATTGGAAATAACCTTACTCCAACCTCCATGCCACGTTGCACCCCACCCCCTTTCTCTGGGGTGTCATCTCCTTCATCTCTCTCGGGTCAGCTACTTGTGATGGCTTTGGGGTCTCACTTGGATGATCCAGGGTCACATCCCCCATCACGTGACCTATAGTCACATCTACAAAGACCCTTTTCCAAATTAGGTGACATTTACAGGTCCCAGTGTTAGGTCCTGGTATCCCCAGGTTACTGTGGAAGTCTAAACCGGGAATTGGAGCTGAGACAAAGTATTTCAGGTATAAATGTGAAGTCCTGTACTTGGTGAAGACTAAATAAAACAAAATTCAAAAGTACAGGGATAACTGGAAGGTGTGCTGATCCCTTGAAGGCTATTTCTTGACTATCTGGTTGTGCCAGACAGTGCTGCCAGCGAAAAGACGTGAGTCACTAGACTTGTGTTGCCACCTATAAAGGGCAATGTGATGTGCCACACTCCTTTTTGCAATAAAAGCCCTTTTGCCACAAACCAAAAGAGCAGGATTTTATAGTGTTGACCAAGAGACCCATCTTCAAATACATGAAGCATCGCGCAGTGGAAGAGTAAGCAGCCGCTTCTCTGTGGCTGCAGGGCTGATACTCTGTAGAAGGTGCAGCAGGGGAAAGCCCAGCTCAGTCAAAGGAGAACCTGAGTCTGCCGGCAGTTCCTGCGGGAAGGGGGTCTCTCATCACAGAGGGAGTTCCCTCAGAGACAGGGCAGCTGATTGCAGGAAGGCTGGAGGCCCACTTCTCTCCTGAGAATGGGCTTTGTGAGTTCTGCTAGCCAGCAGAATGCCTGCCCCGCCAGAGGGCGTGACTAGTCACTCTCTGTGTCACTGAGACACAATACCTGACACCTTTGGTGTCAAGGTGGAGAGGATTATTTTGCCCACAGTTTGTAGAGGTTTCAGTCCATAGTGGGCTGGCTCCAGGGCAGAGCAGCAAGGCAGGTGTCCTGGTATCCTGGAAGCGGAGAGGACACATAAACCCCTCCAAGCCACATCCCTGTGACTGCCTCTTTACCCAGACCCCACCTCCTAACAGCAAGTCAACTACAAGCTCCCATGATTTACTAAACTTCCAACAACCTTCCTCATGGGCTTGGGGGACAGCTAGCTGTGAGCCCTAACAGTGCATGTGGCCTGTTTTAGGGTGCTACCTTTCCCAGAGTCTGTTTAATGAGACACACAGTGAGTATTCCAAGTGAACAGACGAGTGCAAACATGGAAAAAGTACAGTGTAATGAGATCCATACCGACTCAGCTCCAGGAAGACTGAGGTCTGCACATATCGGGCGTGGTACCAGGTGCCGTCTGAGATGTCCTCTAAGTGAAACCGACTGTGGTGCATGTGGAGCAGGTTAACAGGGTAGAGACGAAATGCCATGGAAGCCCGTGGGAAGGAGGGGTTCCTTCCACAGGGCCTGGGAAGGGACAGCGAGGTGCGGCATTGTCATTGGGCCCAAGGGAAGGCAGGGAAGGGACTGGGGCTGAGAGGTCAATTGAGGCAGAAAGACCTAGAGCAAAGGCATGGAGATGTGACAAGCATGGGGAAAGCCAAGGCAGTCTAGGTCAGAATAGAAACAGGTAGCAGGTGTGGCCTAGAGAGAAGCTGACAGCAGAGGCCGTGGGCAGATCATGAAGTGATCTTCCTTCTGAGGCAAACCAGGAATCCTCACTTTCATCCTGAAGGCAGGGGGCCCTGGAAGGTTCAGGAGCAGAACTGCTGTGGAACCTTGTGCTACCACCTCCTGAATCCCTGCCCTGGTGCTGCGATTAACTTTGGCAACGAGGACCCTCCTGTCTTAACATTTGTCCCATCAGTCTGCCATGGCCTCCAAAATGTTCTTAGGATCCTCTCCTAGAAATGAAGCCTTTGGGAAGATATAATTCTGCTATTCTGCACAGCAGGGTGTAACCCTTAGCACCCCCGGCTAGGTAGGGCTTCTCAACCTCTGCACTGGCTTTCTTTCTCACAAGGGACTTTCCTATGCATTACTGTAGGGCACTTAGCAGCTCCCTGACTTCTGCCCATTAGATACCAGTCACACTGGCCCTCACTCCTCAGTTCCAATGACTAAAAATGTCTACAGACATTGCCAAATGGCCTTTGGGGCAAAGTTGTCGCAGGGAGAACCACTGTGCACAGAGCAATCGCGATTATGATCTGGAGACACCAGCAGCTCCTTGATGGGTTGGATGTGATTTCCCTCGCTGCTTCCATTCCTCTGCTAAAGACTCATGTTCTGCTTCCTGCCTGGTTTTCCTGGGCTATCTCTCAGCTTCTGTCTATTGTAGGCTCCTCACTGAGCAGGAATCATTTCCAGGACCTGGGGGTTAGAACAGCTAGGAAAACTGGTGGCCCTTTCCTGGAACCATGAATGATGGGCTTGTGGACATGAGCACTTGGCTTCTCCAAGGGCCGCTCTGTGCAGAGTACAAACTGACCACAGGTGAAGGAGGCATGTCTGGCCTGCAGATGTGCGATCTTTGGCTGGCACAGTGAACACTTTAAGTGAATGCCTCTCTGGCTTACTGGAGCAGCAGACTTCCTCCATGTCTGAGACCTGTCTAGCTCACACAGGTATCTCAGCAGCTGGGCCACCATATGCAACTGAAGTTCATGACCCAGGCTTCAGAAGCAGATGTGCTCATCTAAACAGAATATTCTAAACCAAATGTATTCATAAAGAGAAACCTGTGCTACTAAAGCAGGGAGGTGGGACAATTCTGTGGGCCATTTTATTTTGTATTTCTATTGCGAGTTTGCCATGATTAACTCTAGCAATATTTATTTGTCTTCTCTCTTCAGTGCAGTGTTCTGTATTTCTTCCTCTCATATTCATTCTTTCCCATTTGTATTCAAAGATTCACTGTTAAGTTTAGGAGACAAAGAGCCTCACAATGAACCTAGGGGGTCCCCATATTATTTTGGCGACCTTGTGCTATTTGAAACCTCTTCAGATTCTTTCTTGAATATATCAGTTCCTGACAACAGGTTGCTAATGAATAAAATTTTATCTGGGGTTTAAAATGATCAGAACAATTCAGTAAATAAAAGCAACACTAAAATTGTCTCAGTTTCCCAATGGGAAGACAGAATCTATGCAGATTCTTATGAAATTGGCATATTTCTGCCAACTGGTTATCTATCACTCCAGCAGCAATTCTGGTGGCATTTAACAAACAGCGCGTCTTTCACATCCTCAGAGAAACCCCCCTCATGCTCTGGCATTTCACTCATCCTGCTTTAAGCAGCATTCACATGGCTGCCTTCATTTCTCCTTGTAGATTGTGAACGCTTCAAAGCCTACGACTATCCAATTCTCCATCACCACAGTGTCCAGCCAGTGTCCATACAGATGCCCAAAGGACATTCAGAATGTCTTTGTTGGCTGCCTGAATGATAAATGATTTGAAATTAGAGCTACTACAGCTTTTGAAAAAAAATACAGTATATTTTAAAAAGAAATTTAGAAAACAAATAGAAAATAAAGTCTCTCCTCCCACTGTCAACAATCACTGTGTATACTTCCATAAATTAGTCTTTTTGTGTATATGCAACATATTTTATCATAAAATTACAATCTTTTTTTTTTAAAAAAGTGAATTTAAACAACAAGACATGAAGAAGAGGTAAATGAAAGAACAGAGAAAACTACACTGTAGTAGTCGGGATGTGGAGGGTGGAACCAGACTGTGGTTTTCTAATTGAGGGCGCTTCTTGGTCTGTGAGAACAGTTCTGGAGTGGTCATTGCAGGTTCTTTTTAGTTAGAAACCTCCTGTCTGCTGCTGGAACACATCGACTGTGTCTTTGGCCTCCGTTTCCACCTGCGTACATGTGTCTGTTTCATTGATTAGCTGTCCATCAAACTGAAATCTGCTCTGCCTCATTGACGAATGCTGTCATTCCCGATAGGCTGTCCGTAGAGTATTGGCTGGTGTTTGCCTCTTGTACTTAAACTGCACCACAGAACCATCCAGCGTCGCCACCCTCAGATAGATGGGACCACTGTTCTCAGTCTTGATGCCTCCCTGGGGCTTTTCCTTGGCTTCTATGGGTACCTGAGTTTTCTCAGCTACCGCTTCACAAAAGGGGTACAAGGTCCCCACTGAATGAGCTCACAAGCAGCCCCAGGTGTGGCAGAAGGACGCGGCAACAGTGGCTGAGGGCTTTACAATCATACCGAGACATAGGTTTCCATTTGGCTTTATTTTCCCTTATAAATTAATGTGAGCATTTTATATGCCTTTAAGTATTTTCCAGATCACCATTTTGAACAGTTGCATAGTGTGTCAGCCAGGGCTGGATAATGATTTACTCCCAGATACAGAATTGGTTTTAGTATCAACTACTTAAAAGAAAAAAAGTGTTCTGAGGACCATCCATGCAAAAATAGGCTACCTGTTTTCTTACATTCATAGAAGGAAAATCATTGTTTTGAAAATTATGAATAGTTTAAACTATTTTCTGTAATTTGTTTCTCTGTAGGGCCCCAAAATGAAATGTAGCAGTGTGTAGGCACTTTATTTGTGCCAGTGAAGCAGAAGATCGGTGTGTGAGTGGCAAAGGTCACAGTCATTCCAATAGAGGATAATGACATCGCTGCAAGTTACACCTTACCATGTACCTCGGCAGGCTCTCAGCGTCTTCTGTAGCCAAGCATGTGTTATTACCATCTTACAGATGGAGAAACCAAAGCTTGAGAGGGTCACGCAACCCATTGAGGTTGTTTATGACCTTTTGACCTCACAAGAGACGGGGGGGGGGGACTGGAGCACAAACACCACGCAGAGGAGGAGGAGCATCATGGGAGATTGTGAGTCCACCTGCAGGGCCAGTGAGAAACACTCTGTGACCAGATCAATAAAAAGCTCTTCTGAAGGGCAAGGGGTAAATTTAAGTTCTTGGAAATCTTCACAAAGATTGGTCCCTTAAGCTCTTATTTTTTAGAAATATTTTTGTAAACTATCTTGATCAATTTAGACCGTTGTGATCAATTAGACCACCAATTCCAATTATGAGTTGTTGGCGAAAATGTACAAAGCTGGAGGTGTTTTTACCGAGGAAAGGATGCGCAGAACTTCTC
The DNA here is from genome assembly GCA_004027455.1 of Hydrochoerus hydrochaeris. Lineage (NCBI taxonomy): Eukaryota > Metazoa > Chordata > Mammalia > Rodentia > Hydrochaeridae > Hydrochoerus > Hydrochoerus hydrochaeris. The sequence continues at coordinate 247,196 of PVLA01001437.1, read as the reverse complement.
AGAGAATGTCAGAGTTAGAAGAGACTTCTCCACCTGAGCATGGTGGCACACGCCTGTAATCCCAGGCATAGGGAGGCTGAGGCAGGAGGACTGCTGTGAGTTCCAGGTCAGCCTGAATTATATAGCGAGACCCTGTCTCAAAAAGACCAAAAGCAAATAAAAACATCAGCTTTGCCAACTCATACAAACTAAGTCAGGATTCAGGGTTAGGGCTGAGGCCAGACCTGAGCAATACAGTATAGATCTGGACAGAGTACAGAGAAAGGACTGCATTAAACCAAGGCAAAGCAGTTATTCTTAAATTCTAGAGCAAAGAGATATTAACTTACTTAACATCAATGCTATTGGGTTATATCCTAATCCAACCTCAGTTTAAGCATAACATGGAACAATATCTACATAAATTACTAAAATAAACTCTGCAACATTTTTATCTTATTATGTTGTCTTTTACCTTTCACTAAGTCATTTATTTAATGGGATTATACAAGTCATACAAAAAAGCAAGCAAAACCAGGAAGTAAGAATAAGTGTATGTAAACTGAATATTTCTAAACTTAGTTGAATCTCAAAATCACCTGGTTACTTTTTGAAAATAGATTACCCAGTGGGTCAGGGATTTAGCTCAGTGGCAAAGCATCTGCCTGGCAAGTGCAAGGTCCTGAGTTAACCAGTACCTAAATAAATAAATAAAAATACATTATCCAACCCCACTCACAAGAGTGTAATTTAGTAAATCTGATGAACTTGAATATTTCCCATGAAGTTGCTTTTTAAAAAAATGCAAGCATTGTCAATTTTAACCAAATCACTGAAAAATAACAGTGTGAATTTTCAAGAAGTTTTCAGACTGTTGACGTAGAATTTTTTTTTTATTGTTTAATGTGAAGTGACCACAACTGCTCGAAAATTAATCGGAGGAGGTTAACTTCCAAATGATGGTTAACTTCAGAATGATGCCCTATTTAGCTATGTGTGAGAAAATCAAGTTAGAAAGTCTGTAATAGTTAATAAATGGATTTCCTGTTGTGCAAATGTTTATACAGATGTTGTAAGTGAGACTTTTTAGAAAACTCCTAGGGCTGCTGACAGCAAACGACTTTGCATTTGTGTGTTAACAGGAGAGCGGGCTGTGTTTCCAATGAATGGGGAAGCCGGTCTAAATGACTTTCAGATTAGCTGGAACAGATGGGAGGGTCACAGTCCAACAACTTGACACAGTGACATAAAGGCCCCGCTGAAGTGGAGTTCATTGCCTGGGACAGACACTGTCAATCAGCCCCGGCGCTCCTTCGGTTAACTAACAGCCCAGGCCTGGAAAGATTAAAAAAAAAAAAAAAAAAAGAACATTGAAAAAGAAGCATTAGGAACAAGAAGTACAGTTTGTCTGTTCTGTTTCGGCGCTGAATTCTGTCTCAGGATGACCACGGTTTTAGAGACAAAGCCGTAGGTGACAGTCACCAATCTGGTATATGTTTGGCATTAGCGGCTTCCACCAATAAATAATTTTGCAAAACTTCAGACCATATGATGCCTTTGAGGTTTCTGCTACTGCACTAAATAGAAAACAGTGCAAAATGTCAGCATGAAGAAAACACAAGGGTTTTTTTCCCATTTTTTTTCTTTACATTCAACTTGAATTTTTGATGTTATCCGAAAGATGTCTATGCAAGTATTAAAAGTTATTCTGCTACTGGGTCTAACTTTGTCACTTAATCTATATTAAGCTTTTATATGTAGCCCAAATGGCAAAAAGCATTCAGCTTTTATTTTTTTAATTATTATTATTATTATTTTGGTGGTGCTGGGGATTGAACCCAGGGCCTTGTACATGTAAGATAAGAGTTCTCAAACTAAGCCATATCACCGACCCCAGCCGTCAGCTCTTCTGCTGTGAGCTATTTTTTTTCAAATTACGGTTCAGGCCACTAGGGGCCCTTGGAGGTCTGAAGACTCTTCTAGATGGTGAAGTCGCTGGTGGACTCTCCAGAAAGCCACTATTTTCTTTTCTGCTTCCATACAGCTGACCAACCCTAGTTACCACCGAGTACCTCTGTGCCTCTGTGCAGGTTGCTGACAGCCTGGGGTGCCGGAGGGTGCAGAGCTGGTATTTGCACTTCCCAGTCAGGGGTACTCCCATCTGTGTCATTGGCTGTCTATGGATCTAGTCATTTAGTCTATGGTTGACCACCGGAAGCAGAGGTGCTAATTAGTAGATGCACTGGAAATCTTGGACAGCGTAAATCATGACTGTGTGGTGCACCTTAGAGCCAGACCATTTTCCTTAGGCCTTACTTGCCTTTGAAATGGCCTCTTACAATCAGCCAGGCAGCGAGAGCACATTGATGATGTTGCTGCTACAGCATTTATGACATTGGTGGCATTTTACATCCTAAAAGCATCTTTGCCAGTAGCCAACTACTGCAACCGCAGCCAAAAGCTTCAGCCGGTACAGCTTAGCTCTGTGTTCACTCAGTTCATAGCAGCTCTGTTCCCTCCACAGCAATGGCCCATCTTGGAAGCCTGTCTCACAGAGTGGGAAACGAAGGCTGGGGAGCTCTGACCCCGGCCTAGTCACAGCTGTTTAGTCCTGTTGGACCCTGGGCCCAAGTTCCCAATGGGGTTAGAAATTTGAGTAGTGTGTCAGGCATTGGAGGGGTGTGCATGTAGTGTGACCAACAGGGTTGTCCAAAACTTGACAAAAATGGGACTTGGGGAAAAAAGAAACAAACAGTTTTTTTGGTTAAGGAAGTTAATCTGTAAAGAGGAAGAGTAGGTTAGATGTGGATAGAGAAGGAGCCTTTGTAAGAGATCCCCAAGGCTCTAGGTACAAGACATAAAATGGATTCTTCTCATCCCACAGAACCTTGCCCATCCATCTTGCAACTGGGCAATGGTCAATTCTCCTTTATTCTTAGACTAGACTCACTTCTATTTAAGTTAATTTGACGGCATCTATGTTCTTTGCAAGCAAAGACTCTGGCCAGGACACCTTGGAATTTCCATTTCTTAAACTTACAACTTAACCTATGATTTGCCTGCCATTGTGCTGGCACTGGTGGATACACAGCAATGCTTAAAAGTGGGACCCCCTCCTGGGGGCTTAGAGTTCATGCCAGTGACTCATGGGTTCCCATCACCACCTCTGCCAAGCCGCTGGGGGGATTCTGCTGGAATATAAGGAAGAACAACAAGGTCTTCCTATTCCATCTCCTTCCCTTTCCATCTATTTCTTTGGTAACCTGAGCTCTAGGTGCCAAAGGCACTTTCTTATTTGTTTATTATCTGCCTTCTCATCTTTCTCCTAGTCCAATTTTCCTACAATTTTAACAAGTAGACAAAAAGAATAATCTTTAGAATAAAATTAGAAAAATGTATAAACAAGACTTTTCAGGCATCCATGTATCATATAAAACATTTATGCCACTTTCTAAATCATAACTTTTAAATTTTTTTGTTTTGCTAAGTGATTACTTAGAAAGGTAGTATTTTAAATTATATATTAGGCGCTCATTTAAATTTTACAAGTACTTAATTGCTATTTGGAATGCGCTGACCTTTTCTCTGTGGTTATATGGTATAGTATTTTATAGTCATTGAATATCACTTTTATTGTGGTAAAATACACAAAACCTAAAAATTTACCATTTTAACCATTTTTAAGTGTGAGATTCAGCACCATGTTGTAGTTGTTGCAGTGTCACCATTGTCTAGTTATGGGATATTTTCATCACCCCAAAAGGAGACCCCATAACCCCCACTTTCCCTTCCCTGTTCCTCAAGCAAACACTAATCCATTTTCTGTCTATATGGATTTTCTATCTTGGACATTTAATATGTACAGAATTACGCTGTATGTCAACTTCACTGCCTGGCTTCTTTCAGTTAACATAGTATTTTCAGTATTTATCCATGTTACATCATGTATTCATCCATTATTGTGGTTGAATAATATCCCACTGTGTGGATAGACCACATTTTGTCTATTTGGCTTGTTTACAAGTTTTGGCTATTTTGTGTGGTGCTTCTATGAACATTTTATTCATGTTTTGTGTGAAAGGCTATATTTTTGAAGAAAATTTGATATAAAAGGTTTATAAACTTTATGAGACAGTCTACAAAGTTATACGGCAGTAGGAATCAGTTGAAATCTCCAAAATAGTCACAGTAATTATTGAATCTCAGAGCTGTGGATGATTTCATTTATGTATCTTTTATGTTTTTCATTATTTCTACCATTAAAAAATGTTATAAAAGGAAAGAAAGCAACTCATTGTAAAATAGTGTTTGGGCAATAAGAACACAGAAGTGACTGTCGCCTCTTCTTTGGGGACCATGACTGAGAAGAAGGTGACAGACCACGCGGTTCCAAGGCAGGATGAAGGGTAGCAGGGATTTTTTAAAGACAAGTAACTTGAGAAGATTCATAATCTGAACAAAAGGAGTGAGCAAGGGATGAGAGGATAATAAGTTATGGGAGGAGAAGGAATAAAATCCTAATCAACTTTAAGAAATCAAAAAAAGGAAGCGATTAACAATGTATCTTAAAGGATCGGGTTTTAATCCAGGAAAACTCTAACTCACCCCTGTCAAAAGTTTTCTGCTGAGTGTGCTGGAAGATGGAAATTAGGTGTAGGGGTACAGAGAAAAGTCTGAGGGACCTCATGCCAGCTAGACTTAATGTTCACAGTGAACTGGGTGAAGCCAAATATGGGAATGAGTAGATTAGATTTGTGTTGAAAGTTTGAAAAGGGAAAAAAGATAGGAATGTGCAAGGTAAGTGCTCGATCTGCTGTGTTTGTCCCCCTTGCATTCTCAGAATTCATCACTCACGTTTGCTCACTTAAGAAAACTTTTCTCTTCTCTTCCCTTTGGTTGCTGCTTTGATCCTGTTTTACAGCTCAGGAGTTTTTAGTGCTGATTACAGTACTTACTAGAAATGTTCCTGTAGTTTTCCTTTGTTTCTTAGAACGGTGCATCTTTGTGTCCCTTAGCCCTTTCTTTTGATTTGCTGACTATTTTCACATAGCCAGAGAATCTCCTCCTTTTTCTCATCCTTACAGTGAGAGGTGTTTGCTGTTTGTCCAGGGTGTAGGGTTCTCTGGTGCTGTTTGACTTTTCCAAAGCTTGACCTAAGCTTAGGTTAAGGGAAAGTACTGTCTCATTTCAAGTATTGAAATGTGTTTCTAGCTCATATTAAAATCCATCTGTCATGAAAGGCATCGCTTGCTGTGTCCTTAGGAATGTAGGCTCCTTCTAGCTTTCTCCTTTGCTGCCCCAAGGATGCGTTCCTGATTCCCACGATCCATGACAGAATTCCAGTCATCACATCTTCCTCCAGGTAGGAGAATGAATAAAGGGGGAAGAAGAGACACCAGCAGCAACCTCCCTTAATCACTTACTCCCACTTCCGTCCTATTGGCCAGTACTTAGTCATGTGGTCAACTCCTACTCGCAAGGAAGGCTGGGAAATGCATTTTTATTTCAAGTAGCTGTGTGCCCCACTAAGCATTCCATTCCTTAGGAAGGGGAAGAGAATGATTGGTTCCTGAGGCAGTTTCTGTCGCTCTTTCACTGATCAGAGATACATTCATCTCCTAGGGTGGAAGGAAATGGGTGCTAGAGGTGTCAAAGTTGGGGCATGTGCTTTCATGTATGAGTTGCTTTCTTTGTGAACATGGTTGTCTAAATTACTGGTATCCTGGTTCTCTCTCTCTCTCTCTGTCTCTCTTTCTCTCTGTCGTTCTCTTTTTAGCAGGACTACTCTTGCCAGGCACCACTCTTGGCACATCTGGCTTTTCTGGATGTCTTTGGAGGCTTGAAATGTCTCCTCTCACTGATTTTCCCCAACAAATACAGCAAGTTATGGACTATTACCTGGGTCCAACTAGGGTTTCTTCCAACTCCAACTCAATCAGTCTTTTTTCCCACATGGCACATTGGTAATCCTTAGAAATATGGTACTGCTTATGCTGTTATCTGCAGAAATTCCTCAATATTGCTGGATGTGAGTTGGCACTATTCTCTAACTTCCAGGTAAGAAAGATTTTCCCTCTGCAGTTAACTGATTTTCTTTGGTAATTTTAGAAGAGACTTGCTGAAGCAAAGGACAATAGCCTAAGTTTTATTGTTATATTCTCCAATTGGAATCCATTATTTATTTTGGTCTTGACTGGTAGTATCTCAGTTGTAACTTAGTGTTTCACTTGTACAAATGGGCTGCCTCAAAAGTTGAAATATTTATGTGCATAAGACTTTTTTTTTTTCTGCAGTCCTGGGTATTGAACCCAGGCCTCACAGAGGTCAGGCAAGTGCTCTACAAGTGAGCTACATCCCAGCCTTATGCACATATGACTTTAAAGGATTCAAATCATTTTGTCAAAATTCTCCAGGAAAGATAAATACCATTGTGCTTAGAGAAGATTGGGCATCTTGGATCCATAAACTAACCTTATGGGAATTGGATTTGGGGGGATAGGGTTGCACATAAAACCAGAAAGCCACAGGGAGCCACTCCCTTGGTCTCTCCTAGAGGCCGAATGGCTTCGCATAATGTTGCTTTTGCTTTTGTCCAGGTTCGAGCCCAGCTCCTTACTCTCTGTCAAATGGTTTTCTCTAAAATTCCCCAGCTAGATATTCCAGTGCCAGGTCTGCCTCAAACTCTTTCTACTCAGCTCTAGCAGTGAGTTAATTTGTCCATTTCAAATTCTCAAGAGAATTACCCAATTAACCCAATTCAATTTTGCCAGCAGGCATACTTTATTTTTTCATTTAATTTTTGTTCAGCGTAGTGTGGGGATTGAATCTAAGGCCTTGCACAGGACAGGTAAGTACTCTACCACTGTACTCTCATCCCTACCTGCAGATTTTTTAAACATAAATCATCAGTCACCAAATAGGCTGCTCTCAAGTTCATGGCCAGCTCAGTTCACATCCACATGGTACAGTAGAGCAGCAAGGGCTGTAGCTCCCATCAGACTTGTTTGCATGTGGCTTTAACCCACATTGCATCTAGGAATGCTACACATTCACTGTCTGCTTTTAGCCAAAAAAGAATAAATGTCAAATACCTTAACCAGGCACTGAAGGTTTTATGCTTATATGTGTGCCGCCCCCTTCCCAATCACGCCTCCCCTCTCACCTTCTTTACCAACCTGACTCATCTGTTGCCCTTTATCTCACACTCACCATAGATACTCCTGTCCCCAGGCCCCTGCTCATGCTGTTCCTCCCTTGCCCTTCTCCACTCTGGCCACCTTTTGAAGGCCAGCAGAAGTAGCACTTCCTAAATACAAAGAAGGGCTATCTCTTCTTAAACATGTACAACCTTATTGAATCTTCTCCACCTACCTTTCAAACTAGCTGTCACTACTCCCACTCTGCAGGTAGGAAAAGGGAGGTTTAAAGAAATTAAGTTACACACCCAAACTCACACAGAAAGTAAGTGTCCAAGTTGGGATGTGGAGCCCAGGGCCTATCTAACTTTGAAGTCTTTACCTTCTTTGGCATCATGTCAGGATGTCTCCTACCCATGGTTATATTGTCCTCCTTTGAGAAGGACTTAATATCTATTCTATGTGACTGGTTTGACGTTTAATCAAAGATTACTTATAATACTGATTGTGTATTGGAATGTGAATCTTCACTCCCCAGCTAAATTGTGAGCCACTGGCTTTCAATGGGGGTGATACTACCCCAGAAAGCATTTTGGGTATTTGTATGTGGAGACTGGTTATCACAGTGACTGAAGAAAATAGTTGTCACTTATTGTATAAGGATAATGCCCAGGACAGTTTCATGCAATGAAAAATTATTCTGTAATCCACAAGCTTTTCCAGTGTCCTACTGGATATCTAAGGTTAAAATGTGATTATAATTATCCAGTTCTTATGGTTTGGATCAAGAATATCTCCCCAAGGTCTCATGCACTTACAGGGTTTTGCAAAGGTGTTTGGATCATGGGTTCAGAGCCTAATGTGCTTTTAAGAGTCAGAATCTACTCAAAAGAGGTATGTCACTGAGAGGATGCCTGGAAAGGTACAGTTTTTTCTTGGCTCCCCGCTTTGCTGTCTGCTTCCTGAACACCATGATGTCAGCAGCTTTCTTCCTCCTGGCCCTGCCAGTCTGCTATTTCTGCATTGGATCTGGCCAACCATGGACTGAATCTTCTGAAACTGTAAGCCAAGCAAATCTCTTATCCTTTAAGTTTCAGGAGTCACATGTTGTTTTTCACTGACAAGAAAGTGACTAAGACAGATTTTGGAATCAGGAGTGCAGTTGTTGTTGTGAATACCTGATCATATGCTGTAAAGGACTCTGGAACTAGTTCGTGGAGGAAATTTGGAAAGGTTTGATGATGTAGGGCAGAGAAGCTCTAGAATGCTATAAGCTGATCTTGTTGGGAGATTCTAGTCAGAGCTCAGAAGATCAGAATCCTGATAGAAATGCAGACATTAAAGATCAGGCTCAAGAGGTTTTGGTTGTAAACAAGGACTTTATTAGCAGTTGGGCCAGAGGCATTTCAAGATAGTCTGACTTTCAGGCTATGGCGTGAGTACCAATGGCTGCTTTTAGCCTGGTTTATATTGAAAATCAGGAACAAAAAATCCATTTGAAATATTTTCACTTTCCCCAGAAAGAAAGTGGCTGCCCAAGTTGGATCTAGAAAACTTGGTTGCCAAAAAGATTAGAATTAAAAGGAAACCAAGTATAGTACTTTACATCAGGGTAATAGGAAAGATGGCTTGAAGGCATCTTAGGCATCACCAAGGCCCCTACCATTTGCAGTCGAGGGTGTAAAGGTGAAAGACTTTTGCTTTGAGCAGATATCCCCAGGGCAATCTACTGAGAACGGCTGCCTCGGAAATTGGTTCCCTAGAATTCCTTTCACAATTCTCAGCCATCAAAGCAATTAGAGCTCTCTGTAGCCATTTTACAAAGGAGCCTGGTTACTTGTTAAGTGGACAGCAGACCGTGCTGTTATCCATGTGGTGCTGGTTTATTGGCGTGCAAAATGCAAGAGTTCTGGGCTCTAGGAAGCTTCCACCCATATTTTAAAAGAAGGCCTGGGAGACCAGGCAATGTGCTCCCAAGAGAGCAGTGTGTGAAGCTGTAAGAGTAAAGTCCAAACTGGAGAGCCCAGGAAGGTGGAGATGATGAGAATATGGAACATCTGAGGCAAGATGTAAGCAATGAGTGGTCCTGGGAGATGTGGCAGGCAACATTACAGGGGCAGCACCACTGAAGCCCTTTTGAGGTTCACGTTTTACTGCTTCCTGCCTCAGGTGCTGGACATAGGAGATTTAATGTTTGCCTCTCTAGATTTTGGTCTCACTTTAAAAAAAAATCTTTTCCTATTCACTTAATTCTCTCTTTTGGAATGGGAATACTTACCCATGTTGGAAGTGTTTACCTTTCTTTTTAATTTTTACAAGGGGCTCAGAGCTGATTTTGCCTTGAGTCTCAGAGGAGACTTTGTATTTCTACTTTTTCAGCAATGCTGGAATTATTAGGATTTCAGCAACTCTTAGAGATGAACTAAATGCATTTTGCATAAAGAGATGTGCATGAGTCTCTTAGGGGCCAGCATAGAGTTATAGTTTGTATCATAAATGACCTCCAAAAGCCTCATGTGCCTAAAAGCTGTGCTTTTGGAAAATGATGGATCACGGGTTCAGAATTGAATGCATCGCTAGGAGGTAGCATCTGGTTGGGTGAGGGGGGGTCACTGGGGTTGCGATGTGGAAGGGGGGTATCTCCCTGCCTGGTTCTTCCCTTTACTTTCTGCTTCCTGGACACCATAATGTAAGCAGCTTTCCTTTACTTGACCCAGTACAATGCAGTTTCTGTGTTGAAGTCTACCAACCATGGGTTGAAACTTCCAAAGCTGTGAACCAAAATAAACTTCTCTTCCTTTAAGTTGTGGATAGTGAACATCATGTTTCAGTGACAAGGAATTGACTAAGACTAAAACCTAATGTTGTTTTATATAGGCGCTAAATGATTCTTTCACAGCTGTGATGTATAGAAAAATTTCTAGAAATTCAACTGCCATTGTTAAAAAATTTACAAGGACCATCATACTTCATTTTTAAAGTTTTTTTTTTTTTTTTACCACTGCAGAAAATTACATGCACTGATTGCAACGCTAATTGTGGTATCTGAGCCTCCAACAAAATATAGCTGTTCCATTCTGCTTTTATAAGTACAGTACCATGCTATGCTTTTATAAGTACCTCATTTTATGAGCTTAATTTGTTTGACAATTTGGAGGAAGATTGCTGCATTTGTGTTTGTGTGGGGAAGATGACCTGAGGCCTGCTTGTCACCCAATGTGGAGTTTGTAAACAGAAGCAAACTTTCGCCAACTGCTCTTGTTTGTGAACTGAATTGTTTGCAAACAGAAGTGTTTGTGTACCAGTGTGTTACTGTATTACCTTTATAATGATTTGATATATAGATGAAAACTTCTGACCTCTCTCATAATTATTAAGCTTCCTCAAGAGTTTACACATTGAAATACATTCTGTTTGACTATCAATACATTCTCTTATGTTTCCCCTTTGTATTATTTTTGGCATCACAGGGCTTTTTTAGAAATCATATTTATGTAGATAGGTTACATCACATGATAACACAGAGATCGTGTCAATGCCGTAAGGGGGACGTGTAACACTCTAGTGTTTGGAGAGAAGAGGACTGGAAAACAGGGCTCAGGGTCCAGTAGGACAAGGACCATGACTCACTGTGGTTTGACTTCTGAGACTTCTGGTAGACCCTCATGTACTTTGAAAAGAGGTAGACAGCATGTAGAATCTAACAAAGAATCAGAGGGTGGCTTCCAGCAAGCCACCTAATTGTCAAGGGAGAGAGTGAGGAAGGTCCCTTTTTCTCCAACTTACTCCTGTCATACAGCTTGGTAGGCACAAGCCCAGCTCCTGAACAGGCCTCATATCCCACAATTCCCTGCTTTGACCTCTTCTTCCCCTGGCCAATCTCAGCAATGCCAAGTCCATGTAAATTTCTAAGATACAATTCAAGAGGATTTCCCTGAACCTATCTTGTCTCTGTTCTATTCTTCAAAATGAACTAGTCTTTCACCTGGACTATCATGGTATTTTCTCTATACCCCTATTGGATTTTTTAAAAAACCATGTCTTAGAGTTCTTTGTATATAGTCTCATTTTCCCACCCAAACAGTGAGTTCTTAGCCACGGATTCCATTCATGAACCCAGGTGGAATTCACACACCTAATACAGTCTGGGCACAAAGGAGCTGCTCAATAAATAGTTGCTAAAGAATAATGATTGCTGTGAAGCAGTCTTGCTTTACAGAACTTAGAAGAAACGTGTTTCAGAGGAATGTGTTCTTCCTGGTGGATAAGAATTGGGGCAGTATTTCTTTTGAACAGCCTTCCCTAGTACTTTGCTGCAGGGAACACTGTACTACTCCTCAAGGGAAACAGGTAGAATAGTCCTGTATCAGTCCATGGTTTACTAGAGAAACAGCTATAACACAAGATTTACAAGTGTATAAGAAACTACAAGGTAGGTTTACAAGGCCAGCCACAGTCAGATGAGGCAGTGCGTGGAGAGCGTCTGTACACTGGAGACCGAAGGTTTCAGCCCAGGATCTGGGGTTCACTGCAATGTCCCATGCAAGTCTGTATCAGGAAGCTGATGGGTCCAGGATGGAAGGTTGAAAAGTCTACACCAGAGACTGAAGGATCCACAGCAGAAGCCAGACAATCTGCACTGGAACCAGGAGATGACATCAAAGCTGAAGGCGAAGACTGAGCTCCTGCGAAGTACAGAAGCCAGTCCATCCTTCCTCATTTCCCCTTTATACCATCCAGGTGATGAGCTGCCCTAGGGCAGGACTCCTGCACCGTACAGTGTAGAATTGCTGGGCCAATTTGGTGAAGCTTCTCTTAACTAAACTTCTCAAGTTGACACAGTCAAGCACACGCACTCACAAGCACACACACCCATGTCCATTTTGGTGAAGAATGAGAATGATAACACGCTCAGTCTCAGTGGAGCAGAGGCTTTCCAAAGGGCCAATGCCGCTGATAGTTGAAGACCAGGACCACTCAACAGAAGGACTGAGTTCCTTGTGATCTCATCCAGCGTGGCTGAGGTTTGGTATTTTGAAAGTGAGGCCTCCAGAAGAGATGTACTGACCCATGACATTCCAATGAGAAGGAGAGGAGGCTGCTCTATCTTTTGGGTTCGTGATCCTTTTTCTGGTTAAAGGAGCACATGATTCTTCCAGAAGAGAAGAACAAAGTGTTCACTTTGCTTATTTCACACAGAAAAATAACAACCAGTCAAAGAATTCAGAATTTTTAACAAAACAGTAATTCAAAGTCCTGTGCATTGTGTTTTTCAAGTCCATTCTCTCTGTCCACTGCCTTGATTATCTTAAAAGAGCCCTTCAAGGCCACAAGCATTTCATTTCTGATGTATGGGTGAGGCAATATAACAACATGCCTCTAGCTAGGATATTTTAGCAACTTGAACTATAAGTGTTATGGAGGACATAACATCTCCTTCACAGAGAAACTGGTCTAGAAAGATTCAAATAACAGGGAGGCAGAGGCTGACCTAAAAGGCTGTTAATCAGAATAATAACACCAACTAAAAGTATGGTAATAAATCTGTTATTCAGCCCTGTTACCAACTGGAAACCATGCTAATTATTTACCTATTACAAGCATATAATCTGTGCTAACCTTTAAAGAAGAGCAGGTGATTACAAACTGTTTTATAGATGACAAAACTGTAGCACAGAAAAGCGAGTGACTGGCCCGAGGTCCCACACGTTAGTAAGTGGCAGAGCTAGACCCAAACACAGCCTGGCGCACACAGCTCTATGCCCTTGCTCTCCTGGGACACACGAATTCCCGTGCTCTGCAGGGACACAGTTCTGCTCCCCAAACCCAAAAGCACAACGTGGACAACAAAGAGAGAGTTTTGTTTCCTGCAACCAAAACAGTAAATAAGAAGAGCAGGAAGAGGCCACAGCTGCTGGGAGCTGGCCCTCACCTACAGAAAAAAAAGCAGAGATTCCTCCTGGGGACGGATGGCCTGGTTTTTTTCTATGGGTTTTGAAAGAGGCTGGGCTGTCAGGCTGTGATTCAGAACAGGAGTGCATTCAGAAGCATCCTCGGGCAAGGCTGCGAAGCTGCTCACATCCCCGGAAAATTCAGTGGGAGAAAAAGTTTATGGAAGCGGGTAGGAGTTTATTCAACAGTGTCTGAGGCTTTTCAGAGCATGAGCGAGGGCTCTAAAGGCTCAGTCAAGCATGGGCTGGGAATTATCTCTGTTGGGAGCCTACCTGTGACAGGCCCTCAAGAGCTGCTAAGAGGCTCATTCAGCACCCGAGGAACAATGGCCAGTGGGGACAAACAATTCGGAGGAGTCTATCATTCTGGTGGTGTTATCTTTAGCACTGAATAAAACCGGAGTTCCCCCTTTCTGCCTCCAACTCAGCACTATTTTTAGGAGCCAGTGGTACTTTTCAACTCTCTTTCACTATTTTTCAACAGGTTCACAAGGGCACGAAGTGCAGTATATAAAAAGAGGATAATGACTTGGCCTGAGTGCAGGAAAAGGCCGGGGAACGGAGCAGCCAAGCTTGCCGCCACTAGAATAGATGAAAGTTTGTAGAAGAGTCAAGAAGCAGTGGCTTTGTCTGCACGGAGAAACTCCCCGTTTTCCATACAGAACTTCTGGGGTGCTGACAAGGACTTTCTGAAGTCCAAAGTTTAGAGAAGGAAGAGTCAACCCCCAGCAGCTATGAGTGAGAAGTCAGAGGGATGGTAGGCGCCTTTGGTCCTGGGCGCGATTGTCCAGTGTGTGGCTTGGCTACAGGGGGCTGATGAGGGAACTTTCTTTTCATAGCTGGCTTCGTGGTGGTGTGACCCACGGGGCCCCACAGCATCTGTCCTTATAAAGATCCTGCATTGATTTAATGCTCTGTGTAGCCATCTTGAAATTCTTCATCCTTTTTAAACAAGATATTCCAAATTCTTATTTTGTACTGAGCCCGGCAAATTATGCAGCTGGTTCTGGGTTAAAGAGACAAAGAGCTGTCACGTCACACAGTCCTGGACAGCAGGTCTTGCTGTGCCCAAGTTACCTGTGGGGTTAGGAATAAAATTTATCTTATATACACCCCCTGGCCACATATCACTTCCCCTTCTGTTGTTTGTTCTCTTGTGTTTCCCAGTCTTGTTTCTATGATGGAGTGAGAAGAGAGGCTGGTTTGGGGGGTGTTATTTTTTAATGTGTGCCATTTTAACATCTCACAAGGAGGTAGCAGTCCCTACCCAAACCTGTGTCTGTGTTATGTCATGAATCCTATCCTCCAGGGTCCACATGGGATGCCTCGCTTGGGATTTTCTTAGGTGATTCTACCCCAAAGGCTGAGAGTGGGGGGAATGTGGTTCTTGCTAAAGTCAAGCAAGAGTTGGATTTGTCTTGGGTAGACTTTTTCTTAGCTTGCTAGGTATGGAGAGGGACCCATGAAAGGTCAGCCTTTCTGTCACAGAGAGCAGTGATCTTAATGTCTCCTGTTTTATGAGCCCAGTTATCATCCTGATCAGTGTGGGTGATGGCCAGCAGGCGATATTCACAGGAATAGAGGGACCCAAGATGTCATTGCAGGCAATGTCTCTTCTGTGGACTGGGATTGGAAATCTTTGCCTTTCAACCAGAGCAAATAAAAACCCTGCTCCACGTTATCATGATGGATGGAGGAATCTGACCTCATTGACTTTGGAAAGGAAAGTCCCGCACTGAGGGCTGAAACCAGCTATCATGGCAAACTGTATGATGCACCAACTTTGCCCTTGTAAATTTTTCTTGGGCTTTTTAAGAAGAAATGATAGTTAGGGCATAGTAACAGTGACCACACGCCCAGGAGACAACGCTAGGATGAGGGCAAATGTGACATGGAATCTGGATTCCTGCGTCTCTCACTGACCACGGGCGATTTCCAAACTTCACTGATCCTTGAATCCTTCATCTCTAACTAAATATTAGATGGGTGAGAAGGCGCCAGGGTCCTGTGAGGCTGCCATATGCCTCAAGCCGCCGGGCCCTCTTACACATGAAAGCGGGTAGCATGGTAAAGGGCAGCTCGCGGTAGCCATCCTCTTTCTATTATGTGGACGCAGCATCCTGGCCGCCTCTGTCCCCTCCCACCTCTCTCTACTGCAGCTTTCCAGTCTTCCTGGGCTCTGGGAGTGGACTTGCATCCCACGTGTGGAATATCCGGGTTGCCTGCTGGCACTGGAACTTCTGTGCAAGGCAGGGCTTCTGGAGACCCCAAGCCCATAGCGAGGCTTCCTCGTGGGGTGAGCTCCCCAATCGCCATCCTCCCCGCAACTCAGCGCTGCTACCTCACAGATGGAGGACCCAGGCTGTGGGAAAGAGGAGACCGTGACTTATCGGAACATATGGTTTCTTAATTCAAGTTAAAATGTCTGAACCCTGTTGCATCTGGTGCCATTTCAGTTAGTTAAAAATGCCACACAAGGCTGTGACTAAAGGGGAAGAAACGGAGAAAAATACAGTTATTACACACTCAAGAGCAGGGTTTTGCGGCTCATTACCCAGTGGCCTCCGTGACTAATTAGGTTTTGTCACTGTTGCCGGGTCATTATGCCTTAATTTTTTTGCATAGTTATTCAGCCGTCACTTGAGGAAAAATGAAGGAGAGAAATACCCTTCTCTGTCTCTCCTCCTCTGAATCACTCAGGCTAAACAGCTCTCCGGACAGAGAGGACCCGAAACTGATGAAATGATCATTTTGCCACAAAGGGACAAAGCGCTGTGAGTGGATTAAAGAGGCGCTTCTTTATCTGATGGCAGAGACCTCACTGAGCCGAGGAGGGTACCATTCAGTGGGGGAGATCATTAACTTTGAAGTTAGTCATCCAAAGATAATGTTTGTCCCTTTGCTTCCTTTGTCAACCAACTGGCCTTAGCAACCTCGATTTTTTTTACTCATCCTTGAAAAATTAGGGGAAAATGCATAGTAAAATAAGGCCCCTTAGGTCTTCCGCAGGCCGGAGGCCTAGGTTAATTTTTGCTAGCAGCAAAGGAAATTGAAGACACCATGGTATTAGCACAGTGGGGCTTGTGTTGGGTCTGGGATAGTAAAAGGACCCATGGGGAGAGGGGAGACATTGGTGTCAATCACAGGCTGGGACGCCACAATGGCCTGTAATTGGCGTGGGTCCACCTTCTACGTCTGTCCCGCTGAGCCCCAGACCCCCGGCCCACTCTTGAGCCCCATCGTTAACAAGTAAACAATTTATCAGGGTTAGGTCTCCTGCGGGTCGCCCCATCACATGCTCCATTCAGCCCGGTACCCCCCCAGCCCCCGTGCCAGCCCCACCACACACACAAAAATTTACGTACACCGTGCAATTTGGGGCAGACGCACCGTGTAACAACAAATTTACAACAGGTCCACCATGAAAATGGCTGTGTCAATATAGCTGCAAACTGGGGTGGCAGTGCAGCTGTGTTGGGCCAGAACTGGTGGTCCCAGAGGGTTGGGGGGAGGGTCACAGGCACTTCGTCATATCGGAGCTGATTATGACACCCTCCTGCCCTGCTCCATGTTTTTGACACGAGGGCCCACACAGATGTTCATTGGAATCAATCAATGTCTCATAAGCAGCCTAGCCGTTTGGATATCATTCTTGGGACTTTTTATTCTGAGCTTTGATTTTGAATGGGTTGTGACTCCTCAAGAGTTGCGGGGCAGGGCTGGAACACTGCATGGGACAGTGAGGACCCTGTGAGGGGGATTTCAGATGGAGCTGGCCGTGCTATGGAAAACCAATTGCTAGAATTAGCTTCTGGTCTGTTTGGAGATCCCAGCTCTGACACTCACCGCCTTGTCACTGGCTCAAGTGAGCCCCTTCTTGGGGCGTGTTGTGCAGACCGCATGCACTCCTTTAGGGTCAGATGTCCCGCCTCACAGATAATTACACAGAAAGAGGGAGGTTGCTTTGATTGGGCGCCTCCAAAGCACCATGCTCTATCTCACCCGATTCTACAACAAGGAAGGAAACTGTGGCACCTATGTTTTGCAGACTGGGAAAGTAAGACTTCAAGAAGGAAAAGGACTACTAGTAGTAGTAGTGCAGAATGGAATTCGGACCAAGTTTATCTACCCGAATCTGACCTTGTTTCCATGCAGCTTTAGGAACCAGGGTGATTTAGAGACCTTCACATGCAATCTCATATCCAGGTTGATAAATTACAATTCTGTCTTCTGGGAAATAGTTCTCTGTACCCTTAGGATGAGGAGGGAAATTCCTAGGAGATGGGCAGAGCTCCTCAGTGTGAGGTGATGGCGTCCACTTGTCACCAGTTTCAAACATTCTGTTACTGCCTTTCCCTGCAAGGTTTTTTTTTTTAAAAAATACAATCCAGAACACCTTCCACTATTACATATACCATTATTTTCATGTCACAGACTTTAGAGAGCTACTGATTATAGCATTTCTCCTATACTAAAATTTTTAAAAAATATGCACTTTAAAATCAAATAGATGTATCTGGATCTTGGCACTGAAGGGCTGGTAAATTTTTGCAAGTTTGTAGATAAAGCAAGCACTTGATTTACTACTACTTTTCTCTTTCTTGTATGCCAAGAATGCTCTGGAAAAAACACTACTTCAAGAGTAGCTGGGATACAGTGGCCACTGAATGAGCATTAAAAGAATAAAGGCATGAATGTGGTTTCTGCTGTCTTAAATTTCCACTCCTAGAGGAAAGCAGGAATTATACTTTGGAGCAAAATACAAATCTCCAGGTGACATTTTACACCTGCACCTAGGGAAAAAGGAGGTTGGGGACAGAGGGGGCCCCCTCCTGATGACACAGGTGGAAGTGTGCTTCTCTGTTTGCTGAATGTCTTGGGGGTCAAGTTGCCAGCACCCCACTTCTCCCTGGTCGTGAAAGGGAGAAAGGAGCAATCTGGGAGTCCAAGAGTCCCAGCATGGTTGTCCTCCTTCATAGCTGAGACAAAGGAGTAATTTTATGGTATCAGCACATCAGAGAAGCTTTTAAAAATTTTTTTCAGTTTGTTATTCTTTTGCTTGGAAGTTGGATAAACGGCAGAGCCTGTGTGGCCACATTCATCATAGAGGCTGGCGCCTTTGTCAGGAGTGTGTGAGGACCGCAGAGAATGAGGCAGAGCCAGCGCGGCTGGGGGGCCCTGCAGCAGGCAGTGGGCTGTCTTGCTGTCACCTATGTGTGGACGGAATAAACCAAGCGGAGATATGGGCAACTGTGTTCAGAATGAGGGGTACAGGGAGTAGAAAACAGCTGGAGTTAACCAGCCCCGCATGAGGCCACTAGAGAGAAAGCATCCAGAAAAGGGCAAGTCCTTTGAAAGAGCGAAACACTGCATCCTTCTCAGGGCGTCCCCAGCCTCCTTCTGTCTCCTCCGAGCCTCCTGGGCTCCCCACTCTTGCCTGCCCAGCAGGCTATGTGCTCAGCAGATTTCTACCCCTGCCTGTGTCCTGGCTTCTATAGACCTTCTGCTTGTTGGCTCATCCCACTTTATCTCCATCTGTCAAAATCTTTATGATCTAGTTGCCCTCCTCCTTCATGCAGCCTTTCCTGATTTCTTCTTTCAGGAGGGATATAGTGATTACCACCTCTTAACCCCTGTGGCACCAGTATTTTATACTTCGTGTGATCATCATTTGGGGTCTGTTCCTGGATGTTGGTTAGAACATCCCAATACTTTGGCAGTCCCATGGCCTGGAAGCGCCATGTCTGTGAAATCAGCCCCTCCCTAGGTAAGGCTTAACACTGGGAAGGCAGATGGACACACTTAGAAGTTTAGGTCACCATGCTGGACACAGTGATTTTTAGAACTTTCTCCCTCCAAAAAGCGTTTTTAAATGTCAAAGAATACAGAAAATTAAACCGAACCTTTTAAAAATTGCCATAATCATTCCACTCAGAGATACTGAAATTAAAGTAGAAGGTTTCCCTCTGTAGTCTGGTTAGCATTCTGTATGTATTTAGGTTCTATTTTAAAATTTTAATCAGATAATTTTTTTCTCTTAACAGTAGAATTCAGACTGATTTCTCTATGTTAAAATTTTTCTTCTACAAATATTCTTTTTTTTCAATATAGAAAATTTCAAGTACAAGAACACAGAGAGAATAAAACAGGGAACTCCAATCGTATAATGAAGGCTAATAGATTAACACTACAACAAATTAACATGTTCCTCTGTTCCCTTATATTTCTCATGAAATTAAACTAGGCTTCAAAATGTGGTCCTAGGCCAATAATGTTAACAGTGCTTGTTAGAAATTCTCACTCTTGGGCTCTACCTCAGATCTATTGGATCATAAGCTGTGGCTGAGGGTCCAGCAATCTGTGGGTCATGCCCGCCGGCTGACTCATATGCCTACCAGCGCCCGAGAACCAGGGCACCTGAGCCCCTCTAGGCTCAGGACTGATCTTCCCAGCATGCATGTGTGCTTCCGTTAGGAGGTGCATCATGCTTTTCCATCTGTTTTTGTGGCAGGTACCATCATGCATGATCACTGCTTACACCAGGGTTTCTCATCCTCAGCACTGCTGACATCTCAGGTTGTTGTTTGGAGGCTGCGCCTTATAGTGTCTCCCTTGCTGTCCATGCACTATGCTCTAAGCACTGCTTCCCCTCAGTTACGATCACCAAAACTGTCTCCAGACATTTCCTCTCCCCCACCAATAGGCAACATGGCTCCCTCTGAGAACTACTGAGCTATAGTCATCATTTTCTTGGGCATCTCAGTGATTCCAAAGTTAAATACTGTGTGGTTTCTCTTCTATGAGAAACTCCAAATATGACCAATTTGAAGAGCAAAATAAAAGATAAATAGTAGGAAATGGGGAGGTAGACCTTATACAGATGGGAAGAGAATCTAGAGAGGGAGGGAGAAAGGAAGAGAGAGGAAAAGGACGGAGATACAGTATGTGTGTGTACCAACCCACTACGATGAGTGGATTCATTATGTACCACAAACACATATTAACAAAAGAACGCTGACATTCCAAATATACCGTTCAGTCTTCACACGGGACCTAGGATGCTTTTACCAAGAATTTCCCCTCAACAACAGACTGTTTAAAGTCACAAGATAGTCCATCAAAGAGTTAGGTTTAGTGCTTAATTTCTTTTACTTCGTTCACCAGTCTTCAAAATAATGAGTTGGTTCTGTATGACAGTCCCAGTTGAGGTACTGTCATAAAGGAAGTGTTGTTATAAAATCATTATGTCAAAGATCATAAAGGAAGTGTTGTTATAAAATCACTTAATTACTGCTGAAAACAATTAAATAAGTCAGATTGCATGTATTCAATCCATATTATTCTCATTGATATTCAAATTGTCTCAGCTTTGTTCAGTAAGAGACACATCTGATTGGCCTCTTTTAAGTGGCTATAAAATATGTAAGAATGTACATGGAAGTTAAGGCAAATAGAGTTTGAAAGTGATCAGCTGTAGTCATATGAGGAAGGATAGTCCCCAGGTGACAATTTGTGTCACATCATTTCCTTAACTCCTTCACCCCATCAACAGATACATTACTGAGCCCATCTGCCTGCCAGGCAAGCACTTCAACTCTGGGCATGTAATACTGAAGATGAGAATATTCTCTTTGCTCATAAACAGGGTGGCCATGTATCCTGTAATGCAAACCAGGATGCTTTTAAGAGAGAAAGAGAGTTCTGGTGATAATAAATACACTGGGTCAGTAGTACCTCAACTGGGACTGTCTTAGGTAATCTCGTGGAGCTCCCACTGTCCTGGCTGGTTTCTAGCCACTGGGCATGGTTCCAGGAGCAGCATCAAAACCCTCGATTTGGGCAGGACTGTTAAGAAGGAATCTTCATCCCAGGAGCCAAGTCGCTAATCAAATTCCCATGTACCGAGGTAGAAAGCAAAAGCCACGTTTCCAAATCTGGGCATTCCAAGGTCAGGGGCAGCCAAGTAGAACCAATAGTGATTCATTCTTAACATGAACGTTCCTTAAATCCCTTTGATTCAGATTTTCAGTGTCAGAATTTATCCTGGGAATTGGAGTAAGCTCATGGCCAAAGGAGGTACTAAATGCCCAGTGGTCAGTCTGCGGGGTCTGATGTAATGTGGTATTGTCTTACAGTCTCCCAAGAGACTTCTCCAGATCTTAGGATTTCTTGTCATTTACTGCTGCATTCTAACCACTCTACCTTGGCCATATGGGGACCTAACTTGCTAGGCTGAGCAATTGGCTACAAGTCACAGAAAATATTTCTGGCAAACTTAATCAAAAAGAAATACACTTTAAGATTGAGGTACATCACAAAATTGATGGCAAGTTAGGGTCCTAGGCTCAGAGAAAGGGATAATCCTATTACGGTCATGCACAGAAACAGTCTCAGGAAGATCCTGAACCACAGAGGTGCTTGGTAGTGAAGTGCCCCCAGCTGTCCTTCAACCTTACTTATGTGATGAGAAGGAATAGCTGCCCCCTTGTCATAAGAAACAGAGCTAGGTCTCCCACAGGACCATGTGGAAGGGCTTTCCCCCCAGGGAAGGGATTTTGATGCTTATCTACTAAGGACAATATCAAACATCCACTGGAGGTGTTTGAATAGAAACATCAAATGAAAAGATTCTCTGGATCCATCTATCAATTTCTTCACTGTGAGAGACACCCAAGGAGCTTGGGTAGACCTTCTTTTTGTTTACCCTCATAGCTTCCGGGAATACCTTTGTGCCTTAAATACCACCTCTCCTCTCTTTCTGTCCTAAGTTATCTGGTTAGAACCAATGGAGCATCACAATTGGTAGAACTTTCAGGCAGATTAACACTGTCTGTGAAAGGTATCATCAAACTCACAGGTAACTAAAAGCAGAAAGATGCCTTCTCAAGGATCCCAGAATCTCATGTGGTCCAAGATCTCTTCCTTCCTGGAGTGCTTCTTTCCAGGCAAAAGCACACTTCAACTGAGAAGAATTGGGACACTTCGTGTATTAGTAGCAATCAACAGTAAGTTGTATGTACTCAGTATTTGCTATGTGAGAGGCACTGATGTGATACTTTGTATCATTATCTCTTCATCCTCACAACAATGCCTTGAATTTGATGCAATTATTATCTGCATTTCCAGGTCATATTTGCAGACCCAGATCACATAGCCCAGAGTGCTCAGAGCCCAGAGTAGTCAAACTGGGAGCCCAGAATAAGCAAAGAACCGTGGGCCGGCAATATTACCAAGGAAACTGAACTGAGATTCAGCCATTAATTTGCAAAGCTGGGTTTGAGTCATGTCTGGCCAGCTCTCATGGCTGTGATTGTCAAGCAGGCTAATCCAGTTAGAGCCATAAACAACTCTTATGTTCCTTGACAGATAGTTGTAGCCATGAAGTAAGTTAGATGTGGGTAAGTTAGCTTCTCTCCTGTTATGGTTTGTGTTTAGATGTCCCCCCAAAGCCTCATGGATCTAGAGTGTGTGATTGGCTCCTGGTGCAATGCTAGGGTTAAGAGTGCTAGAATTAAGAGTGTGGGTGCTATCTGCCCTAAAGGGGGGTAGTGTGGGCACAATATAAGGGACAGAAAGAGGCTTGCTAATTGCTTGTAGTTTGTTGCTTGTTCTTTTTCCCCTCTGTTATGTCCCTCTGCCCTGCCACACTACCTTGGAGTCAGCCAGCTATGGACTGAAATCTACAAACTGTGAGCCCCAGAGTAAACCTTTCCTCTCTTACTTTTGGGTGTGGGGTGTTTTGTGTCAGCAATGAGAAAAGTAACTAAGACAACTCCCAAATTACAAGAATGTAATGAAAATAAATCTCAGGCTAAAATTCTTCCTGCCTTTAGGAATTTCCTATTACCGAGGTGTAATTTTTGTACCTGGTCCTCCATGTTTGATCACATGCCGGCTCTCCATTCTTTGAGCTGCAGCCACACCCTGTGTGAAAAATTCAGCCAAAATAGACATGCCAACATCCCCGGGACATCTTCTGTACCCTCTAGTTAGTAACATATCATCAGAAATCCTCCTCAATGGCTGAATGCAGACCCAGTTAGAAATCGAGTATCAGGGAGGGCCAATCCCAAGGGATTCAGAATGTAGGTCTCAGTGGATTCTTATATATCATTCATTCAAAGGTAGGGAGTGACTCTAAGCTATTTCAGCTCATCCCTCTAGCTTGAATACCTCTCACATCCCCAACAAAAGCTCATTTTCTAATATTTATAACTCTATTAAGGGAACACTAGTTTCCGCAGTTCCACTGGACTGTATCTTTTCTGAGATTGCACCAATCATTCCTGGGTAGTGAATTCTTGACAATATATGGACTTATAGCTCCTAGGGTTGTAGCCTAAGCTCTCTAGCACATCCATAGTGTGGTATGGATGATACTAAAGATGCTACAACTCCCATTTTGCTACTTCCAGTGTTGTTCACTTGGCCAAAAAAAAAAAAAAATTCCAAAATCATAGGAGCCAAGAAGCAAGAGTCTTTCTCTAGTAGTTTTATCCCTTCAACCTCATTTAGCTTTTCTTTTCACTTCAGCTTCTTCATCTAAAGGAATAGTGATACCAGTCAAAGCTATCACAACACAACATTGTTATGAGGCTCAAGTGAAATGCAAATTATTCTCATTATGTCTTGTCTGCTGACCTGCCCTCAGGTTCTTAGAATCACTTATTTAAATTCATTTGATGATTGAAGCTCTATAAACTCTGAAAATGAGAGAATAGGTTTAATCTCCAGCTGAGGTGTTTTATGAGACCTAAATGTTTTAAAAAGTGAAATCAACCAGAATACCCATTTTACTAATACAGGACTTAATATCCATCCATTTCAAAACATTCTGATCTGCTCCTGGTTTTTTTTCCCCCCAGCTTTAGCTGCATGTTGAACAGGCCTGGTCTGAGCTTTGGTTTAGCAATTAGGTCCTACTAATTAACATTTGCCTAATCCCCTCTGTGGATCCAAGGTTGTGTTCTCCAAAAGAAGTGAAAACCAACTAATTATTAGGGCTTTGATATGAGATCCCAGACAGCCAGGGTTTCCCCTTTATTGCAGAATCTTTGGTGGTGCAGAGACAAAGCACTTAAGAGATTAACTTAATGTTTCAATAGCATGTTTCATCTTTTGTTGTGCAAAAGGAAAAGGGGAGGTTTTGATCCTTTTCCCAAGGATGGAAGCGTCTCCTCAGGAAATGTGTTGCATTAATTTTATCACTTTTATTTTGGACAGTCTACCTTTTAGAGTTATAAGAACACAAAATGAGGCCTTTTGGAAATTGATATCTTTTTTGTGTATAGTTTTCCACCTGCTCCGTGGATCTATTTCTTCAATCTATCAAAAGAGACAAAATGATTCCCTGCTCCACTATGGAATTTGCAAAATCAAACAGAGCATTTGAAATGAGCTGGCTTTGGAAAAAGGGAAGTCTGAAAATGTTAAGCTGTACCCAGAGTTTTCCTTCATGAGTTTGTATTTCTATATATTAAATTAATTGAATACTTTGTACCTGACATGCACAAAGTGAGTACAGTGTGATGAGCAGGCTCACACGGTGAGTGCAGACTGCTCTCTTGACTCCATGTTGCTCCTTTTTAAACATCACTGTACTTTTCCTTTCTGACTCTCATCTGTGTCCTTCTGAAAGTGTAACAAACCCAAGCTGTGTTTTCTGGACTCAGGGTTGAAGGTTGGCAAATTGAAAATTTAAACACTTTAAATTTTTTCAGTGTTTCAAATGTCAGAGGGATAAATGTTTTCCAGTTTAATTCAGCCAGTATTGATTGGGTGCTTTCTAGCTCTGATCAATTATAATAATATATTATTATATTATATATAATATTATTATAATAGCATCATTTAATTGTTCTTTTCTTTCATACAGGAAATAGACATTAGGTGTTGAATATGATGGCTGATTCATCCCAAAATATCTGGATATCTTGTCAACTAGTTGTACTTGGAAGGTTTCGTGCAACTTTTTCGAATTAGCAATATATTTGGGTTAGTAATTCAGTTTTTCTCTTTTGACCCAGGTAAGCAAAACAGAATACCAACAACAAAAATAAACACTCACACACACACACACACACACACACACACACGCGCACACACGCATACACACACGCGCGCACACGCGCACACACACACATACACATGCACACACACGCACGCACATACACACACACACGCACACATACACACACATACACACGCACACACACACACCAGAAGAAGTTTCATTTTATGATTCTAAAAACTACAAATTAACCTTGGAAGCTATTCTGCCCTAAGGATGCTGCTACAAATGTGACATTGATGATATATTCATTATCCAGCTTTGGATGCTGCTAAAATACCTGCCTCCAGGCATCTGCTCCCTATGTCTAAAATCCTTCCTTGTGAAAATTATATAGTTCTATCTCCATTCAACCATCAAGTGCAGATGAAATACTGAACTGTGGAATTGCACTTGTGAAGGAAATGTCTTCAATGACTGTTGATACTTACTACAAAGTATGAAGCAGTAATTCATTAATTTCCTTTTCTGGTGGCAAAGACAGTGTGAAAAGCAGAAGAAAGTTTCCACACCACATAACACCTGCAGTACCTAGGAAAATGATTTCTTCACTCAGGTTCTCAAGGGTTCATTGGAAGGTGGTAATAAGTGAAATTTACAGGAATATTTTTTGAGGATAAGTAAGACAATGCATGCTCTTCTCCAACTGATGACTTTTCATTTGGATTTTATATTTTATCACCTTCGCAAACTGGTATTGCTACCAGAGACTTAAGGCTATGTTCTTGTATTTCCTACACTCTCTTCTTGCCTTGCTCTTCTGGATTCCATAAGCTCGCTTGAAGCTCTTTCCAGGAGGAAGAATGGTAGTCCTGATTGCAATTGCATCCAAGGAACATCTGCTCCGAGGAGCCAGTCAATATTGTGGAAAAGTTCAAAGAATGCAGATCATTAGTAGTGTCAGCTTTACAACCAAGAGGTAATGGCATTAAAGGCGGATGGTCGTAATACCCAACAATAGTGACCTCATTAACCAGTGATTTATCATGATGAAAAGACCTGTTTAACCTTTGGTCTCCACAAGCTTTCTCCTTTTAACAAAAAGATCTATTATTTCAAGTTGTCAGGAGATAATTTGTGAGTTGTTAGAGGACAGATTCAATTACTCATAAGACAATTATATGGAAAGGGTGCGTACTGCAAGATGCTTGTGCCACCATTTTTGTTTTCCTTGGTCATCTTTCTAGGCACAAGCAAACACGAGTCTGATGACTTTTGTCACAAGAAGCAGTTGAACTTGTGCCTTCTTACAGCCTTGCTGTTGATAGCTGATTACAAATCAGGTTTTCGTTGAAGTTAATACAACGCAGACTAGATTTAAAGGAGTTCATTGGTTTTTAAGGCAACATACCACGCTCCTCTGTCAATTCTGTGTAACGTTAATGGGAGACCACGGCAGGACCAACTCTCTTGCTGGTTGGGTCTGACAATATTTGGGGCTTCTCTCATGCTGAGGAAACTGGCCCAGAACCACATCAGAAAATGGCAAAAAAAAAAAAAAATAGGGAAAAGTTCATATTTGGGATTGAGCAGATTGTTTGGAATTACTAACTCTGATGGGTAAATTTTGCTCCTCTGGTCCAAACGGAATGGGGGACCGAAACTCTACCATCTGTGCCATTCCAAATGCAGGCCTCTTTAGAGCATAGACTGTCAGTTGTGACAAATGGAACCCAATTGTATGGAGGCTTTTGTGAAGTAGACAAATGTCCATCAGGGTCTCAAATGAGACCACCAAACTCTGTTCACTTGTGCCTTCTCTCTAATTTACACTCTGGGTCCTCAAAGGTGAGAGACTCTGCTATTTGATCATCTGACCACAGTAAATTACACCAACTGGAGAATTTTTAACTGAAGGTGTTTAGAAAAGACCCAGCTTCCCAAACGAGATGACAGGCACTGCAAGGCTAGCTCACATTGTCTTGGCCGTAGTGAGTGGTGGGAGAGACATTTGGAATATGACCATCCTTGAGAGTAGTATTCAAGGGTAAACCTGATGACAGACTTTGACTAGAAATGAAAGTTAAGTTAGAAATTTAAGTGCTATTCTGAAGAAAAGTTGTTACTCATTATTTGTCTTATACATATATCTTACATTTTGTTTTGAATTTTTGTTCCTACAGATTAATTTCAAGTATTTATGCTAGTACTTTCTGTGAGAATATTACTACTGATTACCTACTGCTTAGCTTCTATTGCCTGTAAAATGCTTTATTTTTATTTTTAAAAATGATCTTTTCTGGACACTAATTTGTTCATGGTTTCATTAGGAAGGAAAGGGTAAATGGTACCTGATTTTAATTTACTATGTTTACCTGATTGTATCATTTCATGAATTTCATTAAAAGAAATATATAGAGTCTCTTGAAAGGCTTATAGCTCTAACTTAAAAATAATAAAGAAGGAGAATCCTTCTTAAATTTCTAGCATTAATTTAATCAGTTTAGGTTTGAGTGCTAGCTATCTACTCCTTTCACAGAAGTTCTGAGGCAGTTTAAAGTGGCAAGACAGACAAAGTGAGAGCTCAAAAATCATAAAGCAAAAAAAAAAAAATCATAAAGCAGAAGGGTTGAGTAGTTCCGAACCATAAAGTATTTGGTTTAAACCAAAAGGCAAAATATGATATATTAGCTATGTCTCATTTTTGGTAAATGTAAGCACATGGGTTTATGAATAAAGTCAGACATTGTCCTGAGAAAAATGAAATTCCTACAAGGAAGTCCTTTTCTGGTGACTACGAATTATTGGCTTCAAAATAAAAAACATTCAGACTAAGATGGCTTAAGGTCCAGGCCTTCACATTTTAGCAGAGGAAAAACCTGGAAATAAAATCTGTACATAAACCTGGCAGTCCATCACTTGAAAATATCAACAAACTAGAGGAAAATGCAATTATCTTAGCTGAAAAGCTTACAAGTAAAGAAGTAAATACATTTTTAAAAGCTGCTAGCAAATAAGACAATGGAGAAAAAAGAGATGCATCAAAACCAAGCTAATTATCCAGACGGCATGACCATCCTGGAGACCCTGGCCACACCCCGCAGATAACAGTCCAAACGGAAAATGAAAGCTCGAAAGCTGTAGTTACTATGGTTTATAGAAGCATTGAAAGATTTGGTGTTTAGATAACATTAGTGTTTAGTTTGCTGAAGCAAAGAAAAACCTATTTATTTTGACTACTCTAGGTGTCAGATCTAGGTATTGCCTCTTTCCTATGCAGTAAAGAAAAAGACACAATTGAATGTTTCTTGGTAGTTATGGATTTTGCTGGCTTTAAGGTCATCACTTTATAGAACAATTCTCTCTTTTTTTTTTTTTTTTTTTTTGTGCCGGGGATGGAGCTCATAATCTCTCACCTGACAGGCAGGTGCCTGCTGAACTATACACCAGCCCTAAAGAATAATTCTTATAAGGTCTAAATCTCTTGAGGGCACAGACTCTGCTGCCCTGCCGTCCCTCTATTAATGCTGAGCTACACGCTTGTCTATAGCAGGTCTCTGTGCACTGACCCTGGCAGCCATCCTGAACACACAATGCCCTGTCTCTAGACAAGAGCCGCTAGAACCACCAGGCTGTAGGACTGAGGTTTTTAAAATTCTGACTCCAGAGCTGGCCTATTTACTTCTGAAATGCGGTAAGGATTACTAGATAAGCCAAATGAAGAAAGTAAAGATGTATAAATCACAAAGACCAGTATTGATTAGCTTCAATTAATATAATAAGACAACATAAATTTAAAAAGAACTACAAAACTGTTTCCTTCATTCAAAGTATATGTATAGACCACTGATATATAGAATTGTCATTTATTGTACTTACAGCTTTCTGCCATTTCTAAGTCATAACTAAATTTAAAAATGAGTGAGATAGAAAAATATCACACTTAATGCACCCTTATTATATACCCCAAAAAGTTAAATATTATTTTTATAATAATATATTTTAAAATTATAATACAATATAATTTTAATAACATATTTTGATATTTAAAAATAATATTTTTATAATCCATGTTCATTGAGATATAATTGACATACAGCAAAATTTATCATTTGATATGCACACTTAGAACAAACATGCCGATTCATGTAATCAATCAACATACGGGTTTTTTCATCATTCCAGCAAGTTCCGTGATACCTTCTTATAATTAAACTCTTTTCACTGCTCCCAGCTTCTGACAACCACGGATGGGATTCTATGATTTTTCCTTTCCCAAAACGACATGTAAATACAACCGTGTATGGCTCAGCTATTTCTGTCTGGCATCTCGCAGAAACACAGTGTTTCTGAGCTTCAGCCATCGCACTGCATGTCTCGGTGATTCACCACTTTTCATTGCTGAGTAGTATCCCCTGTGTGTGGAATATCGTGTAACTTGTTTATCTGTCCACCAGTGTGCGGACAGTTGGATCATCTCTCGTTGTGGGTAACTACGGATTACACTACTGTAAAAGTACATGTAGGTGCCTTTGTGTAGCTCTTTTCAAATTCTTGAGTAAATTCCTGAGGCTAATGAATCTCAAGGTGATGATACTTTTACAAAACATGTGCCAAAGTATCCCAGTGTTGCTGCACTGGTTTGCAGTTTGACAGAAATATAGGAGAGTTCGCTGCTTGTGACTACTTGATGTTGTCATTAAAAAAATTTTTTTTTTTAGCCATCTTCATGGGCATGAAGTGGTACACAGTCATAGTTTTAATTTGTAAGTCTTTAATAATTATGAAGTTGAGTATCTTTGTCATTCGAATCTTTTTTAGTAAATCATTTCGTATTTTTGCCCATTTTTTCCAATTAAAATATTTATTAATCACATATGTTAGGCATTATATTATGTGTTGAAGATGACTAATTTAAACATTGTGGTCTACTGGAGACATGTATTTGATCAAAAAATTAAAACATACTATGATAAAAACATGGTCCACACTTGACATATAGAATCACAAATGCATGAAAACAATTACCATTACAGTAATTCTGTAAGATAAGCAGGGCACAGCCCAGGTAAACAAATAAAACTAACTGGATCATTTAAATGAAAATTTCACTTTAGACAACTTAGCTAATACAGATAAAAACCCAGAAAGATCACTAATATTTTGATCTGTACACATCTACTCCTTTTCTTTATAAGTATTTTTTGTTAATTTACCAAAATATAATTATTTTATACCTGTTCTTTTACCTGCTTAATATCAGTCTTCCACAACACCATTTTAGTAGGTACAGAGGATGTAATTATATCATTGTATGAACATTCACAAATTTCTAAAATAAATTTCCTATTATGACATTTTAATTCTTTTCAAGTTTGCATCAGTAAAAACAATTCTTTATTAAACATTCAGTAGATTAATTGTTGCACACTTGAACAATATTTTCTTTAAGTTAAATTTCTTGCAGGAAAATTGCTGGCTTGAAAGATATGCTTTTTTTCTGGTCTACACAGTGTTTTGATTTTTTAATTAATTTTTAAAATTTTTACACATAATGATTATACATACTTGAGGATACAGTGTAAATTCCAATACGTATATACGAAGTTTAATAATCAGATCTTATCTATCACCTCATCTATACATAGATATCAGGCATATATATCACCTCATTTATCATTTCTTTGTGTTGGGAGCATTAAAAATCTCCCCTAATAATTATTTTGAAATGCACAATGTATTGTCAACCATAGTAATCCTACTATACTATAGAATATTAGAATAACTTCTCATTTCCAGCTGTCTTGCTATACCCATTAACTGTCAAATGACAAAAATATTTTTAAAGTCTTAATGAATGTTAACAAATTATTTCCTGGAAAAATTATATAAATTCCTATCCATCAAAAGTATAGCAAAGATGAACACAATGACAATGTTTTTGAAATAAATTTTTTGATAAGCGAACACTTCTATTTCACTTTGTTACAATTATTTGTTTAATAGTAAAGTTGAATGTGTTAGGTGTATTTTCCTTTTCTATGTATTGTGTTACAAATCC
The DNA here is from genome assembly GCA_004027455.1 of Hydrochoerus hydrochaeris. Lineage (NCBI taxonomy): Eukaryota > Metazoa > Chordata > Mammalia > Rodentia > Hydrochaeridae > Hydrochoerus > Hydrochoerus hydrochaeris. The sequence goes on along the minus strand of PVLA01001437.1, from coordinate 216,059 downwards.
CTCATTTATGTGCTTGGCCTATACTTTTGCTTAATCTTTCATCTCTTTTTTACTTTGTAAGAATATTTTCTTTTGGTGATATATGATATTACTAATGTGTTTTTCTAAGCATGTGTCTTAACAATTTCAATTTTTTCTCATCAAAATGTTCAATTTATGCATTTTAATTCTGCCAATCTTTCCCTACAGACCCATGGCAAGTCACTCTTATGAAAGCCTTTCCTCTTGGTGAATATTTAAATCTTTATCTTTTCTTATTTAAACATGTAATGCAGTTGGAGTTCTTTTTGATGTAAAAAAAGGAGCAAAGCTTTAACATTCCCCCGTGTGACATACCAGTTCTGTTTGTTCCATTTCCTGACCTTTCTCTCACTATTTTGAAATGTCACCTTTTTCTTGTAAAAATTCATTATATATTTAGTGGGTTTTTGGACTTTCACTATCATTCCGCAAAACTTTCTATTCTTCCCAAAAGTGGAAGAACACAGTACAGTAGACATTTAATTCCCGTGGCCCCAAAATACATTCTGATACTGTGTCACAAACCCTGGTCTATTTCACACATTATGATACTTGTTCAAAACGTTCTGGTCTGTTCTCAGAATTAATATTTCAGAGATACCTAACATTGATTGCATTTGTACTTAGAAGATAAACTGGAACTTTTATTGAAATTTCATTAAATTTACAAATTAATCTGAAAAGAACTTATTTTTATTAACAATCAGCTTTATCACTGAAGAATAAACTAGACCTCACCCTTTACCATTAATGTACTTCAGTGACATTTTAAGCTGGAGTGTTATATTATTATCATCACATATGATACCTGTTTCCATTTTCCAAATGATTATTATTTTATAGTGGGTTATTAATAGATTTTTACTAAAAAGTAGAACACTAAATATTCTAATTAATTTCAGTAGTCATTGAGCTTATTTTTCTTGGGACTTACAATCAATTATATAATCTTTAAATAATTATAACTATTTTTCTGATTTTATACCTCATTTCCTTTCTATTTTTATTATTTAGAAGGATTTGGGCTGGTAATTTCAAAGGAATTCTTCATAATGTCACATTGTAGTTGTATATTAATCTGCACTATTACTTTTTTAATCATTGGTGCTTTTAAAACTCAGGAATAATAGATTCTTATATTGAATTATTTTAGAAAATTTGAAATAAACCTTATTTGGCAGTGATATATTGGTTTTTTAAAATATCGCTCAAGTAGATTTAGAAATACTTTATTTGATATATTTATATCTGTAGTCAAAATTCTGGAGCTTAATTGCTGTCACTGCTAAGGTACATTATCTGCTTTGGGCTATTCTCATCATATTGGGATACTCTTTGTTTTTTCTTTATTGTCATTTTATGTTTATTGTTATTTTATGTTTAAACACATAAGCATATCTGTTATGAGGAGAGGTGATTTTAACTCACCTTTCATTGGTTTTGTTTCAATGCTTGTTGTAGTCAGGATTTACAAGGGAATAGATTTAAAATAGGATGCATAATTTATAGGATTATTTTATAATATTCATCCAAGAAGTCAATTGCAGAAAAGTCCAAGCAATCTATCCACTCACTAGAGACCCAAAGAATCCAGTTAGGGCCTGGAACCCACAGCAATGTCCTGCACGAGACCAGTTGAAGACCCAGAGCCCATAGCTATGTCCTGCACTAATCTAGCTGGAGGCCTAGAGCATATGACAATGTTTCATGCATAGCTGTATCTAGGATCTGCACTGGGAAGGCCCAAAGAAAAGTGGTGGAAGTAGGAAGTCTACGTCAGCAGCCTGAGGATCTGCACTGGAGCCAGGAAGCACATTCAAGGTAAGGACCAGAGCTCCTCCAAAGAGAAGTGGAGCCCTCCTCAGCGACAGGAGGATCCAAGCTCCTCCTCCAGGGAGAATTGCTGAGCTCATATCAGGAAAGCCAGCGCGACAAGCTTCTCCGGGCAAACCAACAGCACACCATCTTCCCTCCATGTCTCTTTTGATGCTATTGGCAACCATCCTCAGGGGGGCCTTCCACACTGCGCGCCACGCTGACTCAGTTCAGCTGGGTTTTGTTACAAGTTGATCATTAGTTAATCCACTACAATACTTTTATAAGAGGCATCAGCCATAACATTTTTTAAAAATAAAGCTTATGGAGTTATAATTTAAAGTAGAATTCACACTTTCAAGGTGTATGGGTCAGTGCACTTTGCTATACATATGCAGTCATGTAATCACCAACAAAGATATGAAATAGTCCCAGCACCTCCTCAAGAGATCTGTCACACCAACCCTTGGTCACTCTGATATTGTCCTTTGAGTTTTGACTCCTTTTATAATGGCCTATAAATAAAACCACATGGTTTGATCTCATGGCCCTTTGTGCCTGTGTCTGCTGTATCTTCTTTGACTTAACATAAAACTTTTGAGAGTCATTCATATTGTTACATGTATCAGCTGTTCATTTCATTCTTGAGCAATCCATTGAATGGAGATAGCACAATTACTTTATCTATTCACCCATTAAAGAATATTTGGGTTACTTCCAATTTGGGGTGATTATGAACAAAGTTACTATAAACATTTTTGGACAGGATTTGTGTGTACATATATTGTCTTTTTTAAGGTGACTATCTTGAAGTAGAATTGCCAGGTCACATCATAAGTATAATTTTAACATTATAAAGAAAAAACTATCAAGTTATTTTCCAAAATGACTAAACTGTTGTACATTTTCACTACTACATGAAAGTTCCTCATTAGTGCTTGGAATCATCAGTTTTGCTTTCTGTTTTCTCTTAGACATTCCAGTAAGTGTGCAGTGATATTTTTTGTGGGTTTAATTAGCATTTTTCTCTTGACAAAAACTGTTGACACATTTACAAGTGATTATTACCCACCTAAATTTCTACCTTCATAATGCATCTATTCAGATTTTCCCCATATAAAATTTTTCCTTATTATTGCATTATGAGTCTTTTATACACTCTGTATACAAACCTTTTATCAAATGTTTTGTGGCAAATTTTTTTTCCAGTCTCAGGTTTGACTTTTCATTTTCTCAGTGTCTTATAAAGAACAAAATTTTTAAGTCCAAGTTATTGGTTATTTTATGTGTCAAGTTTTTTGTGTTTAAGAAATATTCACCTAATCCAATGTCACAAAAAGTTTCTCCAGTGTTTTAATCTAGGAGCTTTTCAGTTATGGGCTTCATCATGTTGAGGTCTAAGACTCAATTTGAGTTAAACTTTGTATGTGTTAGGAATAAGAATTACAAAGCTTTCTCTTCTCTCTCTGCCGCCTTCTGCTTTTCCCTTTTCTTTCCACTTTGTCCACTGCATTACTTAGATATTCTTGCTAAAAATCTATTGAATGTCTATGTTATGGTTTATATCTAGATGTCCCCCCAAACCCTCATATGTTTGGAAATGGGGCTTTTGGGAGGTGATTGGATCATAGGGTTGTGCTAGTCACTGGTGGATTAGTCCACCAATGAGTTTACAGCTAAGCTGATGTTGGGATGTGAAGCCTGGTCAGAGGAAGTGGCTCCGGGGGGCATGGCCTGGGTCTGTCTCTTCCCTATATCTCCCTTGATTTCTTTCTGTTTCCTGTCTGCCATGCCACGAGCTCTTTCTCTTGCTGTGCTGCCTTGGTGCCATCCAACTATAGATTGAAACCACTACAAACTGTGAGCCATAATAAACCTTTTCTCCTTTAACTTGTGTCTCAGTGATGAGAAAGTAACTAAGACAGTATATCTGTGTACATGTTTCTAGATTATATTCTGTTCCATTTATCTATGCATCTGGCTATTCTAATTTCATATTGTCTTTAATTGTGTAGCATTATAATATGGCTTGAAATCAGTTGGTGTTGTTTTTCAAGTTGTTTTCCACAAGCTTTAGTTTCTACAAAATATCCTTCTGGGACTTTGACTGGAATTGAGTGAAACCTATTATTGACATCTTCCCAATATTAAATCCTGTAATACATATGGTACATCTCTATATTTATAAGACATCTTCCCAATATTAATTCCTGCAATCCATATGGTATATCTCTATATTTATTTAAGTTTTTTTTTACCTTGGCTCATCAATGTTTTGTAAATTTTTGTCATACAAATCTTGTACATATTTAATTGGATTTACCCCAATACATTTCATTGTTTTGGATTCAATTGAAAATCATATTTCAAAGGTCTTTTACATTGCTGACTGCTTCTTTCTTGCTTGCTTGCTTGCTTTCTTTTCTATCCTATAGAAGTATCATTGACTTCGGTGTATTCAGTTTGTATCCTGAAATCTTGTTAACTCACTTATGACTTACTAGCATTTATAGATTCTTTGGAACTTTCCATGTAGGGGATTATATTGTCTGCATAAAGGTAATTTTATTTTTTGCTTTTCAATTATATGTTTTAAATTTCTTTTTCTTGCCTTATTACACTGGCTATCATCTTCACTACAATGTTGAATAAGAATAGTGGGGGCAAACAACCTTGCCTTTGGTCATTCAGTCTTTTATCATGAAGTAAGATGTTAATACAGGTTTTGCATAGACACCCTTTATAAGATTAAGTAAGCTCCCTTTAATGGAAATTTTATCACTGACATATGTTGGATTTTATCAAATGACCTTTTTTTTTAACCTCTATTGAGAAGATAATAGAATTTTTCTTTTTGGCCCATTGACATAATTGTTCATATTTGTTGAGTTTCACATGTTGAATTAACTTTGCATTTCTGTAATAAACTTTATTTGGTCATCATATATTATCTTTTTATGTTGATGAATTCAGTTTTGTAAAATTCTGTTAAAGATTTTGTGTTATCATTCAGGAAGTTGTGATTTTCTTTTCCTTTTACATATTTCTCTGATGTTTCTGTCAGGGTAATACCAGGCTTATGAAACAAGTTAGGAGATGTTTCCTCCTGTCCTATTTTCAGAAAGAGTTTATTTAGTTTTTTTGTTTTTTAATGCTCAGTAGAATTTGCCAGTTGACTCACCTGGGCATGAAGGGTTCTTTGTGGATAAATTTCTAGTAATGATTGAATTGCTTTTAACAGGCAAAGGACAACACAGATTACATTTCTTCTTGAGTAATGTTTGTCTTTTCAGGAATCTGTCCAAATTCATTAACATAAACGTGCAATACTACTTCATTATCCTTTTAAGTTTTGTAAGATCGGTATTGTTATCCTCTCTTTCATTCTTGATATTGGTAATTTGTGTTTTCTATGGCAATTTGTGTCACTTTTATCATGAATCATCTTATTTAGAAGTTTATCAGTTTTATTGATCTTTTCAAAGTACCAGTTCTTAATTTTAATGATTTTCTCTCTTACTTTTTAATCCTAAATTGCATTGCTTTTCACTCATCCCAGATGTTTCCTTTCCTCATATTGCTTTGATTTTAATTTTGTTTACTTATTTTTAGTTTCATAGGCTGAAATCTTCTAATATAAGCATACAATATATTTCCTCTGTGCTACATAGCAGCTTTTAATGTGAAAACTGAGCTTGCTTCATGACTGATAGGTGTCTAAATGCTTAATGACAATGCCTGCCTTACTTCTCTTGATCAGTAATAAATGTTTTGGTCAGCAGATCATGTATTAATATCTCAGCATTAGAAGACGAAACCTGGTTTCTGACCCAGGTTAGCTTACCCATGTGGAGAGGTGAGGGTTGAGGGAGAATGCTGTGTCTGTGACCTCTTGGCCAACCCCCAGGAGAGACAAACAGGCCCAAAAGAAATGGCAAGTGCCAATGCTCCACACCACCCAGGAGAGAAAAGTGGTTCTGGAGGATCATGCTCCCGTGTTTCCACCATAGGCCTCTTCCTGGAGATGAGGAAGAGCTCAAGATGCCTTTCCAATGCCTAAGAGCAGCAGGAAATTTCCTCCTCCTTTCCTACATGAGAAAAGAGAAAAAGAGATCATAGACTTGCTCTTCTTGTCCCCAGTCCTTACCATCTCCTCCCCAAATTCACTCACTTTAGTGATAAACCACATTTGCCACAAGTTCTTAACCAAGGCTCGCCATGCCTAGTGGTGTGGCTCAATTAACACACCGATGAATCAAGCTTGGAAGGGGTCCTGACCCTTCTCTAATGTACTTTGTCCACAAAATTAAGTTTAAATGATTTTTTTTCCTGCCTTTTAGCTTATAACCCAGATATAGGTGTGTGTGTGTGTGTGTGTGTATGTGTGTGTGTGTGTGTGTGTGTAGATGGGGAGGGAGAGAGAAAGAGATATGTTTTAATTATTTAAAGATTTTTATGGTTCTCTAGTTAATATAATTGCCCAGCCAAAGATTTCCATTTTGAGAAAGGAATTTCAGTAGAGTATTAACAGTGGGTAATATCGAGGTCCATTCACCTGGGAGCCTTGGTCTGTCTGATTTGTCTTTTCACTTTGCCTCCTTTCTTCTCACATGCGATTATGAGTCCTAAGTCATAAAAGCACGTGACTGTCTTTCGAGTCTCAAAAGCATACTATCCTCTTTTCCCAGTTGCGTAACACTCAGCCCCCAGAGTATTACTGACCCTGGGACACAGGACTCTAACTCACTGCCCTAACTTTTGCTTCACAAGAAGAATAAACACTTTCCTAGAGCGGAGCTTGTTTGAAGAAGAAACAAGTTTTGACAGAGCTGTTGCTCCTCTTAGTAAACTGTCCCCAGAGCAAGGGCTCAGCCTGTTCTCTCTCCACCCAGTCTCCCACCTGCGACCCGCACCCCTGTGCCAGGCAAAGGGATGTGTGTCTATCTGCAGAGTGATTCAAATGCACCCAGTCTCTGAACTGCCCCCCTTCCTTCTACAGCCTGACAAAGGATTTGTGACAAAAGACCTTCTTCTCGGTTTGTAAAACAGTTGTGTAAAACTCAGACTGTAAAGTCACAGTTGACTGCTTTAATGTGGAACAGCTGGGAGGGTGTAGACACGCTGGCAGGTTGAGACAGGGACTGGGAATGGGCCCCCATTTTACGCAGGGTCGACTTAGTCACACCACCTGCTACCCCTATTATTTCGAGAGCAAACCAGTCATGACAGCCTCAACAGACGGGCACACGGCACCAGACGGTGCAAGGAAGTTAAGAAAAGATAAATTAAGTGATCAATAAAGATAAGGGACCTGCTCAGCAGTAAATGGTGCTGACAGACCGGACAAAACACGAAGCAAAGGGGTATTGGATGACGTGGGGGTGGGCAGAGTTTAGCATCAACCTCCATAGGACTGATGTTTGCGAGACCGCAGAATATTGGCTGTGGATTTTCCTGCCTGGGCTGACTTGAGTTGGAGGTGATCGGCTTTATCTTCCTTTGCACATGGAGTGGGGTCTAGGCAGGGCCAAGTTTGGAAGTCCAGTGAGCCACCTGTGTGGAGGGCATCACTCATGCTGGCATTACCTCTGGCCAGATTAGACTGTGAACACGGGTGAGTTCTGAGGTCTAAAGTCCACAGGATTGTCTCTGTCCTCGGTGTGATGAGGACATTCATCCATTGGACAATTAATCATTTATTCATTCCATCTAATCTTTCAGACACAGAGGAAGTCCTACGAGATATGAGGACGTGGTGGCTTTGTGAGCTCTGATGCTACCATATTGCAGTAACTTGCCTGGAATGTATTGCAAACTAATGAGAGAATGAAAGAGACAGCTCATCTACCCAGTGCCTCCCTCTTCCAAACCAGTTTAGATATAATCTCTCTAAACTGGAGGGGAAGGGCCACAGCATGCTGGAGTGAGAGCACTGCCTGACGGAGCCAGGCACATTGTCAGAGAAAGGAAGAAAGTTCAAGGAAAGACGTTTCCAGCAGAACAAACAGCATCGCAGAAAATAGATGTTACGCTTTTCTTTCTCAGACTTAGATCTGGCCAGTTTCAAAGGCACATTCTTCTCACTGGCAACTGATTTAAACATTAACGCTTCATTCAGGTAAGCAGGAGGAGTTCCTGGAGGAGAATGATAATTCCAGTCAATTGTTTCAGATCAAACCTAATGCTCCCATGAAACCTTGGGCTTTTCTCTAAGTCCATTTGGACCTTCTTGGACCCTGAGGGTTTGTGCTCATTCTTCTCCTCCATCAGTAGGAAAGTGCAAGATGGCATGAGGTATTCAGTTCAGTGCAGCTGGAAAGTAAAGTGCGTGTCAGATGACACTGGAGTGTGTGGGAGCCACAGCGGACGGTATGGTCAATGGGGCGGCCGTCCCATGAGTCCTGTTTAGATAGAGCTTTGCGGCACTGTTCTAGAATTATTCCATCCGACCCTTGGAAACCCATCAAGGACTTTAAAGCAGAGATAACTTGAGCACATCTGTGGGATTTGTTGTTTAATTTTTGGACTTAAGAAAAATTCTCTGAGTAGAGCAAGAAAAATAGATGCAGTAAGAGAAAGGAACTGTTCAATGTGTGGGATAGGCCAAGCACTTTAACTTTCGTTGTCTTATTTAGGGTTGACTCCATGTGACAAAAACTCAGAGTAAGGTTAGTCTAAGCAAAGTTGGTTATTTAAAATCACTCGAGAGCAGTGTTCCAGGGTGGTAATTCCAGGGCTGGCACGTGGTCCCCCACCCACTCCATCTCAGGGTTTATGCTCCTTTCAGCTCTCTGTTTAGGCATCCACTGTGACCAAGAGGCTTGCTGAGTGCTAGCAATCGTGCCTTTCTCCCAAGAAATAGGCAGAGGTTAAGAAAGCCATGAAACGCTTCCAGTTGTGTCTCACTGACCTGAACTTAATTGTGAGGCCACAACTGGCTCAAGGGAAGGTGGAAAAATGCAACCTTTAAACAGATAGCCATGTACCCTGATAATGAAGGAAGAAAAACGGTGGAATCAACCATTAGAAATCTTTACAATTATTAGCTAGATGTGGAAGCAGTTCAGACAAAGTGAATGAGTCTATCATGAGTCACAGAATAAGAGAACTACAGAGCCAGGTATAATTCCTAGGTCTGAATCCAGCCCCCATTCTGTTAGAATCCTTTACCTTGACAAGACACAGCAAGGACAATGGGTAGGGGAAAGAGATGGGAAGTAAGGAGTGACACAGGAGTGACATAGAGATGAACAAGCAGGAACATGTTAAACAGTGTAATAACATCAGATTAGTGACAAAGACTCTTATACCATACATTCAGTTGATAGTAACCATTGTAATGACCATTTCTTGATTTTTCCTTCTCCTCATCCTCTTCATCCTCCTTTTCTCCTTCTCTTTCTCCTCTCCTCTTCCTCTTCCTTCTCCTTCTGTACATGCGATAGGGGATTGCATCCCAAGGCCTATTGCCTGAGCCTTCCTGAGTGCTGAGATTACAGGCATGTATGACCACACCCTGCTAATAATGACCATTTCCTGACCCTTGACCACACAGGAGGTTGTGTTTCCCCTTTGCTGATCCCCCTGCTTGAGAGGTAGTTATTAATAATTCTTTTTTATAGATATAGAAACAGGTCCAGAGGGATTAAAGAAGTTCCCCAAGTGTGGCTCCTCGCACTCTGTGTTTATGCCTCTGTCTCTGTCTCTGTGTATCATTAGAAAGCAATGAATTTTTTAAATCTACGTACAATTTTCTTGAATCATTGCTGTTACGAATTCAGAGCTGAAAGGAATCTTAGGCCTCAGGATTCAATTTCCCTGTCACTAATGGTGGGGCCGGCAGAGCAGTGACACCACTGATCACAGTGACATTGGCTATGGTTCATTAAGTGTGATCAGGGGATGAGTTTTCATCCTTGTACCCAAGTCCAGTGCCTACTTCCAGGCTCCTTCTTCCATGACCTTGTCGAGGGATGAAGAATTGCCCAGCTGAGTAATGAGAACGTAAAATGCTAAATGGGTCACGGGGAACCTTCTGCCGTTGTTTTCCACCTCTGTCAGTGAGCAGATCTAGACAAGTTCTTGTGCTCAAGGTGAACTCAGTCATCTCTAGTTTTGCACCTTCCTCACCTACTTTTTCCTCTTTCTCCTCCTCCTCCTCTCCTCCCCACCGCCCACCACTCCTCTCCCCACCCTCACCCTAGATCTGCCCAGCTTGTCTTACCATTTTCTTCAACCTTCCTTCATGAACCCAAAAGAGGATAGACAATTCTGAGACTCAGCTTTGTGAGAAGGAGACTGCTTAGTCCTTGCTACAGTTATACCTGAATGTCTCCTCATGGCCTCGTGTTCGGTGGCCAGGTTTGTGGAAGGTGATCAGAACCAAGAGGCGCTGTAGCTAAATCTGCTATAAGCAGGTGGGCCTAGCGGGAGGAGCTGGGTCACTGGAAATGAGACCTTGAAGTGCGTCACCCCCTCTGGGTCCTCCCTTCCTCTCAGCTTTCTGGCTGCCATGATATGAGATTTTTTTCTGCTACATCCCCTTGCCATGCCATCCTGCGTTGGAGCCATGGACCATAGAGAAACAATATGAGCCAAAGTAAACCTCTTCTCGCCTTTAAATTATGGGTGGTGGGTATTGTGCCTCAGTAACTAAGTGACTAAGACAATTCTGAAGCAGAAATCATGTATTTCACAATACCCTTCCCAAAACAAGGCAAGAGTATACAAGGAGCTCTGTGTCCAACAGGCCTTAGATAGATCTCCATTCTGCTGTGGTTTTTTGGTGAGCGTAGTTCCTTCCAAAGGAACAGTAAGAGCAAGGCAGAATGAGGCTTACCTGGTTCCTTGCCCTGATACTATCACTTTATCCCTCACCAGTTAAGAGGTTTTGCAGGGTGGCCAGAACTGCAAGATCCTACAAGGACTATGCTAAAGTCACCAATGAAACTGCTCTTACTACTGATAAGGACACTGAGATTCACCCAGTGAAGGACTTGCTGGAGCGACCAGAAACTGGTGAGTGGTAGTGCCACTGGGAACAAAATTCAAACACCATCTGCATCCCCAACTCTTTTGGATGGCTGACACTGGATCCCTCCACGTACCAAAGCAGCCCTTTCATGTAAATGGGGGCCATGACAATGCTACGTCTTTCTAATGTCCTACAGTGACCAACTACTCTTTGGTTAATGATTTGCATCTATGAGCTGGCCGCAGAGCTCTTTCCTTTTATGAATGGGTCTGTAACTCTAGTCTTGAGAAGACCATGACATGTTAGTGTTGCCTGGTCTGCTTTAACAGGCATACCAAATTCAAAAGTGTTTCAGGCGACAAACGCAAGAATTGTGACAAGGTATCAAATGTTCCAGGGCCATCATCTCCCACTTCATTTAGCCATTCTGCCTTCATCTAACTAAATTTTCCTTTGCAATTTCTGGGGATCTTTTGATAAATGCTAATTTAAATAAGATATGGGAGGCACCATGGAAAAGTCTAGAAGACCTCAATCCTACCCCTACTCCAGGCTTCTCTCCATGCTGGTTGTGTGACCTCCTGTTGCTTAGCTTCTCTGCCCATCAGTGTCTTCAACCCTTGAATGAGGATGACAATCCCTATACAGAGCTCCAATGAGCTGACAGTACACACTCAAGTGTACTTTGAAATGACCAAACCGCTGGGTATTTCTTGGATGTTTTCCACACCCAGTTGTGAGGTCTTTGAGAAAAGAGATGGTGTCATATGTACCTTAGATTAACCTGAATCCAGGGAGCGTAACTACTATTCTACTGAGTTCTTCTACAAAGTAAGTGACATATTGTCTTTAAAGCACTTGATATGACACCTGCATAAAAAGTTGGTAAATAAATATTAAATCTTTCCTACCTAACTCTATATCCTTAGGTCTTAGCACGGACTGAACATCACGGTAGGCAGTTGGCCAGATGGGTTACTAACAATAATAACCATCACTAACGCTTTGAAGAGTTGCCATGTCAGGCAGTGTTCTGAGTGCTTTACATATATCTACCTACTTCATTTTCAAAGCCTCTCTTGGCAGGAGGCATCGTTATTATTTTCATTTTGCAGATAAGGAAACAGAAGCAGGCAGGGGTTAGTTAACTTTCTCACAGCGTTACAGGACTTGAACATAGTCTGCTTGGCTCCATGGTTAAGAGCGTGGACCACAGACTTCCAGTGCCAATGGCCCCCAAGATTTTTCAGTTTCATTTACCCGGAGTGGTTGACTTTCGAGCCTGGGCCGGGCTCACCTTGTAACTTGCTTTCATCAATAGAATGCAGGGGAGGCAACTCTGTGTCCTGAGCCTGAGTCTCAGGAGGACTTGCAGCCCTTCTTTATTTTTCATTTTCACATGAGGTCTTGCTAAATTTCCCAGACTGGCATAAAACTTGCAATCTGAAATAGCTGGGGTTGCAGGAATGCAGCAGCCTTGGAATAAGCAAGTCTGTTCTTGCCTCTGTGAAGATGATGTGGGAACAGTTCATCTGTCTTTAGCCAAGGCCCAGGCCTGTGACCGAACCAATTCCAGACCATCCTGCCCCTGCCAAGCCCAACTGGAGCAACATAACCTCCCTAGCATATCACAGAATGAAGGGAAACACTGGCTATTGCTTAAACCATGGAATTGGAAGGAGTTTGTTTCTGTAGCAAGGACTCACGTTGGAGCACGAGGTGCTTAGCACCAGTGCTTCCTGGGGCTGCTTTGCGTCCTTGAACCTCAGATTAGTTATCTTCAAATGAGAATAATTTTACCTCTTCAAGGGTACTGCATGCTTAATGCACCACTCTGTGGTATCAGGGGAGGAGTTTCCTTTTCAAGAGGAATGCACTGTGCCTGGATGGTCATAACTGTAAGAATTGAGAACATGATAGGTCTCAAATTCTTGAAATAGGTTAAGCACTGGGTATATTGATCTTTCCTCTAAGGGGATTTAGACTGTTGGCTTTACGGCTGGATTTGAAGACCTTTCCAGTTCATTCTATTTCTGGTCCAGGTCCCCTTCAGTGTCCCCCAGGTTGTGGTTAACATCTTGCATGCTTTGTTAGATGGACCTCTTTCTAACTCAGGGTAGAGAAATGTTTAAAAACATTAGCTGAGTTGAGTATCCAGCAGAGGATTCAACTGCTTTTGTAAAAGTGTTAAGAGAGGCAGAGGAAATAATTTTAACAATAATGACAAAGCCTGATGTGGTACATACCTGGAGAACCAGCTGGGTTTGTGTGTGTGTGTGTGTGTGTGTGTGTGTGTGTGTGGTGTGTGTTTAGCTGGGAGGATCTCTTAAGTGCAGAAAGTTGAGATCAGCCTGGGCAAATAGGGAGACTCCTAGGGGAAAAAAAAAAAAAAGAAAAGTTACAATTAGAAAATAAAAACAATAGAGACAATGGGAGAGAGAAATGGGAAATTTATTTATTGCTTGGTAAAACATACATAGGTACCGGGATAGGGTGGTTATCATGTAGCGTTTTTATTAATTTGGTTCTTTGCCTCCTTTGTTGGTTTGAATTGACTGTGAGAAGCCTTTTATGATGCCTGGCATTGCTATTTCTCTGTTACCTATGGGAGCCATGATTTTGCTAAAAACCCTGCAAATGGACTAAATCAGAAACTCACAGTTGCTTTTACTGGCTGTTGTAATCTGTTCTTTCACTGAAAACATTTAACAATCTAAAGCAAATTAAAATGGAATATTTCCAGGGGTAATAAAATTACTTATACCACATCCTACCTGATTTGGTAGGCAAGAGTAGCGGGCAGGGGTAGAACAAGCCTTCCCAGAACCTAAGTGGGCTGAGATAGTACAGAAGTTTCCCCAGTGTTTCTATGGAAGAAAAATCAAATTCCCAAGCCCATCTTCTCCCTCTTATAATCTCTGGCTTCAGGCTTTGGCCTCGTGATCGGGGCTGTTCTCCCCACTCTTCGTGGGTACGAATCCTTACCGCTGAGCTCTCCAGATCCCAGCACCACTGATGAATAAGCATCACCCTCTCCGTGATGCCATATATGCTTTGCAGACAATGTTCGGCTTCAAAGTTTTCAGAGTTGCCCAGTGCGGTTTTTGTTAACTACATTAGTGGGACCATCGTTGGGGTGAGGGCAAGACAATGGTGCACCTCTTACATCAACAGGCCAGGGGGCTTCGTCTCCAGCTGTACAAACAGCACAGGAAATGAATTTTTGTTTTTGTGTTATTTTTTGTCTATTAAAATTATGCAAACCCGGCAAACACAACAATCGCTTTGTTAACTCTCCGAGATAGCTAACCATTCATTTCCCAAATAAGGAGCCTGCGGCATGTTTGATGCTGAGGATTGTTAATCCCAAATGTGGAAAACTAATAAAATAATCAAAAAAAAGGGAAGGTTCCAGAAGTGTTTATAAATTTCAATTATCTCTTGCTTTCTCTCCCAGGATTGGGCTAGGCGAGCTGCGGTCTCCTTCAAGTAGTACTTGAGCTGGAGCTGCATTTTTCTCCCCCAGGGGCCCTGGGCACCAACGTCTCTCCTTTGTGGCTGAATCCGTCTTAGCAGGGCTGGTGTTTGGAGGTGCCTGGGCTGGAGGAGACAAAGCAGGCCCGCTTCACAAAGGCGAGGGAGCCAAAGAAAGCAAAATTGAATCTCTAGCACCCTGCTCCTGAGTAAACAGACAAAACCAATGAGTCTGCCCGTTTCTCCTCCCATCCAATTACTGGGCTGCAGGAGAGAGAATATGGCAACATCAGCTCACACGGATTCTAAGACTCTTAATCCCTTCCATCCATATAAACCTCACCTCCAGCCACATGACTTCATCCCCAAAGCCACCCAGGAAGGCGGTGTGAAGGAATGGCCCCACCAGCTGCAGAAACCTGCCTTCTTCAAGTTTTCATAGCTAATGAGGGACATGCAAATGAGCAGCTTATGGGATTACTGCTTGTCGGGACAGCAGTTCACCCCTAGCCATAGAGGGCTAATACAGGTGTTGGTAAACGGGTTATTAGGGCCAGCCTAATTTAGGCCTATTCATGCTGGCCTGCACTCTTAGCCTAACCATTTCTACTCATAGGAGGCCCAGCGGGAGCCATCGTCAGGCCTGTGGTGGGTCTGACATGAACTCGCTAAGAGAGATGAAGTTAATAAATCTAGGCTTTGGGTGTTTAGGCATACACAGCAGCATGAGCTTGGCCTCTCCGTGGGGCTTGTTTCTCCCCCTCCAAGGGGAGGAAGGGCCTGAGAAACTGCTGTGGGCAGCCAGCGGGCAGTGGGCTTGACATTACCCAGCACGCCTGCTGCCTTTCCGGCCTCACTCAAACTCTTAGGAGTTGTCCCTGGCCCTGTATCCTCACTTCTTTCTGGCAGCCTGAGGCAGATGCTTGGTTTCCTGCCTGGGTTGGATGGCCTCATACTGCCTACCTTTGGGATGAGCTCCTGAAAGGGGACAGAGTAGGGCCACTGGCAAAACCTGAAAAGTTAGGTGCAGTTTCCTGGGAAGCAGACTCATCTGGCTCTGGCTCAACTCTGGACAGGAAGGGCTTTTCCTTCTCATTAGAGTCCAGCATAAACATTTCCGGAGTGGATCTGTGATCGCTGCTCTCAGATTGTTTTTTGTCACTGAACCAACCTTGCACTGCTGGTGCAGAAGCAATGGTAGGGAAACTGGAGCTCTGGCACGAACTGGGGGGCACACTGCTACCTCCGTCTCTGTGTGTCTCACCGATACACACTGCAGGAAAGGAAAAGTTCCAGGTTGTCTTAATTCCCTTGCTGAGCCATAAAAAGAGTTAATTTCACTAAATCCTGATCTTGAAGATGTGTCTTTGTAATATTCTGTGTGATGATCTGGTGTTGTGATTTGTTGTCCTCCCAGTTTTCAGGTGTTTCAGGCTTGATCATATGGCAGTGGGAGAGGTGATGGGTCCTTTAAGAGGTGGGCCCAGGAAGAGGTCCATGATCATTTCTGGTAGTGACCCCCCCCAAAAAAGTGCTGCTTTCCTGGGGTGAGTTCTGGTGAGGGAATAAGTTGTTCTCAGAGTCTAAGCCTGCATCCTGACCTTCCTCTTTGGAGATACTGTCTTCCTCCCACATGCATTCTGCCAATGTAACACCATCTGGTATCAGAAGGCCAAGCTGATAGGGCCTCCTGGTCTTGGATTATGTACCTGTGGAACTGTGAGCCTCTTTTCTTTATGAAGTAGCCTGCCTCAGGTATTTCATTACAGTAACATAAAACTGACCAATATGCCATGGAAAGACACAAAGCACTTTCCAGTTTTTCTTAGGCTTTCCAAGCAGAGCCAATCACTCTTTTGTGTTCCCACTGTTTGACATTCTGTCCAGCTGTCTTGCACTAAGTCAGAAACTAGGGATTTGCTAACATGTAAAACAAAACCACTCTTCTTATCAAATACATTTTCTTTTAAAAAATAGTTAATTTTCTTGAAAATATGTTAGCTATACTGTTAATACAATGCATTTAGTTTTAATGAGTTAATATTTTAAAACTTTAATTTTCATTGTTGGCTCTATGAACTTCTAAAGATAGAATCTTCATGAATATATACCTTTAGGGTTTTTAAATATTTTCAAAAATCCAAGAATTACTGATCTAATAAGGCATCCTTCTTTATCTCAAGAGACAAGAAATATGGTGGCTGAAGACCATGAAGAGAACAGGTGTAACCAGATGTGTAGACCCAAAGAACATGTGCTTGCATTACTCTCAGCTGACCTATCTGCACTAGAGATTCTACAGGACAGAAGGCCAAGGGACACAGCTTGCCAAGCTGTAGGCCCACATTCACCTGTGTTGGAGTTTGTGTTTCTTCTGAGGGCCCCTGGGTGTACAGAAAGTCTTTGAGCAGGGTTAGGGTGTGAGCAGAGCTGCGGTTTAGAAGAATCATTGGCCAATGAGCTCTATAGCATATTCATCCGGGAACCAAAAGCTGAGGAGTTGAGGGCCTGACTCTGGGAGTTTTGTTTCTCTGGCACCAGGACTTTCTGGACTTGACAGTTGGATGGTTCCTGCTCCTTAACCTTCCCTGATTCTCACGTTAATTTCACTTCTGGTCTTTCTTAGCGGAGAGCACTGCCAGAAGGGAATATAGCCCAATCCCTGCAGAGAGCATGCTCTTGTGACAGTGGGAAAGAGGGACCAGGCAGTGCTTCTGTGGGTACCTCTTTGACCTGTGGCCCTTGGCAACACCAGTGATCTTTGGTACACAGAGAGAAAGAAAAGAAGAAATGTTTGTATAACAAGAAATTCAGGCTTGAAAAAAATTCAGATCTCTCCCTTTCTTTTAGTGAAAAGAGACCATTACATATTATAACCTGATTTTTTTTTTTTTACAGACTATCTCTTCTGAAAAACAGTAAGTCAACACACCCATTATCACAGGGATTGTCTCTTATCCCCTGGGATAAGTTAGATTTTAAAAGTTGTAACTCTAATTTGTATTCCAAGGAATATTGCAATATAATAAAAACCCTTAAAGAAAAGTATTACCTCTGATTCCCTCATCCATACAGATAATTTTTATTATTTTTCATAGTTTCAGTGCCCCATCAGCATGTATAATTAGAACATGGAAATCATATTCTACTTTTCAATAAGGCAGGGAGCAAAATTAACACAACTGAGTTCTGGCCGAGTGCCAGACACCACTAGACACTGGGACATACTTCATCATACTAATCCCTACCATTACTTAATAATTTGGGTGTCATTCAGAATTTCACAGGGGCACTGAGTATGTAACGCTAAGAAGTTAGGCTGATGCTAACTGGTTATCAGGGTCAACCAGCTTGTGAGTAACAGAGGGAGGAATCCCAGCAGCTTTCTTTGCCCATGAAACCCTTTCCTCTTTCAGTTCTATACTCCTGTATTGATTCATCATCTCTGTTGCTATGAATTGTATTGGTTTTAAATGTTCCAGTAGCTTAGAAGCTGCCTGAAGGCAGGAACTAGGTCTTGTTAGTTTTTGTTTCCTGTTTTTTCCTTTTTAAAGTTTTTATTAGTACATGTTTGCTGTACATAATGATTACATTCCTTGTGGGGAGTTGGTACATGTACATAACACATCTTAACTCTTTTTTCACGCCCTCCCTCCATATTCTGAGCTCCTTCTCATTTATAAAAGATTTATCTCTACTTCCTGCTACCTATCAAACCATGGCACCACCTGATAAATTCTTATGTGACTGATTGGCACCAGATTCATATGGATTTGCTAAGTGATCCTTTGTATTTTATCTTTACCAACATGGTAGAGTTCGGAAAGGTCACCTGAGACTGGCACTAGGAAAAATTGAGCAGGGATCTTTTCCACGTGTCTACAAATATATCTGATGAATAGCCACAATCCAAGCTTTAAAGTAAGGAGACCCCCAACCAGCCTGACCACCAGATTAAACATTCAGCTGCTACCACCAGGCAGCTGACGGGTGTCAGCCTCACTACTTTAAAGTAGGCTACAGTTTACTTAACTTGTGAATAAAACTGGCACCTAATAATAATAAACCTCATACTGTCAAAGGAAAAGCCTGATTTGTTTGGTTTCTATGTCAAATACAAAGTGTTATATTTTCCACTAATCGTAGCCAATTCAAAATTTGCCAAGCAGTTTAAAGAAGTTAAACTTGTGGGGACTAAGAAGATAATTTCTCCTGGGTGTGGTAACACACACCTGTAATCTCAGTACTCAGGAGGCTTAGACAGGAGGATATTTGCAAAGCTGAGACTAGCTTGGGCTACAAAGTGAGTTCAAGGCCAGCCTGAACTGCTTAGCAAGACTGACTCAAAAAAGACCAAAAAAAAAAAAAAAAGAATGTACTGTCAATTTTCAAATCATCTTTAAAGAAAATGACCCACATACTTGTTTCTATGAAAAGACCACACAAGGGCTGAAACTGGCTGAAATTCCTAAAAGCTTTGCTTATTCAGATTTTGTGTGTAAGTAGGTTGTTCTGAAACTTAATCCATTTATATTTATTCCATGTCTCTTGAATTAGAAAAAAACTTTTTTATTTTATTTGCCCTATAAGGTCTTTCCTACTGTTCATGCTTTGAAAAAATCACCCCATGTTTACTATCTTAATTGCTCACTTTAACAGTTGCCTAAATATGCCACCTGCCAAATTTATAAATGAGTAGAAAACTAGTACTATATGAGTTATTGATATATGGTTAATTTCAGATGGACATACAAATTAATAGTTTTAATTAATGGCTTTATGTTTGGGAAAATCCAGGATGTTACATGGAAGGGCTGCATAATTTACATTGACCTATTAGCTTCATTTGTTAATTGATTGTATCATATATTTGCTGTTTGACTACTGGTCAGATTTCTTCATTTATTGTATAGAGGTTTTTTCAATTCCTGTAACATGCAACACTGTCCTAGCTTTTAAATTTTTGTTGCCTTAAGTTATTAAGCCTGGGTTATATGGTCCTCTAAAACAATCTAAAGGAACATTTTTCTCTGTCTTCAATGGGATTTGTGATTTAATTGAGGATTCTATCTTTGAATAACAACATAGCTAAAAGCCAGTACTTAAATCCTTTGCAACTTGAAGACCTTAGGGTTTGGGAGGGCACGTGTGCAGTTACAATTCATTTTTTAAACTCTAAAACTGCCTCACTCTTTCTGCTTTTGTCCCAAGACTCATTTTCCCTGAAAGTTTAAAAAAAAATAAAAATTGAAATACTCAGATGGCAGAGGACCAGGCCACAAGTTGTACTTCTTGGCAGTTCTGATTGCTCTGTGGATGATTAATTCCAAATCAAAGTTCTTGAACAAGGAGTCTTACATCGGGTATTGGTTCTTGATGTGCAAAACAAGTTTCAGTGTTATTTTAATCTATATATGTCTCTTTGAAATACAGGGAAAGTTTTTAACCTTTTTGGTTCCCTTTGACAAAAGAGGACCCAAATGGATTTCTCAAATTCTTCCACACAAAAGTCTCTTTTGCTCCCTAAATACTTTTGCTATTGAAAATAAAGAACTCAGCTGACTAAGTCCTTCAGCAAATGTTCTAAATACCTAATTTGGGCCAACACTTTGTCCTGGGATTGGCCTGTTAACCTTTCACCCTTTACCCAGCCTGCCCTAGGGAAGTGATTCTCTTAGGCTCCTCCCCGAGGCCAGGCCAGCAGCATGGGTTGCTTTAATCTGTGTAACCTGGGGATTTGGGGAGCTGGCTTTTCCACACTGTATTGTTCATCCCTGCCTTCTGTCTTCTGTAGTTCCTCCCAATTAGCTGGCCAGATCTTTGAAAACACAGGCGATCCGCAATGCCTTGTAGAACATCTCTCTATTCTGCTCTGAAAGAAGATGTTTTAGAAGACAGCATCACATTTACATACTCATAAAGAAATAGATGTCCCTTGTGCTTTGACATGTGGGGCCGGGTGTTTGTAACGCTGGTTACAACTCATAACCTGTTTTAGGTGTCCCTTAGTTTCCCACAACAACTCTGAGGAGTTTATCAATGTGGAAATGAAAGTTAAGGAAGGTACAAGTCAGTTCCAAAATCACCCAGGTAATACTGATTTATTGCGTATTTCCATTTGTTCTTTCGTTTGAATTGTAAGCTTTTAAATGGTTTGATTCTTTAAATTTGATTGGTTCTGTTTTTACTAATTAGTGAAAACTAATCAAGCATAGTAAGACTTCCCATAAATCTACACTTCTTAAAGTATAGGGTTGATGCAATGAAGAAATAAAAGAAATGAGGCACCGCAGCCTCATAGAAAATCTTAAAATCTAAATAAGTCTAGGGTACTTGAGAACTTCAAATGTGAGAGGTGGTGTAACAATTCAGTGGAAAGAGGTTACTTATAGAAACAGTACTGACTGTCCGTCTTGAAGAAAAGATTCCCTAACTGGCATTACTGTAGACAGGTAAGTTAGGTAGAAATATTTAGACAGTCAGACAGGGCCAGGCCCTCGAGGGAGTCGATGCTGAGGGTGAAACACAATACAGCTGGGACTGGAAGTGCATCTGTTGGAGGCCGGGCCTCAAGACAAACACAGAATGACCAGAACTACATGCCTTCCCTGGGGACAAGGTAAGTGCTATCACGGGGTTCAATTAAGTCTAAATACATGTCAGTCATCCCGCTGGGTGAAAAAGTCTCCCTGATCCATCCCTTCCTAAAGAAGGTCTTTGTTCTTCCCATGAACACTTGCTACATGACCTGCTTCCCCATTGGATCAATATTACCTAAGTAGCTATTCTTGTAATCTTATTGGATGGTCACAGCCTTTACCCACATATACCCACCTTTATGTGGTTTTGCTCTATGAAATTTCCATTGAGAAGCGGGCTCACTGACCACCCACTTTCGGGTCCCCTCCTATCTCTCAGGAGCTTTCTCTCAATTAAATTTTCCTTCTCTTAACCTTGGTTGTTCTTTAGAGTTCATCCTTTGATTTTGGGGAACAGGAACTCAGTGTATATGACATCTAGCAGGTTGGGAATTATATATTATTTCCCCTATATCAGTATCTTACAAAAAAATTTCAGATAGACTAAATATTTCAATGTTTTAAAATTAAAATACAAAGACAAATCCCAACCTTTGAAGTACATTTTCAGAAACCTTTTTATGTGACAGACCTTTCTAACAAGACAGGAAAGCATAGAAGCCATGAAGGAAAAGAGATGTCCTTTAACATGTCCAAAAGTAGCATAACAAAATCAAAAGGAGTGCTGTCCTAGGGGAAAAAGAAATATATGGCAAACAAAACTTCAACATTTTCAGTATGCCAAGTGCTCCAATAAATTTTAAAAAGCAAACTATAGAATTGGGAAAATAATAAAAACAGGAAATTCACATAAGAAGAAATCCAAAAGTCCTCAAACACATGAAAGGGGTTTAACCCCAGAAGGTGTGGCAATGCCTAATGTGTTACTAATGTGATATCATTTTGTCTCATCCAACTAGCAAAAAGCAAAAAGAACAACACATTGTGAATTAGGGAGGATGTGATAAATTACCAGTACATGTCACAGACAGATGGGAAGTGGGAATTTGGCAATAAGTAAAACCTTTTAGGAAAGTAAGCTGGCTAAATATATGAAATATATTTTATTTTAATATATTAAATTTCTACTAGGAAGTTTTATTTAAAAATGCACTCCATAAATACAAAACAACAACAAATAAGGTTCTAAAATCCAGAATAAAATTATATGCTATAATAATGTTTATAGTCTCAAAAAGAAATAAGAAAACATTGGAAGTACCCATTAATAGTGGCATGGTAAATGGGAAAATAGAGGGTACCTATTTTATAGGATATTAGCCAGCCTCTAAACTAAGTTATATATTTATCTTTTAATCCAAATGGACCATGATAATACTCATTATATGGAAAAAATAGAGAAATGACTTTGTTATGATACATCTTTGGTTTTTTAAACTTACAAGTTGTGTGTGTGTGTGTGTGCGCGCGCGTGTACTGTCAGTTTAGTTTAGCCATATACTTCCTTAGGGTCACATTGATAAATAATATAAACTTCTTTAAAATTTTAGGTAAGTGATGTTAAATCGTGCCTGCAATGTCTTTAATAGGCTGTAATAAAAGCAAGTTTCAGACTCAGCTCTGCATGTATGAACGCTCATAAGCAGACAAGTACAAACCTGTCATGCCACCAGTTCTGAAAGCTCAGTGAAACTGGGCTCTGCCTTCTAACTCCTTTACTTAGATCTTGTGTAACACATTCCACTGAGCCAGCTGTGACCATAGCACAGAGGTGAGATTTTATTCCCCTTGCAGCTACATCAGACTGTCAGAAGTACCCCGAGGCAAATAGGACTAGGAAGTTCTAATAGAAGAGATTACACTACTCTGAAGCTAGATTTAAAGGTGAAATTTTGGAAGAGTTTTTTTGTTTGGATTCGTTCTGTTTTTGTAGCACTGAGGACGGAACCGGCCCTCTGGACTCAGAGGCGACAAGAGCTCTGCCACGGGGCGACATCCCCAGTCCTTCGGCAGAGCTACTAACCGCTCCTTCTGACTTCCAGCTCCTTCATCTGTCAGATGAAATCGAAAGATTTGAAATGTTTCGTGCTTTCATTATTTCTCCTACTTTTATATTGATACCTTACCCACATTGTGAATAAATATACTTGCGAACTTAGAAATAATCACTACTCTCCAGACGTACGGAAAGGATCTAATGAAATCCCTCTATCGCTTACACAGCTATATTTTCAATTAGAGTGAAAGTAGGATGAAGTCTCACATTTCCTTCTGGAACCTCAGTGATTACTATAATTAAAGCATAAGTGCACCACATTTAACCTTTGAACACCCCAGAAGGGAGAGTCATACACAAAACACGACTGTCTAAAGAGATCACAGAATTCTAGTCCATCCTTCCCATTTTGTACCTAGAAAAACAGGTCCAAAGACATTTTCTGGATTTACTCAGGCCATGTGGCAAATTGGTTTAACCACGGTCATCATAGCCACCAGATCATCTGAGCATATTTCTCCCCACTCACTTTTTGTGCCTCAAACAGGAACTGACTGAAAGGAGAATTTACCTGGCTTTTACAGGAATGCTTTTTATCCCAAGCACAGCATAAATACTGCTTCAATAAATAAACTCATATTTTGAGTACTAAACTGACTATCGCAACAAGGGAAAATTCCCCTGGAAAAATATGTGTCATGAGTTGAGTCAGATCCTCAATGAATCTCCCTGCAGTATTTGTATGCAAATCTTGTACAACATCAGGGAAACAAATACTAACAACGTCGGCAAAACCCCACAGAAATCTCTGAAGTCTGGCCATAAAAAGAAAGCCCCTGGACCTCAAGGCCTGGCTTTCCATTGATTCTGTGTTTAAGGGAAGTGTTTTGGGACGAGGACTCGGTGTTTTGTTTGGAGCCCAGGGGCAATAACAATCCCTTACATTTGAGCCGGCCTTCAGAGGGTTCAAAGCGGTGTCATGCGCAGTCTCACTCTGATCCTCACGAAGCACTGAGACGGAGGCATGCAATTTTCTAAGAAAATCCGCTCATGGTTTTCAACTGATCTCCTCCTCTGTTTCAAGCATATTGCTACTCAAGGAGCTGTAAGTCTCAAGTGCGAAGAGTCAGAATAATGCAGAAAGAGCCCCTTTTTCTAAGGGAGCTGAATGTGTGTGTGTGCGTGTGCGTGTGAATCTATTTATGTGATTGGTAGAGAACTAATAACCAGGAAATGTAGGATGGAAGAGAAGAATTCTAGCTGGGAATAGGGAACTTAGAGCAACTGGGTTTATTGTTTTAAATTTTCTAAGTACGTATTCGTCTTCTGATAAGGCTGAAGATGGCGTATCTTCAATATTGGCGAATTTTTATGATTGTTGCGGTGATGGTAGTTATGCTCAGATGGATTTTTATGATTGTTGCACTGATGGTAGTTATGCTCAGATGGATTTTTATGATTGTTGCGGTGATGGTAGTTATGCTCAGATGGATTTTTCAGGAACTGACATCACTAGCCATGTGATGACAGTGTGGTGGGAAGGAGATCAGACTGAAGATGGACTGAGTTTAAGTCCTGGATCCAACACGCACTGCCGATGGGTTACTGGTAGTTTTACTACTTGTTTGTGATGCTGGCTAGGTCACATAACCTCTCTGAATATAGTAATGGTGTTTCCTCATGGAAATTGAGGGCGTTAGTGTATATAAAGCACTTGGCGCCGTGTCTGATATAAAGCAAGTGCTGTATGTGTTTCTTGTCATGGGCAGCACCATCATCATTGCTTCTGAATCTATGTTCCCAGGCTGTCTTTTAACCAGCATGCTAGATGGGTATCTCATGATGTACAAGGTTTCATAGTTTAGGATCAATATTTTGTAAAATTTTCATACAACACATTGATGTGAAAATGTCTTGCCACACAGTGGAATTTGGAATGGTTTTAACATTCCACAGTGATTAAGGTTGCCAGTCTAGAGCCAGACTAGAACCAGGGGGCAGTCTCTCCACTGCCCCCTGCAATCTGTGTTACCTTTGAGCAAGTTACTTAATCTTCCTGGAACTTGGTGGGATTGTGGTACCTACTGGTTTGTTTTGAGGCTTAAATAAATATAATGTTATACAAAGTGCCCAAGAACAGAGCCACTATACAATCCTGCAACTACCACTACAAGCTGTTGTAGAAAGAAAATGAGGAATAAAGGTATAACTGTGCTCAAAAACTAAACTTCTACTTTAAAAAGAAATGAGAACATGGCTAAAATATAATAATAGAAACATATTCTTTGTACCAAGTTGTATACTTGTAAGAGTCCTAGAATCAATACACACACACACACACACACACCAGGGAAATATATATATGAATATGTTCAAGGGGAAAAGACATCTTATATTCACATATATTTAGGAAAGATACATATATTTTGTCCTTTTTTCTATGAGACAGTTTTTGAGATCTTTTTTTCTCCCATGTCCTTTTCACTAGCCAATCACTGTGAGAGGCCTGGACTTATGACACTGTAGTAAAAATTAAGAGCTATGGTGATTTTTTCAATAGTCATTTTGTTTAATTTTGCTGTATTTGATATCAAACAGACCTTTGTAGTGGACTGTGTCCCCAACCCCCATCCCCTTTTCGAGACAGGGTCTTGCTAAATGGCTAAATTACCTAAATTGGACTTGAACTCACAGTCCCACTAAACCTTGTGCTGGGATTAGAGGTGTGTGCTGATTTCTGCAGTTTTGACCAAGATTGTAAAGTCTCCCTCCTGCAGTCCTCTGAGAAGAAAGGCACGATACCCCATACTGCTAGGAGAAGTCCCTCATTATCAACAATGCACTTACCTAGCATAGCTCTGCCTTGTCGGTTCAGTGGGGAAAAATAAACACTGAGAAGGAAAATATAAAAGAATTTCTCATTTCAGGTGTTTCTGCCTTTTGGACTTTGAGCTTTTTTTTTTTTTTAAGAGGAAAAAGAAAAAACAGACAAATCAAGATGCAAACCTAAAAAACAACAACAAAAGCAAAACAACAACAGAAACAGTTATACAGTGTACAAAACAAGACGGCAGGAATTTAACAATGGTTGTGATACTGCACATTGCTATCTTCAAAGCAGTTACGTCACTAGACATAGGAATGAAACAAAACAGTAAAATGGAAAAAAAATGGATTTCAAAAACAAGACAGGAGGAAATCCTCCACAGTTATCACAACACACAGCACCATCCTCCAATAGATACTGAGACCACCGGCCCCAGGTCTGCAAGGTCAACTGAACACTAGAAGCATCAAGCTATTCCTTTCACCTCAGTTGCTATCATCTCACCTAGAGTGCTCGGAATCAGCCAGTTGCTCACCTCAGGCTTGGTGGGGAGAGGAATGCTCTGCTGCTTTCCCAGCCCGCACAGGCTGGCTTGTGGGAAGCTGTCTTTCTCCTCCTTGCTGAGTTTCTTACCGATCCGCATGGTGCAGCCTGCTTCATGGACTTTAGCCCTTGAGAAAAATTCTTAGTTCTAACCCCTGGTTCCTTTAGGTCTACCTGTTGTTTTGATTAGGTCAGCCAATAATCAGCTGTTACTGATTCAGCATCTGGAAGGAGTGTCCAATCTGTGGACCCATGGGTTGCATATAATGTGGCCCCACATGACTTTAAACTTTTAACATTACTGTGTGATTTTCAGCAATATTTTCATGAGTAACATATATGGGTGCTCGCGTGTGGGCTGTGCAGGTGGCAACAGAACAGGAGAGGTCAGAGCAGTGCTGACCTCACCGCCAATGCCCACCACACACGGTTCAATCAAACTTGTGTGCGTCAGTCACTATATGGACTTGTGTGATGTTGCAAGTGAAACTCGGTGATTTCTAAGGATAATACTTCAATCTACCTACACGGGGTAAAATTAGATCAATTCTGATGAGCACCTTGAAAGCTCACTAAGAATCACAACTACTTCTGTGGAACCAGATATGATGTATTAGTTTCACAAAAATAGGTCAGCTCCCCCACTAGTTGTATGTTGTCTTTTTTTCTAAAAAAATATTATAATATAAAATCCAAATTGGAAACTATTATTTGTATACATGAAGTATTTTACACATTTTGAATTCAGCCCAAGACAATTCCTCTTCACTCAGGATGACCCAGGCAAACTGCATTAGTCAGCTTTTCTACTTGCTGGGACAAAATACCCCATACCCAACACTTAAAGGAATTTTATTTAGTCTCATGGTTTTGAGGTTTCAGTTCATGGTCAGCTGCTGCCAAGGCAGAAGCATCGTGGCAGAAGGGTGTGGCGGAAGAAGGCTGTTCACCTCATGGCATCCTGGGAGCAGAGAGCAGGGCAAGAGCCAGAGTGAGAGGAAGGGGGCTGGTGTACCCCAGTGACTCACCTCCTGCAATGGGGCCCCACCTCCTCCCATCAGTAGATCCATCCTGTGATCCAGTCAGCTTCCAAAAGCTCCACCTCTGGACACAGGAGACTTTGGGAATGTGCGGGATTCAGGATGACATCTCTGTCTTTGAAGAACTTACTGTAGAATTACAGAGGAAAGAAAATTCAGAAACATCAACTGTCTGAGCACAATTGAATTATACGTCTGTGGCACGGAATCTGTTTATGTTTCGTAGCGCATAAAAAGTTTCAGTGAGAGCCCAGTTTAAAAAGAAAGAGCTTCTGGGAGGTAGTGGAACAGGAATCCATGAGGAATAGTATAAGGTTCCTGTTTCCCTTAGTAGAGGATCGCTTGGCCATGATGAGGTCTACCTCTATAAACCTTGTTCTAACTTACGCTTGTTGCGAGCAGAGAACTCTGCTTTTTCAGCTGGTGACACTCTCTGGAAAGTGGAAGTAAAATTAAACCCTCCCTCATTGAGTTATTATGTTTATGTAATCATATGTGCAATGAAAGCATTTTAATATCAATTAAATGCTTTCAGTTGTAATAAATGGCTAGCCAATTGCCATTTGGGCAGAAATAATACAAGAAATGTATATACTACATGGAAGACAGTGTACTCTAGGTTTTCTTGCCACAGGCTATAGTGCTAGAGGACATTAGTTAACTGCATGGTAAGACACAAGTCCCTTCATTCTTATTCTAAAGGTGCTCAGAGGGAAACTGAGTCTGAGATGCTCTACAGGTGGTGCTTGTCCTTCCTTTGGTGCACCGACACATACACCATTGTCTTCCCAGGCGAATCCATAGAGGGAGAGGCAGAAGGAAGGCAACACTCCCAAAAGTATCATGGGAGGTTTTCATTGCAGCAATAAAAACAGACTCCGGTTATTTTGGAGGGAGGAGTTTGCTAGGTAGATAATAGGTGCTCACAGAACTGACAGCTAAGGCACCGAGCTTGGAGACAATGAAGGAACAGAAAGATCTGGAAAGTGAGGTACCAGAAATGCTGCACAGGGCTGACCATACGCATGGTCTGGACCATGGTTTCCACTTCCGAGACTCTTTGCACAACTTTCCCAAGGCTGAAAGACCTAGAGGGAGGTGGGCAGTTGGTGGAAGGAAGATGACCTGTCCATGCTGCACTGGGGAGGGGAAGTGGGAGATTGGGCGCTGCTGGCTTCTGGGGTGAGAACCCGCCCAGAGCACACCCATCAGGGGAGCACCCAGAAAGGAAGTGGGGCAGAGGAGGTCAAAAGAATAAATGATGGTGAGATCTGCTTCAGGGAGTCTACACAAAGGTGTTCAGGGGAAACTGAGCTGGCCAGCTGGAAAGACTTCCGGGGCCCAACAGGTAGCATGCTAGGGTAGCTGGATAGTACTACCAAGAGCTGCCAAGGAGACCCAGGAGCTTCCTGCAGCATGTCTGGACTAGGAAAATCGCTGGAGGTTTGTTCTGCCCATGGCTTTGCATTGTAGGATTCACATTTCTATTCATGGGAGCTAAAATCAGAACCTGGGAGTTTTCATAGAATCCTTGAACCCACAATCGATAAAAATCATTATTGTCAAAGAGGACATTGGTTTTCAAATGTTCTAGCTTCAGAGCCTCACGCATGACCTATAGAATATATTACGGTATCACCGCTCCAGGTAGAGGGAGGCACAGTCCGGAGCCACCTTTTTCAGCCTCCCGAACTTCATCCACACCCCTGTGACTCCCAGACAAATCCCTGGAGATGCTTGTACAGCACATCTACCTACAGAGCAGACAGACTGTACCTGAGGAGCTGGATTGAAAGTAGGAGCAGAGGAAGAGGACCCAAAGGAAGACACCGTCAGTGGGGGGATTTGTCATATTAAGGAGCAAGGCCTCATTGCCTTTCCCTGAACGCTGAGCGGCTGCTTCTCCTTCACATACTCATAATCCACAAATAAGACCAGAGCTCCGTGCACTCTGCAGAGCTGTAAGACAGAAATAATCGTCTTTGTTATACCCCAAGCTTGGGGGTTGACCTGTTTTGCAAAGCTCTTCCCACTTGTTTTTTAGTTTTATCAGTACCTGTGAGCAGTACGTGATTATTACGTCCACTGTAGGGAACTGGTGCAGGTAGGTACGTGACACGCTGAGATCTTTTTTTCCCCTTTCTCTCCACCCCCTTCTGTTTTTCTAGCATCAGATTCATTTACCCTGTAAGGCCTTATACAGTTACTCATCATATACACAGATTGAAAACCAGACTAATAAGCCAAAGAAAACACGGAAAACAATCGTAGTAAGTCAGATATACCATCCGGGCTGAATTACCCTTTTTTCCTTTCTTTTTAAAATTATCTTTTATTTCATACTTTATATATATTGAGGGTTTTTATTATTATTATTATTATTTTGATACCAGGGATCAAACTCAGGACCTTGCACTTGCCAAGCAATGCTTGTGCTGCTGAGCTAAACCCCAGCCCCTGTGTCCTGCATTTTTCACATAAGAGAAACCAAGCAATATTTAAGCTTGTGTGTCTGATTTGCGTCACTTAACATTATGCAGGTGCATCCATTTTCATTCAAATGACGCCAGTTTATCCTTCTTCATGGCCGAGTAGTAAGTGCCCCACTGTGTATAAATACCACATATTCCTTATCCATTCATCTGCTGGTGGACACACGGGCCGTCTCCAGATTTACCTATTGTGAACTGTACTGCAGCAGACATGGGTATGCATACCTCACGGTGGTATAATGCCTTTAAGTTTGCGGGGGGAAGATACCTAGAAAGAAATAGCAGGGTCAACTGGAATTTCTGTTTTTAATTTTTTGAGGCATCTCTGTGCTGATTTCCACAGTGGCTGTGTAAGTTGACAGTCCAGCCAACAATGCAGAATGGTTCCTTTCTCTCCACAGTCTGGCCAGCATTTGTTATTGGTTGATTTTTTGATACTAGCCATTCTTTCTGGGATGAGATGGAATCTCAGTGTTGCTTTCGTTTGCATTTCCCCAATGGCCAGTGCTGTTGAACATTTTTTCATGTATTTAGTGACCACTTGTATTTCTTCATCTGAGAAGCATCTATTCATTTCAAGTACCCATTTTTTAACTGGGTCTTTAAATTCAGGGGTCTAATTGGTTTTTAGTTGTTTACGTAGTCTAGGTATTAATCCTTTATCTGAAGAGTAACTAACAAAAAATTTCCCTTTGTGTACGTTTTCTCTTCCGTGTTGGTGGTTTCCTTCGCTGTACAAAAGATTTTTAATTTGATGTGATCCCATTTGTTGGTTGTTGGTATGATTTCTTGTTCAACCAGAGTTTGTTTGGAAAGTTTTTGCCTATGCTTACATCTTTAAGAGTTTTGTCTATTTTGTCTTCCAGCAAACGAAGTGTCTCTGTTCCCCTGTTTAGATCTTCGGTCTATTTTGATTTTGGCTTAGTTTACGGGTCTAGGTTCAGCCTTTGGCACATGGATAGCCAGTTTCCCCAACACCATTTGTTAGCTTTCCTCCGGCCCCTTTGTCAAAGATAGCGTAGCTGAGTGTGCCTGGGGTTGTTTCTGTTTCTATTCTATAAACACCTATTTTCCCAGAACTTCTAGTGCAGAGCTGCATACTCGGTTCACACTCAGTAAATACCTTGTGAATTTGTTTATTCAATAAATATTTAAACATCAGTGTTCCAGGTAGCAGATACCTGGCGAAGGATTCATCTGACTAGCAAAACAGCAACTCATCATCCTTTGTCTTAGTTCATGTCTGTCACTTCCTCATCACTGGCATTCAACACCCAACACCTACAAGAGAAGGAAGGGGAGGTTTACCTGGGCTCATTTTTACAGTGCATGGTCAGCCAGCTCCAAGGCAGGACAGTGTGGCAGAGGGGCACAGTGAGGAGAGCTGCTTGTGTCATGGCTACTGGGAAGGACAGGATGAAGCCAGGGGCCAGGGAGGGAGATAAACCCCCAGGCCGTGCCCAGGTGAGCCAGCCCTTCTGACCAGACCCCAACTCCTAACAGCAGGTCAGCTGTAAATCCCTACAATCCAAGCCAGGTGTGGTGACGCACATCTGCAATCCCATTACTCAGGAGGCTGGGGTAGGTGGATCATTGCGAGTTTGAGACCAGCCTGGGTTACAAAGTGAGCTCAAGGCCAGCCTGAACTGCATAGCGAGACCCTGTCTCTAAAAGACAAAAACCAAAACCATGCAATCCAATCACCTTCCACAAGCCCTTCCTTTGAGCAAATGAGGCTTTGGGAGGACCACCAGATGCACACTTCTAAGAAGCACTGGTGACACAGATCCACCAAGACAGGTGGTGAGCCAGGCTTTGTGATGTGAATGCTTGCAAATGCTTCAAATTCTGTCTCCACAGTGATGATTGTGGAGCAGAGATGAGGGGCGTAAAACATGACCCCTGCTTCAGGCTCCAGCAGGATGGAGCGCTGGGAGATGGAGAAGGAATTTGAAAAGTGCTGTGGAACACTCACCCACCTCCCCTCGCCTCAGGCCCCACGGCAGGTGCTGAGGAGCAACAGTGAACGGGACAGCATAGTCTGCATCCTAATGGAGACCTCGGTCTCAGAGGTGAGGAGCAGGGGTGAGCTGAAGGACGCGTGGTGCTGTCACTTCTTGGAGTTGGTCTTTACCCATCATTCCTTCTGCAGCAGGCGGTGTCATGGGCACATAAGAAATACAAATAACATAGCATGAGCCTGGCTTGTGGACTCAGGAGCAAGCCCCTGGAATGACATGTTAACATTGCTACCATCAGTAATCCCAGAACTCTAGGATGCTGAAGCAGAAAGATCACTCAGCCCAGCCACTTAGTGACTTTGTGAGACCCTGTGTCAAAATAAGACAGGGCTGGGACAGAGCTCAGGGAAAGGGTCTTGAGTTCAAGTCCTGGTCCTGCAGGCAAAACAAAACAAAACAAAATTGATACCATCCAATGTGCAATTTTACAGCCCCAGAGCACAGATGAGGCTGCTATCATGCTAGCTGGGGAAAAAGGAGTCAGAAAAGGTGCAGAGAAACGTGGCCATGGCTGAGTGGGTCTGTGAGGGCCGGGTTAGGGTTTTATTCTGATGACGGACATTGGACCTTTCAGCTCCACAACTTCAGGGCGTGTTCAGACAGGGACACAGCAGCAAGATAGAGCCTTCCTCTGGCTCACTGACAAGCACAGTTAAACACTGGTTTTCCCCCAGATTGTCTTCACATGTACCCAGTGAGATGTGATTAGAAGCAGGGCACACTGAGTCTCAGGTGTTTGAGGTTTATAGAAAGGACGTGGGGAGGGAAGGAAGGAAGACAAGGAAAAAGAAAGGGAGGGAGGAAGAAAGGAAAGGAAGAAGGAAGGGAAGGAGGAAAGGAGAGAGAGAAGAAAAGCATGGAGCTTGGCTCGGAGAGTGTGTTCATCTGGAGAGGAGACGGCCTGCAGAAGAGCCTCCAGCTCTAAAAAGAGAGAGCACAGCCCCGTACCAGAGAGAGTACGAGAAAACTTGTTGAAAGAATCAAAAGAATAACAACCTATATGAACATCTGAGAAAACCCTAAGGGACAATTTAAGAAAGAAAGGTTTTCAAGCAGTCTGGTAGAGACGACCTAATTCCCAAACCAGAGAGGCCAGGCTGTTGTTTTACTTACTGGGGAAAAAAGGTTAAAAGCATATAAAATTTAATCCCTTGTGTAAAATGACATAAAAACAACAACAACGACAAAGCTGCATCAGAGGGGAAGTAGTTAAAAACTGACAATTTTCAGAAAGAGGAAAATAACGCTTTTATATCCTACGCAAATAAGCATGCTGACATGGTCTCCCCAAGGCTAGCAGGTGTTCTGGGGTCATTGGTTTTAAGTGACAGCAGGGAAGTTTCCTGTCCTTTTGAGAGTTCCCACTTAGTTCTGATGATTCCCTACTTTTCTGATGACTCTTGTTCAGCACAAGAGAGTAATGGCTCCATTAACAAATCCTTCTCATCTAGGTCAGGTGGCAGCTCACCCTGCTCAGGAGGCTGAGCAGGAGAAATCCAAGTTCAAAGTCAGTCTAGGCAATTTAGCAAGACCTTGTCTCAAAAAAAAAAAAAAAAAAAAAAAAAAGCAGTCTTCACAACAGCCAATTTAAAAAAAAAATCCTTTTCAGTTTGTTTTGCAAGAAAACAGTTGGAACAGGCTCCTGGTGACAATGTCACCTTGTTTCTGATGGTAGTGGGTGAATTCTAGGAAGTCCCAATCTTTGAAAATGACTGAAACCTGCGCAGCTGTGCATGACTTGATTTTCAGAGTCTTGTGACTGTCCCTTCCCGGAGGATTTGCCCTTTAAGCTGCAGAGTGACAGACATCAGATACACCCATCCTCGGACACCAGGGGGAATTTGTACTTTGTGCAGCTGAACTGAACTTCACAATTCACCGGGGAACACTGCTAAGCACTGTGCTCAGTGACTGCCTTCAGACCGGGATACTAATGATGACCCCTAATGAAGCCTGACAGGACAATCTGTTTCTCACTACAGTTTAAGTGCGAGCTCCCGGGCACACCCTGGCTTTCAAGGCAGGGACAGAGCCGGATAAATGGGCCCTGCTGGGGAGCACGCCGCAGCACAGCTGATCTTTCATCCGGGATTAAATTAATTAAAGTGATTCTCTGGGCCAAAGAATAGTCTTTTTATCTGTCATTATTGTATTGTTCATTAATCTCCGACGGAGGCTAATTGGGATCTGAGCTTTTAGGGGGCGAGAGATCTGAGAGTGATAGGGGTGAAATTGTCCTCGTTTTGGTGTAGAGAAGAGGAAAGGTTGTCTTGGTTTGAGATGTGAAATGAGCATGTTAATTTAAGACCTTCATCAAAGGGCTACGACAGCCCAAGGCAAGATCAGTGAGGCAAAATGAGCCCGGAACAGCACAGTGGAGCTGAGTTCGTTCTGCCTCAGATTAACAAGCGAGGGACTAGTCACAAGGAAACCTGTGACGTGCAGAGCATTGTGCCAGGGACCCAGGGTACCCGCTCATGCCATGGCTCCTCAAACAGGGTACACTGTAGTTGAAGGGACACCCAAGTCCCATGCCCCAGGGAGACTTGGGGGAAATGGGAATACTTTCTATCCAGACTATGATCTTAACAGATGTAAGGAAAATGCAACCTGCAGTGAGGAAAGGGATTAAAGCCAGGGTATTCCTTAGCCTAGGAACAAGGAGCCAGGGCCACTTGGAGCACTGGGATGTCAGCCGAGTCCAAAGGGAGCGTGGTCTGTTCCTGTACTGCTCTCAGTTCTACTCTCAGAGCTCTGTGCAAGGAACCTGGGGGTTGGGCAGATATGGGCTGAGTGTGTTGTCTCCAGGCATCTTGACACCGCCTAACTGGAAATGGTGAGGGAAGTTCTGTTGGATTTCCTACAAGTTTGCAAGAGGCAGAAGGCTCACTGTCCTCTGCCTTGGTGGCCACTCCAGGGAGAGCCATTCTGGAGGAATTCCTGCTCTGATGTTTTCCCTGCTTAGCAGTTCTCTTCCTGTTGGTTTGAGGTCTGGAGTCTGCAGAAGAAGTGATCCATTTTGAGCTGTTATTTTGTAAGCTCGAGGTTTCTCCACCATTTCTAACCCTTCAGACTTCATGCAGGCTGCAGGAGCGCTAGGGTGCTGCCAGTGACAGTGGGCCAGGGGCCAAGGTAGAAATCTTGCTTCCTCCTTCTTGAGTATACACTCTGCTTTTATGGTCTGTCTGTTGGCAATGGTCATGCCTCTAACATTTTCTGGCTGCAGAGGTGTGAAACAGCCCATGTTCCTGCTGCTTCCGGCTTGCTCCCCAGGGATGTCTGTCTGCAGGTACACAGTGGTAAGAGCTGGGAGATGTAAAGAGGACCAGGCTTCCCCCTTTCCACAGTGATGCCTAGATTTTAACATTATTTTCCTCTTCTATATTTTGTCTCCTTCTTTTGCGGGCTCTGTCTAAAGGATGGGATAAAGGATTCAGCATTCTCAACTCAGACAAGATACAACCATCTTGAATCATTGGCCATAGCAGGAAGGATCTCAGAATGTTTCCCTTGTAGCTGGTGCATGCCTGCTGCACAGGGGAGCCCTCACGGGTTCAGGCCACTGGCGGCCGCCACCACTGTACCTGTGATGTGGGAGACTGTGTTGTGGGAGCTCACCGGGGGAGGGCAGTTGGAATCCCAAGGGTTTGACCTCACTGGGAGCTATTTTTATGCTGCTGCTACTGATGGGAAAAGAAACCTGCTGTATCGCTGCTGGTTCACATCCTGATGGTTAGGGAAAATTAAAATGTTTGGCCTTCAGGATTCCACCTTCCAGGTCTTCTGGCCAGAGAGCACAGGTTTTTCTGTCCGTGCCATTTAGAATTCTAGAATGCAGGCTTCCTTGGAGGCAGAACCAGGATACTTAGGAAGTGGGGGAGGAAGCTACCCATGACGCGTCCCTCTGGGCTGCCTCTCAAGTGCATGGCTTCTTACGTGACTCACCCTCCCAAGTCCCCTGAGAGCTGCTTTCTGTGTTTTGTCCAGGGTTTTCAGTTGTAGTTCATAGAGGCAGCATATTCTCATGATAGTGTTTGTCCAGATAGTTTTAGCGCAAATCTGTCTCCATTATCTGTATTATTGTGTGTGTGTGTGAAAATGAAGCATAATACTTAGGGAAAGTTTTCCGTAATAACTGCTTTTAAAACATACCTCATCTATACAATCCAGGAAGTGCTTTAGTAGTTTATGCCCAGTAGGTTTTGGATGGATGACTATCAGTTGAGCCTTTCTAAGAAGACTCCAACACATAATACGGGAGAGAGGGCTTTTAATGAACCATAAAGGGCAAGCAGTATGATAACAGAGTGCCTCACTTTACCTTCAGAGATATTATTTCACACTTGGCAGCCAGTCAAAGATTTCCACTGGACACCTTGACATCAGAGCTAATAGCACTAACCATGACAGGCTCCTGATCCTGGCTTTCAATTAACTTAAAGTCGACAGTGGCAGCTTCGTGTAGCACAAAGCTAAACTGCTACACACGCAGGGGAGGTTACCACATACATGGGCAACAGAGACCTCTGGGGAGAAAGGTTACACGCTTAAGGGATCCAACCACTGCCATGGACCAAAGATTGAGATTTTAAATGTTATAATATGTGACTACCATGTTTTAATAATATTAACAGTTACCACATCTTATATTTGCTTTGGTCATAAAAGTTTTTAAAAGGCCTTGGTTCATTATTTCAATCAGAAATAGTAGAATAGAAAGAAAATCTGCTCGATGAGAACCCGATTCCATTTCGGCCCTAATGCATACTGATCATAGGCACTAGGCAGGTCGAACAATCTCTGAGACCCCTCTCCTTGCACGTAAAATGGAGAAAACAGGAAAACCTGCCCATGGAGTTGTTCTAGTGTTGTTTTGCAATGTATGATAGACACATGCTTTATAGGTTAAACGCGTGACAGAATGATTTGGCTCTCAGGTAATAGAAAATAAATTCGACAGTAGTTTACGTATACAGAGAGTGTGTTGGCGTTGAAGACAGGAAAGCGCTGAGGTGTGTTAGGCCCCACCCCTTTTCTCTCTGTCTCTTCTCCATTCTTCTGTGTGGATGTATTTGCCATCAAGTTGGCTGCCTGTATCTCTCTGAATGGCTGCCAGCAGCATTCTGGCCTGAGAACTTTGTCATTCACATCCTTGGAAGAAAATTACTTTGCACAGCCTTTAAGGAAATGTTCTATAGGTCACTGGGACTGGACCACCCCTGAAAAACATCAGGAAGGTCGGGATCATTCAGACAGACCCAGAAATCAAGGGCACCAAAGGATAGCAAATATGCTGATGCTAAGTAGTGAGTGACTTTTTTTAACCCCCAAAAGGGATACTGGGGAGGGGGGAAGAAACAAATGCTATATAGACATAAATCTCTATTGTATGAATGCAAAGTTTTGTATTCTGGTGGTCATATAGTATCATAGCTCAACTTGGAACATATACCTTCTACATCTCTGTGTTTAGCCTATCTTGTTGGCTTGCTTTAAGATATTTAAGAGACTGAACTTATGATATTAACTTGCTTACTTTTTGTGCCCACTCACAAATTACAAAGATGAGATTTATATAACCCATTTGTTTGGCAGCATGTGAGGGCACTTAGAGAACTGCCATATACAAATGGCAGATATTCTCCTTGCAGCTTTGCTTTTCGTAACAGCCTTTTGAGTTTGAGAAGACTGGAAAGCCTGCTAAGCTTGTGTGATTCTCTGGATAGTCAAATTCTTTGGAGGTTAGGGTTACCCATACAGGATACAGATGATGGCTTCCAAGAAGGATCCACTCAGGTGAGACCTTATTAGCCAAAGTAACTGCAGACTTTTCTGAAGCAGGTGGTTCATGGACTCTTCATATAATAGAATCAATCCTTTTTGTAACAGTTTGATTTGAACAACGATTTATTTATTTACTATGTATGCACAATGATTTCACAAAATGCTTTCCAAGCACCTCAGAACATTAAATGGGTGTTCCAATTTTGTGTAACTTCAACACAAGGTTCAGGTTCATGAGTTCATGGTTATCTAATGCAGACCAAAATTCCCAGCAGCATAAATGCTTAAGACTTACCCTGTAAATCTGTCTTCCTAATTCCTAAATATCAGAAGACGTAAAAGTCAGAAATTCTGTAATTATCATACATTCCCAGGTACCTTTGCTCACTGGAGTCTCAAGACCTCTTTGAGAGAGAGAAGAATTATTGGCTTTACTTTACAGATATGGAAGCTGAACCCAGGAAGGATAAAAAGCTCACAAAAGGTCAATTAGGGAGTTTCAGAGCCAGGTTTTCTGACCAAGTTCAGTGCTGCTTCTGTAACAGTGTGACATGTACATTTGGAAGCTTTTTAGAGCTGCTACAATAATATCAGTTGGCGTTTGGGCTGCAGGAAGGAATTGTGGCATCTGTGTTAGCAGCTCTTGGAACTGGTGAGTGAGATAAGAAATGAGTTTTCATCCTTGGGAATATTTATGAGGTTAAAAGAGCCTGCAGCTTAATCTGAACAGACACTGGAGGAAGAGTCAAATGATTTAAAGTCCCTTCCAACTTTTATGTTCTGGAATTCTGGAAAACATAATTCAAGGGTAGGCAATAATTCCAAAGCTTTGACTGCACTGTGAGAAATTACCTATATACCTTATAGTATCTGTTTCTGACCATCAGCGTGTTTCAGCAGTGGTTAGGTTCACTTTGGGGCCATGACCGAAGAATGACTAATGCTCACTCCCAGTCCCTCCTGGCCCGGAAAACAGTAACCTCAACCAAATGAATTCGTGCTGGCCCTGTGGGAAGGCTATGATCTCCATGAAACTTCCAGGGAAAGGGCCATCCAATTCTAAATTAAATTTGGTCTGCTCATGAAGTCATCTTTGTGGTCACCAACTGCAGTTGTCCAGTTGACAATCACTCCTCTCTGGGTTAGAGTAGGATTGACTCAAATCACCAGTCAGAAGACAGACACAAATGAAGTTTTCCTACAAAGAACATCCTTTTAATTTGTCATTGGATAGTCCTTTAAAACTGTCCTTGTACCTCAGATACATGCAGCATGCAGATCACAGCAAAAGCACAATAAATACATTTAGAGTGTAAGTTTTGTAGCATGCTAGAACACCAAGGATTTTGTCATGAGCAGAGCTAATTAGAGGAGATAGGTTTAAAGTAAGTTACTGTGAAAGATAATGAATTATCTCCAACATAATGTGGAAATATGGGTGTTATGTTTCCTTGTTTTAGCAAAGCAAAACTATTGCCAGATTACATTATCTTTAAATGAATGCTTATGTTTTAGATGGTTTTTCTTAATAAGCATGCATAATTGTTTTAGCATAATAGCTACATGTTAATTTTAAAATTTACTACGTTTTCATGTCATTTAGATATAGCTAGATTTGTACAATAAGGGATATGAGGCAGAGTGTTGTATTTTAATTAAAAGTAAGATTTTAAAAAATATTTATAAATAGACTCAGGTTTACACACACATACACACATCCTGAAAACATTAGCAGCTGATTTTACTCTCTGCTCTCTATGTGCAATCTGAGAAGAGGATTTATTTTTTTCCACTTTTCTATCATAAAATGAATTCTTGTTTCAGATAGAATTGGTCCAAGTCAGGAAGGGGAAATATCTTTCTAAACTTGCAGAATATTTACTGCTTTTAAATCTTAGATTCTCACACAATAATCTGTACTGGATCAGAGCATTTCCACGACTCCTTCCTTACACGCTGAGTGAGGAAATGGTTATTTCCTGAGTGGTTCATCCACAGCCTGCAACTTACTGGGCCTGACCTTAAGGTGGGAAGACTGTTAGGCATGCATGCGAATTCTTTTCATCAATTAGGACTTGGGAATCAGTTTGGACTGGGAAAGCAACTCCATCGTTATTATATTACTGTGGTTATTGAGTCGGGCACTGGGAATTGATGAGAAAAAAGGGATTATGAATTCTTGGCTTGCTGGGTTCTATTCATAAATCTTCCTTTAACATCAGGTTCACATGTAATAGGACATCTTCATCCTCCGTGGCTTCACAAACACACTAATTCCTATATTCCAATCAGTTAAATTGATTTTCATAGTCGTTAAGTTTTTCAGCATGAGAGTGAATATGACAAAGCTCCAGTAACACTTTTTGCCCACGATGAGGTAACAGTGACTATTGCCACCAGATTGTGTGTTGCCTGTCTTGGTCAGAAAGGCTAAGGATTATGAAAATTAATTTCAGTGATAATAGCTATCAATTATGTTATCGCTATGTTGTCTCAAAAGCTTGCCATAAATGATCTCATCTGATCCTCCCAGGAATCATACAAATAAAAAAAAAAAACGGGGCACAGATTGGTGGATACGACCAGCTAGTACAGAGCAGAGCTGGGATTTGAGTATGATTCTACCTTCCCAGAAAGCTTGGGCTTTTTTGTTTGAAACTACTAAGGCATAAAACCAAGACGTGCAATCCGAATTCCCGTTAATCGTTTGAAATGCTCCACTACAAATAGGTTTACTTATTCCTGTTCTTAAAGTATAAAAAATCAATCATAAGAGTTAGAGGAATCAGACACATCCTGAATAGAGTTGGTAATATTTAAAAAATTGAAGGTGAGGGAAGGCAAGATTGTTCCACCTCGAGTAACAGAGACTTTTGAGAGACAGGACAACCAAATACGTATTTTGGCCCCGTTTGGTTAATGATTCAAGCTAAAGTATACAACGGTGTATTTGCAATTATTTGGTGTGAGTTGGATGCTACAGAACAAGAGAAAGTTTTATCAATATCAACAATGGCTTGTATTTATGTCTCTATTTTTAAA
Organism: Hydrochoerus hydrochaeris; assembly: GCA_004027455.1. NCBI lineage: Eukaryota > Metazoa > Chordata > Mammalia > Rodentia > Hydrochaeridae > Hydrochoerus > Hydrochoerus hydrochaeris. Next base: position 175,491 of record PVLA01001437.1, on the reverse strand, counting down.
AAAGCAAGCAAGAAAGACAAACAACCCTCCACACCCTGCAGAGATGCAAAGTGAAGGTGGGGGTGGGGAGTGGGGAGGTGTCAAATGGTATCTGGGATTTTCCTTAACATACTTTAGAAACAAAACAGAGAAGAGACATTTGTAACAAGATTGGTGAGCTCTCGTTAATGACATTCTCTGAGTGATGTGTGTAGGAATTTAATGCCTGATTTTGCTACCTTTGTATTTCGTTTTTCATAGAACGAGCACTAAAAGCCCTGTTTGCTTTATCTTGTTGACAGGCTCGTGGATCCCAAAGCTTTGAAGGCTAGCGTTATGTCCAGACGCCAAGTCATCCAAGAGTCAAGCGGCGGGCCCGGAAATAGCGCTGCACTGCCCCCTGGTGACGAGGTTGCAGCATGACGCTTGGTTGCAGTTTCCTTTCTGCATTCCGGCCGCCCAAGCTTTCTCTGCCTCTGTGACCGGTTGAGCTTGCCCGCTACTTTTAAATTTAAATGGAGGCTTTAGGAGGCTCTCGGCAGATAATGGTGTCTTTGTCCATGCCAGAGTCCGGAATGCGTCTTCCCCGTGCTCAAGATTCTCTCACCTTCACTGCTCTCTCTAAACAATAAACTGCATAAAAGTGATTTAAAAAAAAAAAAAAAAAGACCACCAAACTGACAGTTTCCAAGAGCTGCTGGAAACTGGGAATGTTGGACAGGGAAATCTACGATATTTATCAAGCCGAGAATCTGACTATGTTCCCATAATCCATTTTTATAATTAGTTATGAATTCCCAGTTATAAATTATTAATTGATGTCAATCAGATCTCAAAAGGATTCAGGATTGACAAATGGCCAAAGTGGTGAGAACTCCAACTCAAAGATGTGCTTCAAGTGATATAAACAGGAAAAACAAAAATTAAAAAAAACCTGGAATTCCTGAAAGTTACAAAAGTACTAAAAAGGTAAAAAGACTATTGCCATAATAAATCAAACTAACTAGTTTTTGTACAAAAAAAAAAAAACACTGAGAAACATGTTGTCAAACTTATTTTGGCCAAATTAGTGACTTCCTTACAAAAGTACTAAAAAGGTAAAAAGACTATTGCCATAATAAATCAAACTAACTAGTTTTTGTACAAAAAAAAAACCCACTGAGAAACATGTTGTCAAACTTATTTTGGCCAAATTAGTGACTTCCTTTCAATCAAACTGCTGTTGCCCAAATCATATTTGACTAAATTGCTTCTCATTTGCTTCCTATCAAATCTTCTCACCCACCCAGCCAATCAGGATAAGGAATTCGGTCATCAAAATGAAGGGGTTTTTTTTGTTTTTGTTTTTTTTAACTTCTCCTACTCATAAATGCATGAGCCCAGTGGCTGCTCAGAGTATGCTTGGTTTTTCTGGCTCTTTGTAACTACATAATTTGATCCTTGGAAAGCTGCGAGATACAGGCATCCACATTATTCTTTCTGTTTTATACCTGAAGCAATGGAGACGATGACAAACAGACAAACAGAGTTTTGCTCAAGGCTGCTGTTATGGATTAAAAACGTGGTCAATTTAACCCCAGCTGGATTACATCAGCTTGGTGCTGAGCGTAGATGTCACACCTGAGGAAATTCGCCAGCATAAATAGAGACATGGGGAAGGAGAAGCTATCACGTTAGTTGCATTAAGGCATTGAGGTGTTGAAGCGTAGTGGGTTCTCCTACATGTTGCTGTTTGAGCCCTTGGTTCTCCTGGAGGAGCTCTGGTCCTCACACGGAGCATTGCTTCCTATCTCTGGAGGGGAAGACATGTGCCGCTTGGTCTCCAGAATGAACTTGTCACACTGGCTTCCTGGCATGTACTCAACTGTGCTTGTCATCGGAGAAGCTCAGGGCCTCTGTGTCGCTGAGGATGGCTGTGGTGCTTTTCAGGACAGCTTTGGTTTTTGTTGTAAGTGTGACTTCATGGCTCCAACGTAGAACCCTCAACCTACCAGCACAGCTCCTTCACCCCGCTGGCATAGACTTTCTAGTTTCCACTGCTGACCTTTGGGCCTTCCCAGCATGGATCCATAAAAGAGGCTGGCGTGAGTCCTTCTTGTGGGCTCTAGACCTCCAATTGGACTCATGGGAGGCATTGTCGTGAGCTCTGGGTCTTTATCTGGACTCATGTGGGACATTGCTATGGGATTCAGTCCCTTGGCTAAATATTCTGTCTTTAGTGTTGTGGATAGATTTTCTGCATTTTCTTGTGTTAACTCTGGGTGACCATCATAAAAATAATATTATAAATTCTATGTCCTGATTCTAATTGTTCTCTGCACAACCCCTGACTACAACAGCTGCAGACCTGGTAAATGACCAAGTGAGAAGGGGACCCCCATCCTTCAGGCTCCTCCCTGGGTCCTCATCCATCACAGTGGCTGATGACAATCACTCTCCACCCTGGCGCAGAAGCCACATGCTCACGGGATCCTGTTGTAGAGCTTGAGAGGAACAGACTTGTTTAAAGGTAGAATCTCCCACTCAAGCTGTGCACACGAGTGAGTGTGTGTGTGTGTGTGTGTGTGTAATATGCTTTTTATGCTCCTACAAGGTGAAGATGTGGAAGACATGAGAAAGATTTTGACCTGTGCTATCTGGCATACGATCTGAAGTATTCTACCAGTGTCCAAGCTGTCCAAAGTAATCAAAGAAACCCCCCATTTGTTCATTCATTCATTGAACAAGTATTTATTCAATGCTTATACAAGTCAAGTATCATTTGAGGTGTTGGGGCTATAAGAGCAAGCCAGCCACCCCTGCCTCCCTAAATTATGCATGCTCATAAGTCAGTAGCACAGTGTGTAACGCTGTGTGTAAATGTGGTGACTCTACTGACTCTGACGAATAACTGAGGAGGGGAAGGAGAGGTCACTGAAGGTGTGGGTAGTCTGGAAATGTTCGAACTTTTAAAACATGTCGTCCTAGGGACCACCTGTGTTGCTTCTGGAAATACCTGCTTTATAAAGACTAAAACTGAAATTGGATTCCAGTCTTGATTCTTCTGTTTACAAGCTGTGTAATCTGTGACACGTTTCACGATGTGTTTTAGACTGCATTTCCCCCAAATATTAGTAATAACCTCATCTCTACCTCAGAGAGGCATTATGAAGGTTAAAGGATTAAATATAAGGTATGACAAGCAGCTGGGACCATGACTGACACCAGGGAAGAAATTATTAAGTGCTGTTGCTGTATCAGTTAGGATTGGGTTTGTAACTGAAGCAAAAAGATTTATTGGCCTGCATAATTCTATCCAACAATGCTTTAGGACCCAATTCTCTCTCTCTCTCTCTCTCTCTCTCTCTCTCTCTCTCTCTCTCCCTTTCTTTTGCCTCACCCTGCTATACTCCTCCTCTGGCTTCATTCTTGGATTAGTTCTCTTCCCAGGGTGGCATGGTGGCTTCCATTACATGCCAGGGTTCAGGACACACTGTCTTAGTGTGTGGCACTTGGAGGTTTTGGGATTTTTTTAAAACTCTAGAAGTTTGAGAAATGGCACAGCTCTCTGACCCTCCTGCCCTTCTCCCTTGGCCCTCATGTGAGCCCAGCTCTGCCTCTCCCTCAAGGCAGGGGGCGTCATGTCTCTGGGGACAGAGGGGCTGCCGAGCAGGCTGGTGAGGCTTTGCTGAGCTTCCCCATTAGTTACCCTCACACATGCTTCTCCGTCAGTCCACAGCTCTGCCTCAACCCTGGGTAAAATGCTCAGGTTGAGTCACTTGTTTTGGTCTTTATTTCCTTAACAAGGCTTGCATCTCATTAATTTACTGCAAATTTCTGTACTTTTCTCTTGTACATGTCTTTTTTTTTTTTACATTGGGCCCAACTGAGAACTTAGAAGTGTAGAAGGAAAAGAAATGTTTCTGATTCTACGTAGATACATAGCTCCATGGATCCAGGTCCCCTGGGAAAGACAGTGCATCTCTTCCTTCAATAGTCATGGGCCATATTCAGCTGCTATGTCTCCTGACTGGACCGTGGTCCGAGTCGTGAAGCAATTGCCGTGGTGGGGGAGGAGACATTTTCGAGTGGCTGTGAGTCCTGTCCCATATCAGGGTGCTGAAGGTGCAGTCCATGGTGTGGGAAGGGCTGGGTCTCAGGGAAAGTGTGAAGAGAGGCAGGGTAGTAAAACACAATGCCTGTCCACTGCAACTGCTGACCCTAATTTATGTAAAAACACATACTTAGGGATGATGGAGAGGAGTATAAAATTTGTCACAATTTTTAAGACAATTCATATGATTTAACAGAAGTTTCTTGTTGGGAACCCCCAAGCTTCCAGGATATGCTTTCATGTTTCTCTGCTATGAGGAGTGTTTAACAAAATATTCTTTTCAACCAGGAAAAAATTTGTATTTCTTAGCTTTTATTTTTTTTAAGTTAGTACATGTTTGCCATGCATAATAATACATTCCTTGTGAGGAATTGGTCCATGTATATGTCACATCTTAATCCTTTTTACTTCCTGTCCTCTCCCTCTATCTCAAGATGCCCTTCCTATCTGCAAAAGGTCTTTCTTCCTGTCTGCTACTACCTTCTAATTTCCTCTTTCCACTGTTTATACTTTGGGTTTCTCATGTAAGAGAAACCTTGCCTCCATAGTTAACGTTTTGTGTCTGATTCATCTCATTGACTTAGCTCATGTAAAATCACAGCCAAGAGAGACTTCTAGCTTCAAGGGAAGCTGTGTGTCTCTTCCTCTGAGCCGCCTGCCTCAGAGCCTCTGGATTCCTTCCCTCCTCTGTGGAAGGGAAAAGCCAGGTCTGAGCGGATTTCCAGGCTCCTCATCTGTATGGGTCACTCTAAGCTGAAGGCACGAGGCAGTAGCTTCCTTTGAACAAGCACTATTCTCAATGTCTTTGAAGTCACTGGTTTGATTTGGTAAGAAAGGTGATTGTAAAATCGGAAACAATGTGGCCATCTTTTTGGGAGAGTGGAGGGTTTACGGCTGGCTGGAGTCTATTGTTTTGGACCATCCTGAAGCCAAGAAGAACTGAATCCTGCCTGTGCTCCTGAGAGCTGTAGGTGCACCCACCTCCTCCAGCTCTCTCCAAGGCTTGGGGAGGTGCAGCCATTCACTCCCTTTTCAGCCCTTGGCGCTTATCTGTTTGTGTTTGTGTGTGCGTGAGAGAGAGACAGACAGACAGACAGGGTCTCCCTTTGCAGTTCAGGCAGGACCTGAGTTCACTCTGTAGCCCAGGCTGGTCTCAAACTCACAATGATCCTCCTGCCTCAGCTTCCCAAGTGCTGGGATTACAGGCCTGAGCCACCACACCCAGGTCTTTTCAGCCCTTGGACACCTCTCTTGTCTATGCGGCTACCCAGTGAAAGACTGCTGTGCTGTCAGAGTTAAACTGCTTAGCATGGTTCCCTTCCGTGCTCTGGGGTTTTCAATCTATAATGATAGCCGCATTCTTGAGTGTGGGTCGTAATGAGTAAGAATTCATAGAGAATGAATTCTTCAGTAGAACTCAGTTCCAAGCTCTCTGCATGGATCCCCTCCTCTAACCTTCAGAACACCCAGCAAGATAGAAACAAAGGCACCCTATTTTACAGATAAGAAAGCAGGGCACAAGGAGAAAGGGGAGGGACTGAGAATTGCACCCAGCTGACTGACTGCAAAGCCTTTGCCCTTAAACCTCACACCTACTTCTTTCAAGGGTGTGAAGGGCAAACAGATCAAGAGATGCAGAAAAAATACGGAATGGAATGAAAATTTTAGCTTCTGGTGCTCCTTCTGGGTTCACTGGAGGAATTGTGGCTTCAACTGTTTTTCTCCCAACAGCATCTAACACGTTAGTTACCAGGCACATAGAAAGCGACCAAGGAACGCTGATCAAGGAATCAGTTCATTACTGGCAGCCTCATTTATTTCCTGCACTCTCCGACATCTCATTTGTGAACTACCCTGCCCACCGCCGAACACATAAGCCAGTAAATTTACGCACGCAGGCATTCCATTCGCTAGTAAGCGAGAGAAGTAAAAGTGGCCTCATAGATAAAGATCAGAAGGGCTTTTCCAAGACCAGGTGGTTCCCTGGCAAATACATTTCCGTCTTCTCTGGCGCCCTCTTGTGTTTTGGAGCTGCCACTGATAAAGCTCACTGAGGTTGGAGGAGGTGACCCTAGATGAGGTTTGTTTTCTGCAGTGCGCATGCGCGCGAGCGAGCGCAGCACGCAAGCACCACACGCTCACGGACTAAAGCTGTTTTTTCGCCTGTGAATGTTAACCATTGCTGGGAATTGTAAAATACTCTAAAGCCTGCGTTTCCCTGGTCTTGTAGTTAACTCATCAGTCTGAATTTCCCTTGCCTCCAGCTCCTGGAGATTCAAGCAATCTGGAAAATGCATTTATTCAGGTGCTTTCTGGAAGCGCGCGCGTGTGTCACGAGGCAGCATTGCCTCTGCCTGTCTCCCCGCGCCGGTCCTTGCACTTTCCTTGAAAGGAGCTCTCCTCGCCGCCGAGCCCCTGAGGGGCAACAGTTTGTTGAGCTTTGCGCCTGTTCCTTAGTGAAACAGTCTCTGTGTGCACAGTGGGCCTCCACGCAGGACATGAGAAACTCGTGCAGGGGCAGGGGGTGAATGTAAGTGACATGCCCGTTGCCCTTTTCTTTGTTTGTTTGGTTTGGTTTTTGAGTCAGGGTTTCACCAAATCCCTAAATTGCTCAGGTTGCCATCTTCCTGCCTCAGCCTCCCAGAGCGCTGAGATTATAGGCACAAACCAGAATGCCCCGCGTTGAATTTGAATCACTTTTCTTCCTGATGACTAAGTCTTTCCTGCTGGGTGACACTAGCCACACCTCTTTCTTCCGGGGTGCATTATTTCCCAAGATGCTCCTGGCCTCAGAAGCAGGCAAGTAGGTTCCGGGCAGCCTCTCCCAACATGCATTGAGCAGGCTCAGAGGCCTCGGAGTCTTAGGCCTCAGCTGGACCTTTGGCTTTCAGTTAGTGCTCGGAGTGAGCTCAGCACATTGCTGAATGCTCTGCGTGCCAAGTCTCAGTCATTTTCATGAGTCCCCTAGGAAGTAAGCAATGTCCTCTTTTCCATTTTGCAGATAAGGAAATGGAGGCTTTCAGGAGTAGCGTGTTGCTCGGGAGACACTAGCTCTGAGACCATCAAGACTGTAGTTCGGCTCCTTGCGGTTCGGCTTCCTCGCTGGGTGGCTTTAGACCCTCTCTGAGTCTGCAATAGTCATCATTCCTGTCTCATATGGATGTCACAAGTACCCAGTTCTTAATCTCCATGCTGTACTGACAGAACTCGGTGTATTTCAAGCGTTAAGTTTTTATGAAGTGGGAGAAGGCAGGATACGGTGGTGTTCATTGTCATCCAGGTGACTCAGGAGGCTGAGGCAGAAGGATTTTGAGTTCAAGGACAGCTTGAGCACTCAGTGAGACCTCATCTCAGAAAAGGACGAGGGCTGGGGTGTAGCTCAGTGGTACAGCGCTTGTCTAGCTTGTGCAAGGCCGTGGCACGGATCTGTAACACTGCAAGAAAAAAAAGTGGCAGAGCTGAACCCCGACTTGCTTTTCTGTGGGGAGTGCTCTGTTATTCCCCTTGTAGATACGATGAGGAGGAAGAAGAGGAGGATGACAATGACGATGATGGTGACGATGACCCTAGTAACATCCCTTCCACAGTAAACTTCCCCTTTCACGGGGTGACAGAATCAGAGAAGCTTCGAACCCTGCTGCTTCTGTTCCAACAGGTCCAGGGCAAGGCCAGGCAGCTTTCTATTTCCAACATTTCATTTTTTATTTTCATTTTTCTAAAGCTTTATCTTTCTCAAAAGCTGTGCTTGTGGAGCAGGGAAAGGTTTCTGAGGTGGGTGATCCTGGGAAAGGACAGGAGATTTCCTAGCACACAGGGGTCGGAGGGGCAGCAGGGATCCTCACTGGGTTTTTTCTATTTTCCCTGTGTTAGCTCCATGAAAAGCATGCATCCCATGATATGCCTCATGCTTGAGGTCCTCTGTAAAGTCACAGTGTTTGGTAAGTTGTCCTCTCACTCTCCTTTCCAGCCTCATGGATCAGGCACAAAGAAATCCAACCAGGCAGATATTTTCCTTCGACACCTACGAGCTACCAAGCACTCTCCCTGGAGCCAGGCTGTGCACCCCGGACGTGGTGCCTGGTGCCCCTTGGAGCAGACTCTTGAATAAATGGGTTAATAAATGGGGGGGGCAGGTTTGGCCACTGTGGATGTCATTTAACATCCATTCTCCTTTCTCCCTGGCTTGCAGCTGAATCTAGCACTGGGGAGTGCCAGCAGGAGGTCATGGGGAGGAGGCAGAGAGCCCAAGGATGGTCCCCTGGCTCATCTTATGGGGTGCTGTGGCTTGGAGGTGGCTCCTCCTCCAGTGCTTCATGGGGTGGGAGCTTGGTTCCCAGTGGGGGCCCTTCAAGAGATGGGGCCTAGCAGGGAGTCGGTATGTCACTGGGGGAACCACCTATCCAAGAGAGGGGTTAATGTAGCTCTTGGGGGATACCACTTAGCTTCCTAGAGGGAGCTTCTTAGAAGAGAGCACACTGGCCCCTCCCTGTGCTCTGGCTTCCTGTGTCATTGTCACTGGCCTGGGTCTGAGAAGTCCTCAAGGCTGAAATAAGGAGCCTATCCCACCCTTGTATGCAATAAGCTTGCAGATGTGCTGAGTCCTGTCTCAGAAAAAGAACTTTTAGGACACATCAGTTAGAGGCACTGGGAGGGTTTATCAGGCAGAGATTTTAGGATGCACTCAAGAGTGAAGCATGTTCAGAGAACTTGACACAGTACAGTGGGGAGCTGGGAGGATTTGTGGGATCTGACAATATGGTCACAGACTGGCCCAGTGAAAGAGAGAGGATGGCTGGACCGTAGTGAGACAATGGTCTCTTCATCTGGCAAATCCTTATGTACAGGTGAGAAATGCAGGTGAAAGGGAACTGTCCAGGCTTATGTTCTGGGAGAAGAAAAAGAAAAAACTAAACTAGCTGCAGTTATCATTTTTTATAAAACTATGATTTTCCTTGTCACCTTTTGGCCTGGTTTTAGTTTTGCTCTTATCTCACCACTGTTTGGTCTCTTCCTCTTGCCTGTGCTCACCATGATGTTGTCCAGCTCGAGGCCCTCACCAGAGCCCGTGCGTGCTGTTTGGACTTCACATCTGCAAAATTGGGGCAAAATAAACCTGCTTGCCTTGTAAAGCACTCAGGCTCAGGTGTATGGTAACAGTGATGGGAAATGACCTGTCCAGTGCATTGCTGTAAATTGGCTGTGTTCCGCAGAGGACCTCAGCTCTCCTGAGAGAGACAGAGAGACAGTCACCACTGCTCCACCCCTGTGCATGCTTTACTGAGCCTTATCTTTCCTCCATCTGATCCTGACTATATGGCAGGCAAAGGTTTCTGCTGTGCAAAGCTGCACCTTCTGAGGTCCAAGAGCAGGGAAGAAAGGCAGGACCAAGGGAAGCAAGGGGCTGGGGTCTAGGCTCATTGGCTGACTGCCTGACTCTGCTCATGCCCAAAGCCATCCATACACAGGATGCCAGGATTTCTCCTTTTGTATCCAAAACGTTTTGAGGTGGTGTTTCAGTCAGTGGAAACAGAAACAGTCTTAAATAAAGTGCAACCAAAAATATAGCTGTGAAGTGAAGGTGTGTGGACCCCTGATCCTGCAGGCTCTAAAGGAAACTTAAACACAGTTCCAGCCTCCATAATAATGTAGAAGAAATGTAACTCCAGACCTGTTGGATGTCAAATGAGCAGAAGTTGTGGCTGCACAATATCAAGGAATGAAGTTGAAAACTGAAGGAAGAAGTTAGGAGAGATTTATTGGAAACAAGGAGAAGGAAAATAGCCCCTGGGGTTCTAGGAGGGGTCCCATATGGGGTGACCACTGAAACCCTTTGTCAAGGGTAATTTATATACACACAAATCACAACATGGACACAATGTGGGTCAAACTACAGTCAACCTATAGCATTGCAAGGATAGCCATTTAGCTAATATTGAGCCAATAGGGAAATGAGGCATGTAGCAAGTATGTATGGAAAGAACAAAGGCATTTTGAGGGAAAGATGGGTCCAGATGCTCTGGCCACCTACCTGGGCATCTGAGGCCTATCTGGACTTACTGGACCAGGCAGTGCCAGTTACCGTATAACCTCAAGTTGTTGTTTATCTCATAGGGAAGCCTGCAAGCCTGACCTTTACGTCTCCTCCTGAGGCCTTGCTTGCTTTAGATTCACCGCCATCCTCAGTTCTGATGTCTTTATTTTCTTGTGCTGACTTCCTTGAGGACCCAATCCTTCTCTCACTGTACATTAATTTCTATCTAACCTAGATGCCCATAGTAATGTCTTCCTTCTACAATCAGATCCTGGTCTTCAGATGTCTCCGAGGTTCTGTCTCTCTTATCTAGCAGAAGTGTTCTTACAGTATTCATTGTTCTTCCTCAAGTTAACCTATGTCTCTTCCTGGGAGCAAAATGAATGCATTGAAACAGCTCAGATTTTACCAGTAGGAAAATGAAAACTAAGATACACACAGAGACCTCACAAAAGAGGTCCTCAGGGGTCTTCTCAAACCTATATTCTTCAGCCAGGCCTTTTGGCCCAGTGTGACAGTTAACTGTGGTATCAACTGGAATAGAAAAGGCCTAGCTGATTGGTTCTACACGGGGCTGGCTGTGTCTGGATGATGAACTTCCTGAAAAGGGATGACCCCTCCCCACTTTAGGTGGCACCAACCCATAGGGTTGCAGCCTGGATGGAATTAAAAGGGAAAGAAGAGGAAAGTCTTGCTTGTGCTTCTGAGAGCTCGTCTTTCCCATCACTTTGGATGTTCATCTCTAAGCTTCCAGTGTGGGCTCTGCGGCTTCCCAGGACGGACCATTTGCTACAGATTCACACGGGACTCTGCAGGGAGCTCCAGACCTTCCGCTTTTGATTGGATCCTTCAGCTTTCCGGCACACAAACAGCCCTTCTGCATTCTACCACACCTGACTGTCCAGGGACCACTGTAAGCTCTCTTTGCAATTCCTACATATGGTGATCTTTCAGTGCTACCTCAGTCCCATCCTGTGCCTTCACCTTCTTTCTTCCTTCTGCTTTTTTCTTTCCCTGAATTTTTATTTCCCTGTTGCCCCAGTAACCTGGGCCATGTCCCATTATCTCAGCACCTTGATGAGAAAGTGCCTGCTATTACAGAAGGAAAGCCTTGGGCTGTCTTGGTCCCTGACTTCCCATTTCTTCCCATTTCTTTACACCCATTTAGTGCTCAGCATGAGGCACTCTCCCAGCAAAGTTCTGGGAATGTGTTATAATATTGCTTAATGGATACGTTCATTTAGCTTCCCAAGTATTTACAACTTGCCTCCCCAGGGGAGAGTGACTGTATCTGGTATCTGATTTGTCTTGGGAAAAAAAAACAAACCCATATTGCTCTGCACAGTATCTATGTACAATAGGTAATCAGTAAATACCCACCCTGAAAAAGTATCTATATTGTTTAGCATGATATGAACCTGCCCCATTAGTTAATCAGTAAATACCGATTGACAACACCGTGTAAAAGGTCTTTTGCGTTACACAAAGTACTGGCGAAGCTGCTGTAGCAAAACTACAGTGGTGACACTATGGTCAGAGTTAATCTGTCTCCACTCAGTCCAGGGCAGGGTGTGTAGCTGTGTTCTATAAGATCACCCATAGACTTGGCTTCCAGATTCTTTCTCTGTGCTCCTCTAGGCTGTTTCTCTCCTCGTGGTCAGGGCTAGTTCACCAGGCCCATGTTCACAAGCTAACCGAGGGAAGGAGAAAGGAGGAAGTGACAGGAAAGCAGATACATGGCTTATAAAAATGTGGTGCCAGTTGGCTGTGGTGGTACACACCTGTAACCCTGGCACTTTGAGAAGCTGAGGCAGGAGGATCACAGTGCAAAAATTGGACTTAGTAACTTAGTGCATCTCTATCACAAAATTAAAAAGAAAAAATTTAAAAATGGCTGGGGATGTAGCTGACTGTGAAGGCCCTGGGTTCCACTTGCCAATAGCAACACACACACACACAAATGCAATTCAAATTTGCACACATTACCATTACTTACATCTCACTGGGTAAATCACCATCACATGGTCATACCAGCTTGGTAATGATGCTGGGAAATAGAGACTCTAATTGCACAGCAATGTGTTCTACTAAAATTCAAGGCTGTGTTGCAAAAAAGACATCTGGAGAGTCATTTGACAAACTGACTAAAATTTGGCTAAAATTAAAAGACTGATGACATCAAGTAGATGGGAGTCTGAGATGGTACATTCACCTAACATCTCAGGCTTGGAGACAGCTCTGGTTGCTCCTGCCCTGGGTATTTATGTAAGAGGATTAATGACCTATGTCCACTGAGAGGCTGGTGCAAGAGTGTCCATAGGACCCTGCTTCAAACTGGAAACAAAGCTAAGACAACAACAGCAGAGCGTTTCAATGTGCTGTGAGTTGTTTGGCCGATCCATTTGGCCCATGAAAATAAACTTGTAAAGAGGATGGTATTTAAATAATATTGATAATATAATACTCAGCTTTGCAGGAACACAGTCATAAGAAAGTTTTCCATATATCTACTTTTTAAATGAAACAAGGGGGTCACGAAGTGTGTAGGGTCTGCAGAACTCACAATGCAGCCCTGCAAACAACAAAGATGAATATTAAAAACATAGGTTAAGCAAAAAAAAAAAAAAAAAAAAGAAAGAAAGAAAGAAAGAAAGAAAGAAAGAAAGAAAGAAAAATACAAAAGACTACATGCTGGGTGATATATTTAAATGGTCTAGAACAGACAAACCTGACCTCTGTGGATAATAGAGGTTGGCTATGGGGTGGGGAGGGATTCCCGAAACAGAGGAAAAAAGGCACTTTCTGGGGTAACAGACTTTGGGGAACCCACGAAGTTTCAGGCTGTCCTTTGGCTGGGGCCTACCTATGCTGAGACTAGGTTATTTTATATCTTGTTTTTGGTGGCTGTGCCTAGGGTATATCCAATTTTTCTAAATTCATGAAACTGAATCTTTAGAATCTGTGAATTTATTCTAGAATAATTATGCCACAATTTTTAAAAAGGAAGAATGGGGATAATGGACATTAGGGCCTAATTACTGTTATAGGTTAAGATTCATAGCACTATAAAACTGGTCTGCTTAGCATGATTGCCGCCATGTTAAACTGTGACTAAACTTCGTGGTCAGAGACTTGCCAAAACTAGGTTGTACTAAAACTAGGTCTTTGAGTAAACTTTCCTGAAAACTGCCCTGGAAACTGAGGTAAACATATTCCAGAGGGACAAACTGTGCAAAAAAACCCAAATGACCACCTGTTTCTTGAGGAATTTTACCAGCAGACCCCCTCCACCATGCTAAAAGCCTTAAAAAGCAAGGCAAGCTTCACTTTGGGGCCAGTTGGAGCGTACCCATTGTTAGTGGACGCTGCTGATGGCCATTGAGCTCCATTATTAATAAATATTAATTGATTACTATTCAATTTGGCCTGTTTCATTTGAGTCTTGTTTGTGAACCCACCACATTATGAGCTCTGTGACAGATCTGACAGGCTTAGCTGACAAGGTGCCTTGTGGTGTTTTGGCAAAAGAATCTTTGGGAATGCAAATGCAAGAGCCTGTGCCCTCAGACAGGCCAAGGGGACACCACTTAGCTTTGTATTATCAAGGTTTTCTATCGCAAGCAACAGAACGGAGCTGGCTGGCTTAAGCAGAGAAAGAACTCATTGCTAAGGCTCAGGGAAATACTCAGAATAGGCTCTGTAGGCAGGCAGAGATTAGGGGGGCAAAACACAGGCAAACCATCGGGTCACTGGTGGAACTGGATGTCTTCACCCCCACCCTTGGCGCCCCCCGGGGCTTCGGCTCAGGCATTATTACACCCCCAAAGTGTAAAACCTGTGTGGAGGCATCTGAGGGGGGAGCCCAGGTCAGGCTTGCCTGTAATATTTCCCCAGGAGCCTTTGGTTTCAGGCCTGGAAGGTGGGGTCCCAAGAGGACCAATCTCACAGCACATCTGTCTTGTTCGGATTCTTGTCTGTCGTGCTAAAATCTGCGCATATGGAGCTTCCAAGATCCAGGACAGGCCCACTGTAGAAGCTCCCTTCTGATCCACAGTGAACTGCACAAGAGGTGTGCCGTGTCACCCTGACCCACCCATCTAGAAGAAAAACCAGCTATACGGGTGAGAAGCAGAGAGCTGCCATACAGGAGAGAAGAACCAGAGGCAGAGAGGATGACAGCCTTGGGGACCAACCCCGAAAGCAGCAAGACTAGGAGAAAGGTGCCCAAAGGGATAGGATGAGTTCTAACTTCAGAGGAGAGCGGATGGGTGTGTGTGTGGCGTCCTGACATCTAAGACGGGAACAGCTTTTACTTCATTCCTGTTTGGGCTGGCAGGCTGGGAAGAGATGCTTTTTTGACACGCTGAATTTGCGATGAAGACGTCTTCCACTGCAAAACTGAAATTACACTTTGGGGAACCAACGAAGGTCAAAGTCCGTGTTTAGGCTGGGGCCTGCCTAAGCTGAGACCAGGAGCTGAGGAGGCACGCTGGAGGGAGGCTCCCGGGACCGCGGTCGACAGGAACCGGGTGACCCAGGAGCTTAACCCCGGCCTTCGCCAAGCGCCCGAGCACGTGCCCGTCCGCGCCCACTCCCCGCGCGCCGCCCTGGGCGCGCGCCCCTCCCGGGTCCGCCCCTCCCGACGTGGCGAGGACGCGCGCAGGCTGCTGTCACCCGGAAGACGAGACCGGGCCGCGCAGGGGGCGGTCGCGGGGCGGGAGGGCCGCCGGATGCCGGATGCCGGGCTCCGCGGCGTTTGGCGCGGCGGCGATCGCGGTGCTGGGCGCGCTGCTCCTCTTGCGGCAGGAGGACGCGGGGCCCGGGGCTGGACTCAGGTAACCCCCCGGGGAGGACCGAGCTGGGCCCCGAGCCTGGGATGTCGCGGGGGAGAGCCCCGCGCTGTATGGCCCCGGGCGCGCCGCTCCCTCCGTCCTGGCCGGGCACCTGCGCCCAGGAGAGCGCACAGCCCCGCACCTGCGGCCACGGGAGCGCACGGCGCGGGGGCGCCCTGCAGGTGACTCAGCACTTTCCCTGGGCGGCGCCTCGGAACCGATAAACAGCCCTGTTCCCTCCCGAGCTAAGGACAGTGCCGTCCCTTAGCACGCAGACCTGCACCCGTCGCTGTTCTTTCCCCAGCATGACCGAGACGCAGGCGCTGCCGAAGCTTCGGGAAGACTTCAGGATGCAAAACAAATCTGTCTTTATTCTGGGTGCCAGCGGGGAAACCGGCAAAGTGCTCTTGAAAGAAATCCTGGAACAGAACCTGTTTAACAAAGTCACGCTCATTGGCCGGAGGAAGCTCACCTTCGAGGAGGAGGCTTATAAAAGCGTGGTGGGTATTTTAGCTGGGACTCCAAAATGTATCACCTGCTTTGGTTTTGATTTTGCAAAGTAAACATACTTCATATGCAGAAATTGAACGCTACTGGGCCTGGGATAGCAGGGCCGTGGCTGAGCTGCGAAAGTCCTCCTTCTCACCACCCAGAACTGGGTGAAGCAGGACATAGGTTTGATAGAACTGGTGGGACAGGGCAAAGAGCTCTGTTTTTAGTGAATGCAAGCAGGCTTTAGAGTTTGTCCAGAAACCACGGCAGTTTTCTCAACTCTATGGCTTATCTTGTTGGCCTGCACACTGAAGAGGGTACTGTCAGAGAATCCAAAAGGTCTTTGGTGGACTGCCTTGCCCCTCCCGGCTCCCCAGGCTTGTGTTCCAAAAGGAACATTACCTTCTATCGAAGTTCACATTCATGGGCAAGCAAGCGACACCCCAGCTTTCATCTGGTGATGTCTAATAAATACCTTGAAGTCTGAACTCCGTGGAGATTCTGATCCCTAAACTGAGTTATCCACGAATTTGCAGCAAATTGAATAATATAGCGTGTTTCTGAGACACCACTACAGAATTTGGGTAGGAAGTGGGTATTGCGGGAAGAATATTTCAGATAACAGGCGCGCAGATGAAGTATTCTTGACTCCCATAGGTCTGTGTTCGCGTCATTTCACATGTGTCTTGGGCCTAACAGGCCTCGGCCTGTTTAAAACAGGTATCTTTGCTTAGGCCTATGCAAGTGTAAGGTGGTCTTTGTGGCCTCTTTTCTGGACCGTGTGAGAGGTTTCTGGTAATCAGAACCTGACTCTGAGATCTAATGCTTTGAGAGAGCATTGGAGGGGGCACATCTTTTAAACAAGCAGTTTGTGAAAAGCTGCTTTTTTTCAGCATTTTATACAGTGCCAGGAAAGTGCTTTTGGGCAAGGCCAGGGAAGTAGCCCTGTGGTAGAGCACTTACCCAGCATGCCTGAGGCACTCCCTTCAGTCTCCAGCATTACCAAAAAGGATGGTAGCTAAGGAAGCTGAGATGTTTTTCCAGCTCCTGGGTGATGGAATTTCTCAAACTTCAAGTTTCATGGTGGACTTAAAAGGATAGAGGCAGGCTCTGAAATGTCAGTGTGCCTTAGCATTACCATGAGTACTTGTTCAGAATGCAGACTGACTCAGAAGTGTTGGCATGGGACCCAGGAATATGCCTTTTTTATCAAGCACCTCTGGGCTGACTCTGATGCAGGTAGTTTATGAATTGGACTCACATTTTATAGCTAAAAAAAAAAAAACCCTGAGGTATAGGTGATCAATAAGTTGGTGACAGTGATTTGCCTAGTAAGTAGCAGGAACAAGATTTGAACCTCAGTCTTCTTTGAGATTCCAAACATCATCTCCTGTCCCTACATTATACCTCAGTGGTCTTTCCTAGTAAGCTCAGATACTTTTTTTTTGCATAAATAAATTATAATTGAACCTGATTTTATAAATCTGTATCACCCCTCATCTGGTTGTATGTATGATAGGTATAGTGTTGATTTCCAATTCAGGCTGTGGTTTGGTGGGAGAAAATGAATTTGTGGAAGGGGTAAGTGGTTAGACCTGCCAGTAACAAGCTATAGTTTATTCTTGAAGGGTTGTCTGTGTGTTTCTTAAATAACATGAAGTTATGTACCCTGTGCCTTTGTTCAGAATCAAGAAGTGGTGGATTTTGAGAAGCTGGATGACTACACTTCTGCATTTCAAGGTTATGATGTTGGATTCTGTTGCCTGGGCACCACCAGAGCAAAAGTGGGAGCGGTAAGGAAGAAATGCCCCTTTCCCGCTTTGTACTGGCCAGTAGTAGCAGGGATTCCTTTCTGGCTTACTCTTCTCCATCTACGGTGGTCTTGAAATGTAAGGAAGGTTCCATCTGCTGCCCTCGCTTTGTTATACTCTGAATAGTACTGATAGATTTTTCTTCCCTTCAGGTTACTAAATTCAGGCCTGAGCACTGGGTACATTATAAGTATTTTCACAATCTTGCCTATAGCCGATGTTCCTATCACAGTAATTTCTCCTAAGACAGTGACGTCCCCGTGAACGTAACTGGCTCACGCTTTTGGCAGGCAGCCTGCTTCATCATCTATCATCAGTGCCATGATGGGTGGTTTAAACTGGAAGCATTGTCTCTCACTTGAGTGACTGGCTTTAAACTATTTGCACTATTTTCATGCCACCCTTCAAACTTCTGGGACAGATCTTCGGAACTGGGAAGCTCGATTCAGCCTGCCCCC
Organism: Hydrochoerus hydrochaeris; assembly: GCA_004027455.1. Taxonomy (NCBI): domain Eukaryota; kingdom Metazoa; phylum Chordata; class Mammalia; order Rodentia; family Hydrochaeridae; genus Hydrochoerus; species Hydrochoerus hydrochaeris. The sequence goes on along the minus strand of PVLA01001437.1, from coordinate 157,795 downwards.
TGGGGGTGACTCAGCCCTCAGCAGTGATTCAACCTCAGGGATGATTCAGCCTTACTGATGCAGTGCTGTTTAAACATGTGCTTTATTTCTTTTTTAATGGTGTTCTAAGTGACTTACCCCTTCCCAGTAGTAATGGAGTAACTATATAGTTAAAAGCCACAGTTTAAAGTGTAAACATGGGCAAATGGGAATGGATCCTATGTAACTTATACCTTGATTGTTGTTACTGCCCTGGCAGAATTTACTTGTCAGAGCTCAGTGTGACTATTAAATATGCAGAGCCATGACTGCTCCAGGGACTTACTGAAGGTCTTTAAGCTGTCCCCATGTGTCTGAATCCTTAGGGCCCATATGATTAGAAGCATTGATTTATACCAACTGAGTAGTTAGACTCAGTTGTGTTTTTCTGGGTTCCTCGGCAATCCAGAGGACAATCCTACTCAGCTTTCAGTTGAAATAAATTCTGTGTGTTTCAGTTCTGCATGTCTGTCCTGCAGCACTGCTGGGTTCTGAGCTCTTCACTGAGAACTGTGGATTACAGAGACATTTGATTCTCCTAGGAATTGGCCCATTATCCCTTCTAGGAGGGGTCACCTTCCTGCTTCACAATCTGTTCTGTCCCAAGGTACGTCACCATTGCTGTACCCTACAAAAGCACCGGAAAACGTTTGTTCTCGGACACTGCAGGCTTTGCTGTCTCCAGAGCTTGCCTGTTTTCGGTGGTGACTCAGCAGGATGAACAGCTGCATTGCATTAAGCACCGAGCAGTTGATTTGCAGGACCCAAGGCCAGTGGCATAGTGTGCCCCAGGGAGAGCCCTGAATTGCTTTGCTGCATGCACTTTGTGCAGAGCTGTTTTCATCGGAGGAATTCTCCTCTCCAGGATTTTTTTTTAACATAGGTGTAGTTCTACACTTTTTTGACCACTCACTACCTTCATTAAATTCTGTTTGAAAGGCTACACATAATGAATAAATGGGGAGAAGAGTAGTAAACAGCCTCAGAAATGAGTTAGGACTTTAACGGCTTGGAGGGTGATAGCAAAAACAGAAAGTAAGATAGAACTCCATCGGGAAAAGACCATCTTTTTGTTTTGTTTTTGTTTTTGTTTTAAGCATGGGGATTGAACCCAAGGCCTCATGCATACTAGGCAGCTGCTCTTGGTCCTCAGCTCTCCCCCCAGCCCTCCCTCCTTTTTTAAAACTAATTTGGGTTGGGTGCAATATAAAATTTGGAGGTTGTGATAACTTTTGGCAGTTTGCAAGAGGTAATAACTTAAGCAGCCAGGTAAGGACACTGGTTCGGAGGGGTGTGTGCATTCATTCCAGTTTGTTTCTGTCTCTGCTGGAATTTTGGGGCAGTGGTGCTCTCTGGAGAAGAGTTCATTGTAAATCAGCAGAGGGCTACTGAGAAGCTGGGAGTGAACCTCGCATGTGTCACCCAGCCCCCATTTTATAACTGCAACACCCCGTGTTGGGCCTCGGCAATCTGCCTTCTCAGTCAAGAAACCTGTAGAGATTCAGTTTTGGTCCCAGCCTCCTTCGCTCAATCTTTGGTGTACCCGTTTACTAGGACTACAGGGTAGAATTGCGTGGCTTAAACAACCGTGCTAGAGGGTGGAGCCTAAGAGAAAGGCGTCCCTAGGGTTGCATCCTTCTGAGGGCAAAGGCCAGTTTCAGGGCTCTCTCCTTGGCTGCCAGGTGGCCGCCATCCTTCTGTGTCTTTTCACATGGTGCTACACCAGTGTGCACACATCTGTGTCATGTTCTGTTTTATAAGGCCGCCAGTGACCCTGGATTAGGGGCCACCCTGCTCGTCACAGTGCCCTCCTGACTGACTGTAATCACCCCATTTCCAAACAAGGTTACACTCTCAGCTGCTAAGGGTCAGGACTTCAACATGTGCATTTTAGGGGAATTCAACTCAGCCCATAAAAGTCAGTCTACTCAAATGCCTGCTGGAAGTGATGCCAGTGAAGAGTCTGCTAGCGGTCTTCAGCTGCTTGGAAAACCATTTCCCTCAGCCATTGCTGGTTAGATGCTCGACTTCCTTTTAGACCCACAGGCCATAGGTGTCTGGTCAGTGCAGTGGACCCCTGACTTGGCTCCAGTCCACATCTCCTGGGTCAGAACCTCTCAGGTTGGAAGCTTGACATCTGTGTTTTTAGCCGACTCCTTGGGAGATCTGTGACAGCCTGCCCTACTTTTCTTGTTGTACCTGCTTTGGGGAACACTGAGCTCTGTTAGTCTTCTTCACCTGCTGGTTTTCCAAGCACCCTAGTCCTAGATGATCTTCACCTTGCTAGTGAGTAACTGTGCGCTACAGATGCTCGAAATAATCCTTTGAAAATCAGATTGACAGCCCGATGTGGTGGCACATACCCATAATCCCAGCACTCGGGAGGCTGAGGCAGGAGGATCGCCACAAGTTGGAGGCCAGCGTGGACTATATAGTGACACCCTATCTCAAAATAAACAAAAACAAAAACAAATAAAACTAGATGAACATTAGGCTTGAGTGAAATGCAAAATTCAAAGTTAACACTGTGATAATGCATTTCTCTTTAAAAAATTGCTTTTATTAATACATGTTTGCAGTACTTAATGTTTACAGTCATATTAAAGAACAGTCCAGGTGCTTAATATATCTTTGTAGTATCAGAAGGATTTGGTCAGTGACTCTGGATGGTTTGATATGATTTCAACTGTTCATTAGTCTCCTTACCTGTCATATGAAGGCTCCAACAGCCCGGGTTCTTACATTCTGTTGATGTTAATGTGGTTAATGCATCCACTGCAAGATTCATTTGACATTATGAGGATCCTATGGCTTCTGATTCTGGTCAAATATTTTTTTCATAAAGGAATTTGCAAACTACCACCTACGGACCAAATACAGCCTAACAGCTATTTAATGTATGACCTACAAACTGTATCTTTCTATTTTAAAGTGGTTAAAAACGTTCAAAAGAGTAATGTCATACCAAGTAGAAATATAAAAATTTCAAATTTATATTCTGAGTGTGGTAGTGTATGCTGATATTGCCAGCTAGTTGGGAGGCTGAGACTAGAGAGTCACTTGAGCCTACCAGCCTGTATGTCATAGCAAGACCTTGTCTCAAAAAAAGAAAGAAAGAAAGAAACTTTAAGCTGGGTATCCAGAATTAAAGGTTTACTAAAACACAGACATGCTTATTACTGTAATTATTATCTGAGGCTGCTTTTTGCTATAGTGGTGGAGCTGTGCAGATGTGACAGAGGTCTGCAAAGCTAGCAGTGTTTATTATCTGGTCCTTCATGGGAAAAGGTTACCCACTCCTGTCTTGTGGTCATTTTAGATGACACACAGGCAGGGGCTTGCCAGTGGTGAGGTCCTAGGTGGTTCAGGGAACCCAGATCTCAGGACTGTTTTGGAAACCAGGTAGCTGTAGCACCCTGGGCACTGTTGCTTAGCCCCAGTCCATCAGGTCCTGGAAGGCACCAAGCGCAGGGTGGCTTTCAAACCCCTTTGCACATGTGCATTTATTTCTTTAACTATGAAACAGAGTAAAAGGTGCCCCAGATGGAAACATTTTTGGAGCATGGTGATTGTCCCAGCATCTGTTTGATTTTACTTTATTATTTTGGGCTCTTTCTCTAAGTGCCTTCTCCCACCTCTGTACATCAAATACAGAGGTGCCCTCTGGGATATAAACAGATGTGACCTCAGTTTATACCACTTGTCTGTCAGCGTCTCTGTTTTCTGGTCTGATTTAGGGTTGGAATGAAAAGGGAATCCAGGAGAAAAGACCCAAAGCAGAAACAGGGCTAAGGGAGACCAGTTGCCGAATGACAGCTTCCCTTCTCAGAGAGGATGCCGTGACCTTCTTAGGTCACTCAGTATGCTCCCTGGATCTATTACTCACTGTCAACCATGAAATACCTTGTCAGGATGAGTGATTCTTAGGACACGCTACCGTTACTAGTTTTCAGGCCTTGATGAAGAAGACTCGGAGAAATATGAGATAATATCCAAAATTACACTTTAAATTTTAAAAAATTTATCATAGCAAGACATTAGCATGAATCCCCTCAAAATATCCCCTTTCCTTTTGCACACAACCATCCTAGGGTTCCTGATACTGTCCAAAGTAGTCCTGGGCGTCCTCTTTCAAGGAATCTTTTTGTGGCTTCAGTGTCCCGAATCCATTAAAAACATTTACCTTTGTTTGTTTGTTTGTTTGTTTTTGCCCCAAAATGTTTACTTTCCATGGTCATTTTGACTTTGGAGAAGGCACACGGTAGCAGATCTGATGAATGAGGCAGAGGAGGACGCAGCATAAAGATTTTATGTGCTGCCTTTTCTTTGGATGACATTTGGCACCAGTGTTCACTGTGCTTTTGAACACACCTCATAAAGACTCTCAGGAAAAGGACTTTCAGAACTGCTTCAGAAAGCAGCAAGGTGATGGGATGTGTGTGCTCAAAGTGTGGAGGAGCACTTTGAGGAGCAATAACGACAGTGTGTCTTTCACTGTAATAACTTTTAAAAGTTTAAGCATTTGATGTAGTTTTTTGTTACCCCTTGTACTTAGTAGCTTTGGATAGGATTAAACTTAAGAGTAATTGGAGAATTTGTCTCCTTCAGTGTTTGTGGTACCAATGAGGATGTGCTGAATTGTAGTACTTCATATATATTCTTTTGGGTGCTGGGAAAGGAACTTACTTATTTCTTCTTCTAAAAGGAAATCTGATTCTTAGCTTAGAGTAGGACCCACTGATGGGTTAAAGAATTGCAAAGACAGGCAAACAAGACAGGCTTAGTGCTCTCAGAAGAGATGGCTGTTTCTTTTCTCACCGTATGGTTAGGGAAGTACCCATAGTTTTTCCAAAAATTGTATTTCTGGAGTACAGTTGTTTTTCTCTTGTTTTTTAATTTGAGCTGTTGGAGAAGAAATGGAATGAATGAGACTGTAAAGGCAGCTCCTCCCCCTGTGTGTAGACTGCCCCTTACTCCAGAGAGGGGTGGGGTGTGTGGCTGTCTCTCTCTCAGCCCGTCCTCAGCACCCTGCTCAGTTTGATTTCTAAGTCCCTGAAAAACGTTGACCCTTTCCCTTTTGAGTTTCCATTCAGCAACCAAAAGGCCATGCATCAGGGCAAGGAAAGTGAAACTTAAAATTTAGTGGGCTTGGAAAACTGCGTTTTTATAATCAGCTTGAGAGCTCAGAGGATTTGCGGAATCGTTTTGGATTAACAGCCATTGATTGCTAATAAAACAATATTTAGCTTTGTGCGTAGAATGCCAGCGGAGAAAGGTGTGGGCACCTTGTCACTGGGGCTCATTGAGCAGGGATGATGGGCCGAGGGCGGTGGCGTGAGTGCTCCTCCTTCAAGGAGCGCTTGTCAGTTGCCAGCCAGGCCAGTGAAAGGAAGGACGCCAGAGTTTGATGGCTGGGGTGGTATTGATGTGCCTTCGACGACTAATCAGATTGAAAAAGTCCCGTGGCATTTGTGTCACTTTAATTTTCATCAGACAATTGGAGATGACAGCACTCTATTAAGGAGAGGTTGATCCAGAACTAAAGCCAAATAAATTAGGGTCTCAGTTTAATCAAATTATCCCTCTCCTGGCCCTGGATTAAGTCAGAGAGACAGCGTCGGTCTGGAGGCCTGGGATTGGCTGAATCTTTTCCCTGATTTTTAAAGAAGCTGATGAAAAGAAAAGCGTTTTAACAGAGACAACTATAATACTCCTTCCAAGGGATCATGCAAACACAACAAAACCCACAAAATTTATTTCTGCAGCCAGCTACATTATTTTATTGTGAATAACAGGCCAGTTATTGAAACTGAAGTTCCACTGAATTGGAGTGAGAGAAAGAAATAGACATGGAGGAGAAATTCATTTGGAATTTTTCTGTGTAGTTTTGGGTTTTTCTTGGCATACTTTGGTAACATTTAAAATCTCCATTTGGGGAAAAGAAAAATTCTGATAAGAATCACTTCTCTTTCTTCTTATCAGGATATGTTAAATATTAAAAATTAGTTTGTTTCATACAAGATGAATTTGAAACAACGTAGTGAGCAAGTCAGTTGTTGAGAATCGAGCATCAACCTGTAGGAAAGGAAAAATGGTGATGATTCACGGGGAAGGAGATGAGTTTTTACTATCTAAAGTAAGGCAGAAAAAAATAACACTTCCCTGCAGGTCATGGGTATGGATGGCAATGTACTTGTGAGTGATGAGAAGGGAGATTGAGGGTGATTCCTATAGTGTTCATGATGTATTTCTCAGTCTGGGAGTTGCTTGCAGGGGAGATAAGTCTGTGAGAGTTCACTGAGCTCTCTGCTTAACAATATATTTTCTGTTTTCAAAGATTCCAGTACAAAGTTTTAAAAGTTTGCTTGGGTCTGTTGTTTAAAAACTGAATTGTATGTTTTTAGTTTCTTACTGCCGATGTAACCAAGGACCTCAAATTTGGTGATTTAAAACAGCACAAATTTCCTTTCTTACAGTTCTATAGGCTAGAAGTTTGACATGGATTTTCCTGGGATGAATCCAATGTGGTGGTGAGCTGAGCTGGTGGAGGCTCGAGGGGAGAATCATTTTCTTACATTTTCTATCTCCTCCAGTCTGCCTGCTGCCCTTGGATCATGGTCACGGTCACACTGGGCCAGCCAGCGGTTCATCACCTACCTCTCACCCCTGCTGCTTCTGTTGTCTGAGCAGCCTTAGGGGAGGGCATCAAGCCCAACCAGGATAACGTGAAGAACCTCCCCTTTTTAGTCAGCTGAACCACACCCTTAGCACACCCTTCAGCATTAACACTCCTGTGCCCTGTTACCCGTAGTGTTCCCAGGTAGGGGACTGGGAAGTGGAAATCTTTGAGAGGTCATTCTTCTGCCTACCAGCATTACAGATGTTCCTTCCGTCAGCAGGAGAGGGTGTGGGACACAAAGGCCAAGACTGCAGTGGAAAAGCACGGCTCTGGGAGCCATGGATCCGCAGTCTGAGCTCTTTCACCTCCCATCGGCACTTCACGGGACCCTGGGACCTTGTCCCCTTGGATGTGGTAGTTCTTAAGGTCCCTTCTAACATTCCGTGAAAGAAGCAAGTCACATTACTGAAGAAAACATTTAGAACTACTGTGACAGAGAATCTAATCTTCAGACTTGCCATTGTGCTCCTACAAGACCTCACTAGATAAATGGGGACAATCAGCTCTGGGAACTTCACCTTCTGTTCACTGCCTCGAGTTTGGGGATGCCAGAATTGATGATGGTCCCAAGAAGCTGTGGGGAAGCACCCATGCCCTCCAGTTGTGTTGTTTACATCATCCTCATTTCCATTTATGTAGTGTTTTCTGAATAGGGAATCGCACTCAGGACCTTGTGTTTGCCAGGTGGGCACTGTGCTGCTGAGTTATACCCCTGAAGTTTTTTTTTTTTTTTTCTTTTGGATTTGCCTTTTCTCTTTTTTTTTTTTTTTTTTACTTTTATTCATTGATTCAACTCTTTTTGACTGTGTGCTAGGTATGTGCTGATGCTGTGATGTGAATTAAGAAAGACCCAGCCACTGTCCTCACTGTACTGAGTCTAGATCAGGGCTCTCCTAGTATATATATCACTTTTTAATTATGTATCTCTTAGCAAAAAACAAAATACATTTCTTCTTAATCCCTAAGGCATGTTGTGAAGCATATGCAGAAATCGGAAATTAACCTGCTCTCAAGTGCCCGAGGAGTGTCCTCAGTCACGCTCTCCCGACAGTAAAAGAACAAGAAAGAATTGTAGGCTCATCAGGTTATTAAAAGACAAAGAAATGTGTGACTCCCAGCAGTTTCCCAGCCTCATCTTAGTGTTCCCTTTGCGCCTCGTGGATTACTTCCATATCTGTGCTTCAGTGTCACTGTCCCTGCTTTCTCAGTGTGGTCTGACCTTGCTGCTGTCGCTGGAGGTCTTGTCTGGAGGACCATGCTTGGAGCCTTTTCCAGGACTGAACCCTAACTCTCAGGACTTGCCTGAACACATTTTATGTAGCTCCCCTTTCTCCCAGACCTCCCAGCCTGCTTCCCAACCAAGTAGTCATCTTTAAAATGAATCCGGGGCCTCTGGGAGGTAACTCACATCCTTTGCCCCTGCAGGAAGGATTTGTTCGTGTTGACCGGGATTACGTGCTGAAGTCTGCAGAGCTGGCAAAAACTGGAGGTTGCAAACATTTCAACTTGCTGTCCAGTAAAGGAGCCGATAAGTCAAGCAACTTTTTGTATTTACAAGTTAAGGTTTGTACACATTTCTGTCTTTAATATGCTTTGGGCTAATTGGCAATACTAAAAATACAAAATACTCCTAGTATTTAAAAAGTATTAAGTGCATGTAATTACACACTTTTCCTAGTCACAGGGGATATTTTTGCAGGAATATATTCAGGAAGCAGGAGTGATTCGAAAGATAATTTGCAATGTCTTCCCTCCTTTTTGTGTGTGTGCAGCGTCGGGGGAGGGTACTGGGGAATTGAATCTGGGGCCCTCTGCATGCTAACAAAGTGCTCTACCACTGAGCTATGTCCCCTGCCAGTTTTACTTTTTTTGAGACAGTGTTGTTAGTTGCCCAGGCTGCCCTCGAACTTGACATCATTCTACCTCAGTCTGCCAAGTAGCTGGGATTGCAGATATACACCATCACTCCCGACTTCTTCCCTGCTGTTAATTATCCAAGAATCAGTACAGTGAGCTGTGACAGCTCTGGCCTTGAACATCAGCCTGGTATTTTAGACTAGAGGCTCTAATTCCTAGAGTGTACTTTTCCCTCAGTTTTTCTACTGGCTGAGAGGAAGTAGCTTATGCTTCTTAGGAGAGATTTGGTGACATTTAGCCTGAAACTGTGGTAATTATATACTTTACTTTTCATAAAAGATTTTTTAAAAATAATTCATGCGCATTCACACACATTTTATGTTTTGTAGTCTCATTATGATACAGATTCCTGTTTATTTTAATAAAAAAAAAAACTTAAGGTTCCATTTCCTAACCATGAAGTAAAATCGGTGCTACAGAAGATGGGCCACAGCTTTGTGTCCCCAGGTACCCCACGTGTCCTCAGCAGGGTGTAGAGGTTATTTGACCAAACTCTGTTTCTATTGTGAATTTTGTTTACAAAAGTTCACCTGGCTTCTGCTTAAATACCTGCAGCAGGAGGGAGTTTGCTGCTGTTTCTCAGCTGCTCCTTGAAAAGTCCTTGTCTTGGTCAGATGCACTTGTCCAAAGCCCTCACTTTGAGCTGAAATCAGTTGCTTTGTAAATGTCAATTGTTATCTTTAATGACTTTTAAAAACAAAAACGTGCCCAGTCCAACTTTTGCATGTATAGTTTTTAAGATATTTTATGATAGGTTTCTAAGCTGTATTTTTTCCAGAGAAAACACCTGCAAGGGGTTGCACTCTATTCTTTGTTTGTATTTTTAGCCTCTTCTTGACCCTGAAGTTGTCTGGAATTGCATTAGCCTGCTTTTCATTCTCAAAACACAAAGCTATTTGTTTAAAAAAAGAGACACAAGATTGGTTCCATTTTAGTAAACATGTTTATGATTGTTTTGCTCATGATCAGCTTGTGGTAATATACCTTTCCAGATCTTTTTCATATGGCTTACAGTTCTATCCTAAAATAATATTTAAAGGCACAAGAAGATCAATGAGCTACTAGTGAGGTTAAGTCAAAAATGATAGTTTTAACTTAATAGAGCGACTTTAGAACAATCCTTAAAAGAAAAAAAAAAGTTTTTTCAGAATACAAACGTGGTTTCTAAAAAACAATATCAAATGGCACATTTTGCCCTTATTGGTAAGGTAGATATTTATACCTGCTAGGACTGAAAATATGTATATCTCCTAATCTTTAAAGATAAAGGAACTACTGCTGATTGCTCAATGAGATCAAAATAGCTAACACTGATTGTGCTATTTCAAAGCCAATTTCAAATACTAACTGAGCACTATTCAAAGGGCTCTTATGTGCACTTGTATGAAAACTGAGTTCCAGGCAAGTAAGTGATTGGGCTGGAACCTGCACTCAGGCAGTCTGATTTCAGGGCCTGTGCTGCTAAGTAATATGTAATGAGGACCTTTCGTTGCTAACATGTGAGAAGGACCTAGCATAATGCCTGAGCCATGGCAGAGCCTCAGCAAATAGCTGTAGTAACAGAATGGAAAAAGAGTTCTTCCTTCACAGAAGTTGGCTGGTATTACCTACAGCATGACATTATAAGTGACATTAGTTAGAAGGACAGAACTGACAACCAAATTGACCATCCTAGAGTGGTCCTGAACAACACAGTTGCATCTAGAATTTGGAGATATGATCTATCCTGAATAACCTTACTCTTAGTTAACTATTTTTTCTCTCACTGGTGAGACAAAATACCCAAAACCCAATGTTAAATGAGGGAAGGTTTATTTAGCTTATAGTTTGTAGACATTTCAGTCCATAATCAGCTGGCTCCAAATCAAGGTATCATGGCAGAGGGGCAACCATTTCTGTTGGCAGAAGATTCCAAAAGCAACAAGAGCAAAAGGAGAGAATCAAACCTCTTTTTTCCCTTATATTGTATGTAGTTTACTTGCCTAGGGCGGCTGTAGCACTCACACCCCCAATCCCCGCACTAGACAATGAATCAGTCACAAACCCTAGATTCAGCCACCTCCAAAAAGCCTGCCCCCATGACTGCATGAGGCTTTGGGTGGGTTGGAGGGACATCCAGACACAAAGCATAACAACCTTTCAAATACTGTGTAAAACATTTCTCATATTTATTCTTCGTGTCCTCAGCCTTCTTGTGTCTCCACTCAGTCGGAAAAACTCCTCTATTCTTTAGGAGCACTTACTCCTCTAGAATGGCTCAACTGCATGCATTGCGGAGGCCTGATTAGTCACACACCTGATGCTATGGGGAGAACTGTTGGACTCTACAGCACATTTCACCACCAGGGATGCTCCTTGACCTTAAGGAAGTTTTGATTTGCCTGTCTGGGGGAATCCCCAAGGATACCCTCAAGTTTGCCTATTCACCAAAGTCTCACAGGTTGTAGCAGGTAGTCGTACCTGCAGCTCTGTGAAATTGGAACAGATGTAAAGGGCAAAGGCCAGAGGGAAGCAGGGGGAGGTTTCTAAAAGGCCTCTCCCAGCTGGCCACACAGGCTGCACTGAATTTCCCCAGCCTGGGTGCTGCGTGCCAGAGATGTTCACCTGAGCCCAGCATTGCAGGGTTTTTGTGGGAGTCCATCACGCAGGTATGATTAGGCTCACCAAAATTACAGATCGCCAGAAGGAAAGCAGGTGTTTAGATTCAACCACACTGTTTTTATAAATAGTTTAGGGGCAGTGGATGACCTTAGTCATGTAGAGAATGGCAAGAATACCCCTAAAATCCGTGTTCCCAGGTACAAGCCAGGGACCAGCCTTATAAGCAAGCCTTTCTAAGGCCTGCTCTGTTTACATTTTTTATTAGCAGGTGTATGCTAATAAAACATATGTTTCTGTTAAAAAGCTAAGGTTTATATAAGCACTTGTATGTGAGTGTTCATGGCAGCATTATTCATCACAGCCAGCACAAAACAACCAAGATGTCCTCAACTGATGAGTGGATGAATAAACCCCGGCACACTAATACAATGGAATATTATTCAACTATAAAAGAAATGCCTGTACACTTGCTTTGGCAGCACATATACAGAAAGGAAGGTCCAGAGTAGGAAAAACTACAGAGATAGAAAGTAGACTGGTAGTGGAGTGTGGAAAGAGAAGATGGGGGGGCATGATTGTGAATGGTATGAGATTTCTTAGATTTCAGACTTAGAATTTAAGACTTAGATTTTGATAAAGGTTGCATTGTGTATATGCTAAAAACTACTGGTTAAAGAATGAAAAAGATGTCTTAAATAGCTAAGGTTATATGATGTGGCAGGTTCAGTGGGAACTGACTGGAATAGACTGGTGCCCGAGGAGGAGGGCCTCCTGTGAATGAAGGTTACTTCACACAGGTCCCTGTGGCCAGTGCACCTCTGACATTTCAGTTAAGGGTTGCCTGCATGGAAATGAGTGGTTTGCTTAACAAATTCAAAGCATCATCTATATGTAATCTTGTCCTTTGAAATCCAGGGCAAGGAGCTGGATTTCAAAATGAGTAATATAGGTGTCTTCTGTGGGTTTTCTCCCTCACTGGAACTACCTGTAAACCAGTCCAACCCCCTAGAAACTTAACATCTGCTAATTTGCAGCATTGATTCTGGATTAAAGTGAAAATGCTCTAGTGGTTAAAACAACCTATCATTTACCCCTCTGGATTTGTTCTAATGTCAGTAAAATGAGAAATGATCAGGCTGCCATTAATTCAATACAAGGCTTTTAACTCTTTTTATGTGTCAGGATTAAATGTTCTCTTTGTTAATGCTCCACGCCCTTGGGAATCCAAAGTTCTGGGTAAGGATGTTTATGAATCTTGAGATCTGCAGAAGCATGTTATCTTCAGAACTCCCAGTTTTCCTCTCTTAAGCTTTACTTAACTGGCTTGGTCGGTCTTTACAACTGAAAATGCTTTTTGTCTTAACAGGGGGAAACAGAAGCTAGGATTGAAGAATTAAAATTTGATCGTTACTCTGTATTTAGGCCTGGGTAAGTATTCGTTCTGCCCGAGCATGTAGCACTGTTCGATCAACTTTACAAGCCAGTTTCTTATCTAGAGAGGCTGCTGCCTGAGAGGTCCAGGGTAGGAAAGAAGACAACTGGGGGGGTCTGGCCTCTTCCTGGCAGGTGGCTCACAGCTTTCTCATTGTGTCCCCTTATGGCTTTCTCCTGTGTGTTTGGGCAAGTATCTTTTCCTATAAGGACAACAGACCTACTGGTGTAATCTCATCTCCCCCCAAGGCCATCTCCAAATAGTCACATTGTGTGTTAGGATTTCAGTGTACAAATCCCATCTCGAAAGGAGACAGTTGAGTGTAATACCCGCCTTGGTCTGAAGGCAAGTTACTGACTTCTCCATTCTTTTTCTCCTTAGAGTTCTGTTATGTGATAGGCAAGAATCTCGTCCAGGTGAATGGCTGGCTAGGAAATTCTTTGGCTCTTTACCAAACTCTTGGGCCAGTGGCCACTCCATACCTGTGGTGACTGTGGCGAGAGCAATGCTGAACAACATGGTGAGACCCAGCAGTGAGCAGATGGAAGTGCTGGAAAACAAGGCCATACACGACCTGGGAAAGGCAGACGGCTCTCTCAAGCCATGACCATGCTGGAGAAATGCTTCTGTCGGCAAATCTTAATACTCACCACTCAGTCTATCATTTTAGGGTCTAAGAAAATGTTTGTGTACTTTACCTTTGTCACTTAAACTGTTCTTATTCCCCGTGACCTAAGAAACAGCTGTGCTCTGTAGCCCGGGTTTAGAGCCTGGCTGTAACATAGGTCAGGGTTGGAAAAAGCTCCTTGGGTGACCTACTGCAAACCTTCCGAGTCAGAACTTTAGGGTTGTGGGCATGGGAGTCTAGTTCTCATTTGTTTAAAATTTCCTTCATTGGGAGCCAGCTTGGACATGGCTGTTGGCAGAGCCATGGTGGTAGTGTAAACATTATGTATCGTGTGGGTAAGTGCTGTTCTAAAGTTGCTGACATCACAGCCCTTGAGTTACACAAATGCTTACTAATGGTGCTCAAGAGTGGATAAGTGAACACGGTGCCTTTACTGCTTTTTTAGAATGTACTGTAAAAAATATATAGCCAGGGTTACATAATTCATGGGGTAAAATCAATAAAGGAATAAAAACAAGTGGACAAATCGTGGATGCAGCATAGATTATTCAAAAATGCCCAAGTATTAGTGCAGCATTTGGACCACGGGATAATAAAAAGTAGCTGGTAGTTATCAAGTGCTTGCTATGTTGCAGTCTTTACATTATTTATACTTTAGTTCTCTAGTCTTTGTAGAGTGATACTGTCAGTCTGGTATCTTTTATCCTTTTAAAATTTCAAAAATCCTCATATTTTAGATGGTAAAACTAAGACTCATTGTGGCTAGGTACATTTACCAGGAGTCCAGAGCTCAAGCTAAGAGGCAGCAGTCAGGATTCTAACCTAGCTCAGCCTGCTCACATCCAGTAGTTTGTATTTTTATCCACTGTGCAAGAGCACCCTGCATCTTTTTATTTCCGGGTAAGTGGAAATGAAATATATGCTGTGGGTGAATAAAATGCAAATATTTGGCTTTTTCCATTGGTCTAGGATCCTACACAATATTCAGTCAGTAAAATTCTAAGGGCTCTCGGTGCTGCACTTTTAAAACTAGCAAGGGTGGCCAGGTGTAGTGGCTCCTGTAATCCCAGCACTTGGGAGGCTGAGGCAGGAGAAGTGTTTGCAATTGGAGACCAGCCTGGGTTACAAAGTGAGCTCAAGGCCAGCCTGAAGTGGATAGAAAGACCTTGTCTCAAAAAGGCATTAAAAAAAAAAAACTATCAGGGAAAGGAAGAGGCACAAGGGAGGCTGCCTCATTTTACCACTCTTTAGACGAAAACTCTCCCCGGCTTCCAGAGCCGTCGCACGGTGGAGGCACCATTGTCCTCTCCCCAGCAGCCCCAGCGGGAGCGCGGATCCCAGCCTGGCCCTTGCAGCCTCTCCACCGCCCGAGGGCGCCCTCCCGAGCGCTCGGCACAGGACCTCGGGACACCCAGGGGACCCGAAGTCGATAGCACTACTGCTGCGACGTCACTGCGCTGCTGGGCTCGGGGATTCGAGCCGGTACTTCCGTCACAGCGCGCTGCTGCTACAGCAGACAGCCCCTCGCAAGCCCGTGGCGCCAGACTACTGCAGCGCTTCCCCGACCCCCGGGCACTGCGTCAACACCGCCTATCCTGCCCACGTGACCAGCGCCGCGGCTTCAAAACAAGCCCTTGTCCCGCCTACCTCCCTCACGTGACCAGCGCGGGCGTTTTGAAGCCCGGCTCTCGCCCCGCCCACTCGCCGCACGTGACCGCTACAGTGGTCTCCGGGCCGGAAGCGTTCAGCCTGGCGCGCGCTCTCGCGTCTCCCGGACCCCGCGGGGATCCCTGTGCCCTGCTGCGTGCCCGCTCTCGCGCTCGTCTTCCCGGGCGGGAGCTAGAAGGCGGCCGCGCGCGCGCGCTCTGTCGGCCGGTCCCCGCCCCCGCCGCGCCTCTCCGGGGCTCTGCCGCCATGTGCTCCTTAGCGCCGGGCGCTGTCGGTGGGTATCTGGGCTCGGGCTCCCGCTACCCCTGCTGCAGGCTGCGGCACGCGGGTCGGCAGGAGGACCCCTACGGACCGGGGCCTCGTGGGGCGCGGGGCAGGACGGGACGGCGGGGCCTTGTGGGGGCGCGGGGCTGGCGGTGCTGACTGTCTTGCGTGTGCCAGGTGGCCGGGCCGCCGCAGAGGAGGACGACGACCTGCCGGAGCTGTCGGACAGCGGGGACGAGGCCTCCTGGGTGGACGAGGAGGAGGCCGAGCTGCCTCACGACCACGAGCGGCGGCAGACCCCCTGTCTGTTCTGCGACAGGTTCGTCGCGGGGCAGCAGGGTGGCCCGCCCGGAGTCGCCGGGGCACGATCCGCGCGGTGCAGAGGGAGGAGCGAGCGCTGGAGCCCGGGTTGGACGGCGCCTGGGCCTGGCGCAGCCGTCCGCAGTGAGACCGCGCTGGATTGGAGCCGCGGCCTCAGACTCACGCGGGCGTTCTGGTCAAATGCGGAATTTTAAAAACACTCAAAAAATGGACAGTGAGCTGTGCACTTCAGTCCTCCTAAATAAGGATGGGGTCTAGGAGTCGTTTTTATTTGTTTTTGAGACAGGGTCTTGCTGTGTACTCCAGACTAACCTTAAACTCACTATGTAACCTGGATTGGCCTTGAACTCTTGACAGTCCTATCTCAGCCTCCCGAGTGCCTGTGCCACCATGCCCAGCCTGGAATCAGTGCTAGGTTTCAATAAAAACACTATCCAAGGTGATTCTAATGGTATTTGAGTAACAGGTTTAAGAACTACCTTAATCAAGAAAATCTCTAAGGACCCTTCCATATCTCACCATTACTGTTAGAATTCTTTGAGCAATAGAGAGAGCTGCTCGAGTGTGAGATTTCCATTCGAGCCACTTAAATAGACTAAGTTCATCTGTTTTAAGTAGGGCGTCTCCGCTACCCAGTAAGGAATTAATATGTTTTCTTTGAGAAAAAAAAGGTAGTATTTGTGCAAGGTTACAAAGGTGTGGTTATTATTTACAGATGCATTCTTTCCACTTAAAATTCTGCCATTTAGTTTCAAGAAGGCAGGACTTTGCTCTGGGCAGATGGGCATGCAAGAGACCTGATCTGCATGGCCACTATTGTTTTAATGAAGGTTGTCCACTGTTCCCCTTACTGATTGGGTGTGGTGGTAATAGGTGATATGTCAGTGTTCTCCTGTGTGACCTCATTGGATCTGTGCAGAGTGGTTATCCTAAAGTACTATCTATGGAGCCTTCTGATAGGCTCTATAGATACTGCAAATAACCTGTCTTGGTAAACATTTGAAAACAACTGCATATGCGTTTGGCATATAGAAGAGATGCGCAGCATCTCTGCTGAGTGCTCTTATCTTAGGTGTCCTGCAGTTTTGAAGGGCGCATAATAAAGAGGCTTTGGCCTCCCAGTGTGAATAATGCAAGGACTGTAGGCACGCTGCAAGATCACCTTGGAAGTATGGCCCTTTGGGAACGTGCCAGCTGCAAAATTACGGTCTAGCCTTTATTTCTAAAAGCAGTTTGAACTGTGCCACTTCAAAGCCACTGAAAAAGAGTTTGACACTGAGAAAGAAAAGAATCTAAAGGAGTTTTCATGCCAAGATGCATAAAATCTATCAAAGGGAGCTCTGGTTCTTAAAAGCCTTTTGATAAATTCAGTGCTATTTAAAGGGTAGTTAATTCAAGTGTTAATTATGAATTGGAAATAGTAATTCTCACTAGAAGTGCTGGGTTTCAGTCTTTCATCTACATGTACATTTGCTTAATTGGAAATAAAACTAGCAATCAGTTGAGTGAAAAAGTGATTTAACACAAAGTTAATATTTAGACTTAAAGGGTTGTTCCATGAAGCTATTCTTTGATTTTTCAGGTTATTTACATCTGCTGAAGAGACATTCTCACACTGTAAGTCAGAGCATCAATTTTGTATTGATAGCATGGTCCATAAACATGGTGAGTATTTCCCAGAATAAAGATGGTTTCATTTGGAAAGTTCAAATTCAAAATCTCAGGACCTTTTTAATACAAGTGCTATATAGTGAAACATACAGCAGCAACTCCCTCTTCTGGAAATATTTTTGACAAGTGCCCTTTGAGGAAAGACATAAGTTGCTCTTTTAGGCAAAACTCACTGTATTTAAGCTTACAGTGGTCTCGTAATTTAAAAGTGGGGGAAAAACTAGCATGTGAGTGTGTTTCATTCTGTTAGAACTTGGGAGATCAGGGATAGATGTGACCTTCAGAAGAGTTGGTGGGTGCCTATAAAACAGAAAGGTGAGAGCACAACAAGCACTTTGAGGTCTACAAGACTGAGTTTAATAAGCTGAACATGGGAGCATACGCCTATCATCTAGCACTTGGGGGGTTGAGGCAGAACCATTGCCAAGAGTTTGAGGTCAGCCGAGGCTATGTACATATGGAATACACAGTGAAACGTTGTCTACAAAACAAAACAAAACAAACCCTGAGTTTTATAAATTTAGGTGGAAAGTATAGAAAATGGAACGAGGAAGTTAGGTAGTATGGAAAATATTGAGGTGATGTTTCTGTTGACTTGCATTTAAGCATCCATAAAGCTTTGTACTTCAAATGGATATAGAAGTCATACTGTTCCACTAAAATTAACTGAACATAGAATTGGCCTTTTAGTCTCCGTATTGACACATAGTACAGACTATGTTGAGGAATGGCTCATATTGACATGTTCAGGTCTCAGATGAATATGTGATAGGTTTATAAATCATAAATTCAACTGAAACTACTTTTGGAAATCATGTAAACAACAGCCTCATTTTTTCTCCCATTTTTAATGTATTTTAATCTGAGTTGAAATCATACTTTTTAATTTTTAATTTACCAGTGGAGTTTTTGTATGCTATTAAAATACCATTTCTCAGTAATAATCAGTTTCTCATGAGTAATGTCCAATTTGTCTCATGACATTAACCAATGTATTTCTGGTTTCCTTTGTCTTAAATGTGCTTAATTTCTGGAAAGATGATGCATTTCATTGTTTTTAATGTGCATCATTTAATTTAATGGAAAAGCTAGTAGATTTTCTATGTTCTGTCTTGACAAAATTATTGTTTTGTAGGCACAATAAAAACTAGAAACTTAATCTTAAATATTAAATATTGCCAAATACTTGGTAAAATTGAGGACCTAAGTTTTCAGATTTGTATATCTCTGACAAATGACGAGTAAATTCCAAAAATTAGTTTTTCATTTTTCTTTAGAAATAAAAGAAAAAAACTTTAAAAATTTGTTTATGATTGTTTCTCAGATAAAATACTGAGAAATGTCAAAATTATAATTTTTAATTCTTAAAAAATAAAAAATTCAGAATATAGGTTGTAGTTTAGAGTTTACAGATATCTAATTGGAGGAGCTTTTGTAGAACAAGTCACTTAAAACACAACTCACATTATATTAAAATAGATTATCTCTTTTTCTCCCTTTAGGACTTGAATTTTATGGATACATTAAACTAATAAATTTTATTAGACTTAAGGTAAGTCAGAAGCTTATAGTTTTGTTTAGAAATACAAGAAATGCCACAATGCCTCTAATTGCACTGATAATTTATAGGAATATGAGAAACTTTTTAATTTGACATTCATTGTGCTATAGGAATTATAGGCATTAGGGCATTAGTACAACATAAAAGATTGCATAAATCACTACGTAAATATATACGTACAGTTAAAAGGATCATTCAGACCACCAAGAGATAAAATCAGTGCTATGTATAAAAGTAATTCAGTGTCAGATAAGGGGAAATGCTGGTAGTATTTCTGTAAAATTAGAAGTAATTTCTAGTATGATTGTGTTTTTTTCTCTTTTTCTGTTTTTTTGAATACTGTTCTTTGTTTGGTACTATTCAAATAAGTTGCTGTTGTCACTTTCTCTGAATCTAAACAGTAGAAAACCATTTAGAATGGTAGGTCAATATAGTTCTCTTAAACAGAGATACAGTGTTTTTGTGTAATGGAGGCATGATTTCTTTTATAATTTTTCTAGTTTTCACCAGGTAGATTTGTGATTACATGCCATGAGTAAACAATGCAATTAACTTTAAATCCAGAATCCTACAGTTGAGTATATGAATTCCGTATACAACCCAGTGCCTTGGGAGAAAGAAGAGTATTTGAAGCCAGTGTTAGAAGATGACCTTTTACTTCAGTTTGGTAAGATGAACATAATGTACCTGATGTGTGGCAAAATGAATGTAAATTATTACAGGAAAATACATAAGTAGACTCATTCTTTGTGGTTTTACTTTCCATGTTTTCAGTTTCCTGCAGTCCACTGCAGTGTGAAAATAGTAAATGGAAAATTCTGGAAACAAACAGCCCATGAATTTTAAATGGTTTACCCTGTCTAAGTAGTGTGATGCAGTATTGTGGCATCCAGCTGTGTCTTGTCTAGGGTGTGTGTCTCGTCCAGTGTGTCCATGTTGTATGTGCTATGCACTCCTAAGTTAATTAGTACCATAGCATTTTAGTTAATTAGTAGCATTTTAGGATTGACTGTCATAGTATTGCAGTACTTGTGTTCAAGTAATCCTTTTTGAGTGAGACTACACTCACAGAACTTAAATTATGGTTGTTTTAGTATTATTGTTAATCTCTTACTGTGGCAGATTTATAAATTTTTTTGATAGCACTGTAGATTTAGGAAAAGCCTAGCATACATAGAATTCAGTCCTGTCTGTAGTACCAGGCATTCAGTGGGGTCATAGAACCTACCCTCCATGATTAACTTTGCAGTTCTTGGAAGACCTCAGTAGATGGTTGATTTTAACAGAAAATTTGATTCACTTAAAAGCTTAGTTCCAGTAACCATTATCAGGGAAGAATTTAGACTTTGAGTTTGTTTGAACATTTTGTATTAAATATTTTGAAACACAGGGAGATGAGAGAGTAATTTTTAATTATTAGACAGCAGACTTAAACTTTAAAGTCGATTGAGTTAAGTTTTCTGCTTCTGTCTCAAATATTCATATCCAATAATTGACTTAACGTGTCTGATTTTTCTGAGATTTTATTTTGACATGGGACAGATGCTTCTCTCACATTTTCATATTCTTACTCTGATTCACTGACTCAAGCCTCCCTTGTAACAAAGTTCTCACTCATTTCTTGACTGTGGCTTTCTTTAGTTATTTGCTATGTGGTTTTTTCCTTATTGCACAGAAGTCTTGTGAAAATTGTCTTGGTCTCTTACACTTACACCAATCTGGATGCAAAATTACGTATTTTTCCTTTTCTTTTGAGACAGGGTCTCACTGTGTAGTCCTGTCCAGCCTTGAACTTGCAGTACTCTTTCCTCAGCGTTACAAGTGCTGGGAACACAAGTGTGAATCACCACACCTGGCTGTTCTTTTCTTTTTATCCTACTTAACAGTTTATTTCATGCTTCTCCTGTTAGTCAAGGGAGATGGAAGGTTTGCTTTCTTCAAATAGTATTGTTCTAAACAGATACACTGTAACAGATAATAGTTCGACAATTTGTATTTGAGCAGTGACTCCATTACCTCTCAATTCCTAGAGAAGTGTCATCCTTGAGTTGTGTAGTGGTGTGATGTGGCAGTGAGCAGGTTAGTATGAGAAGTTCATAGAACTATGTGACCTAGGACAAAACACTTAAGCTTTCTGTTTGGTCTTTTTACCTATGGAATGAAGATTTAGGGCCAGATTTCTGAAATTGTTTCTCACTCTAAAATTTGGTTCCTACATCCCTTCCTTCTCACTTTTATTTAACCTCATTTCTCAGAATGACCAAATTTGTCTCTCTGATAAATGACAAAGTGCCCCAGGTGTTCTTTCTGACTTCCTAATTCAAAATCCTGCACTGAACACTCAATAGATAGAGATAATGTATTAAATGCCTAATGAACACAAAGAAATGAAATCATAGTCCTTTCACTAGGAGTTCCCAGTCTAATACATAAGGTGTTTTTAAACATGTCCTGTCCTGTGTTTTAATATGAAGTAGAACATGATAAATTCCATGAAAAGTAGAAAAGATGCTGCAGGAAAAAAGGTTACCCAGATAATGATAGATTTGAGGGTGGCATGTTGGTCACTGTGGATCAGTATGGAACGCTTACCTTTCTAAAAGTATTTTAATTTATAAAAGGGTAATAATGATAACCGTGTTAAAAGATCGTTGGAAAAATAATACATATTGTCATGATACCTGCCACAGGGTATCTGCTTAATAAAGAAGAATGGGTTATTAGGAGCAAATAAAGTTGCAACAGTCCTTCAGGAGTTGGCATGTACATGTCATGCCTGAGATCTAGAGCCTTTGAGGAGGTGTATTTTGAGATGTAAAGCTTGAGCTGGGCCTGGGCTTACATGTGTTGTGTGTCTAATTGTGTTGCTGGCCCTTGGTGGAGAGACATGGATTACAAAGTTGTTATGTTCCTGGCTCCAGGGATGGTTACTTACCATTTCACCCTCCCCTTGATTTCAATAAATTTGTATCAGGCATCTGCTTAGTATTTGGCTTTGAGATTATAGAGATCAAGTAGAAATTAAGATTTTTTACTATAGAAATTAGTGAAGGAGGTGACTAAGAAAAGACAAAGTCAATGTGCAATATAAGGGAGAAAAGATAATTGCAGTAGAGAAACCAGCAGACCCTGCTTAGCTAAGGTTTTAAGGTAAAGTTCTGCTTCTTCTGTTTTCCTGCCTTTCTTTGCTGGGAATTGAACCCAGGGCCTAACACATGCTAGGCAGGACTCTGCTGCTGAGCTCCCTCTCAGACCCAGCAAGCCATGTACATAGACACTTCTTACGCTTAAGAATCTCACTGTGAAGAATACACCTTAAAGATTGGAGATGCCCCTCCTGGTTCTAAAAATACATACACATGAAGATATTTATTATAGCATTGTGATTTCCAAATATCAGACAGAACTTGAATGCCCATAATAGGAAAGCAGTTGAATAAACTGTAGTACATTCACACCATGGAGAATTATACATCTCTTAAAAAGAACAAATACTTCAGTGAACTGATACAAAGTGATTTCCAGAGCATAATGTTAAAGAGGCAAAGGCCAAAAAGACTATAATATAATACATTCGTCTTTATGTTTACTGACTCCTTTCTCCTTTTTTAAATTCATAAGTTTAGCGTTTAATAAATGATGGCTTCCATATCATTAAGTCTAATTAGCACAGCAAAAAATAATGTAGAAAAACTTATCAGTCTGAAGAAATTTGAAAACAAAATACAAAGTGAGGATTTTAGGAGAAAGTAGAAAACATGGTATACCAGCCTTAAAATAGTTTGGAAATATTTTGTTGTGCTCATTTATTTTTGGTGAATTAAATAGTGAATAGATCTCGGTTTATTTTTTTGTTTGTTTGATTTGTGGGATGGTGGGGATCTCATTGGGGGTTAAACCTAGGGTCTTAGCACTGAGCTACAGCCGTACAGTTTTCTGAGACAGGGTCTTGCTAAAAGTTGCCCAGGCTGGACTCGAGCTTTTGGTCTTCAGGCCTCAGCCTCAGTCTCAAAGGCTGGGATCTCAAGCATATAGCACCATCCCCAGCAAATCTCCACAGTTTTTAAACACAGTGATGCAGTCTTCTGCCAGTGGAGATTAGTGGCACATCACACCATTATTGGAAAAGGAGTTCAATTTAGGCTTCAGTCTCTTGTTATTAGTAATGTTGTATTTCTTAAGCTTAGCTATTTTGTTACAACTCTGAAGTGTCTTAAAAGTGTGTTGTAGCTAAAAACTGAATAAGAAAATATTTTTTCTCAGTGCCATTCGGGGGAGAAAATATAATTTGTATTGTTTATTGGTTTAAGTTTGATCCAAAAGTTAATTAGACCTCTAAATGGACCTTGGTGTTTTGTAAAACTAGCTCCATATTTGACTTTTTTTTTTTTTTTTGCTGTTTTCTTTTTTGGGGGGGGGTGAGTACTGGGAATTGAACTCGGGACCTTGTGCTTACCAGGCAGGCACTGTGCTGCTAAGCTGTTCCCCAGTACTTCTGTTTATAGAGTTATTTCTACAGCAGGTTAATGATTCATAGTGAAACTTAAACACTTTTAATACTGAGAGCTTCGGTATTTAATATTAGTTGTAAAACGTTGTTATGTAGATTCCAGTGTACCTTGCCCAGGTTGAGAAAGTTGTTGAATGCACAGAATTCTTTATCTGCACACTGTTGTTAAGGAATATCTTTAGCTTTATGAAGAAGGTATGCTCAATACATAGAAGTTGTGTTCACTTAAAGTATAAAGTATTGCGATTTGATTTACATTGTGAAATTATTACTACAATCAAGCAAAGTAACACATTTATCACCTCATAGCTTTGCAAATTTCACGTATGTACTACAGCATTAACTACAGTCCTGTAAACTACGTTAGATGCCCAGAACTTACTTTTACTTTATAAATAAGTATGTACCATTTGACCAGCTTCCCTGCGTTGTTTCTAACCCTCAGTCACTGGCAAACACTATTCTCTTCTGCTTCTGTGAGATTTTTAGATTCTGCACATAGCTGAGATCATGCATATTTTACCTTACCCCTTCTGATTTATTTTACTTAGCATAATGCTCTCCAGGTTCACCTTCACCCATGTTGCGCCAGTGGCAGGATTTCCCTTGAGGAATATCTGATATACCGCCTACTGTGCTACAGATAAGGGCTCAGGGTGCTAGGTGGATCTTAAGTTAGTTTTGAGGATGACATGGGATGTGATACATGTGCACTTGAGAGTTAATAAGCATTTTTCTTTTTTGTGTTTGATTCAGTATGGTTAATATATACATGTGTTTTAGGTTCGCTTAACTAATGAAGAACTTAAGCAAATAGTATATTCTTTGAATTCTAAATGAAATAATTTGGATGTTAAATATTTAATTAGAAGTACTTTCACCAGTGGTTTTCAGTTGGCCATGTTGACATTTAGGATATGTTCCTCTTTTTTCTTTTTTTTTTTTTGGTACCAGGGATTGAACTCACAACCTTGCGCTTGCCAGGTAGGCGCTTAAACCACTGAGCTAAATCTCCAGCCCCTGGGATATGTTTCTACTGTGCTCATTTCGTTGCTAAAAAAGATGAGCTGATGATAATGTCCACTTATTTTTTTAGATGTAGAAGATCTTTATGAACCAGTGTCTGTCCCATTCTCATACCCCAATGGGCTCAGTGAAAATACTTCCGTTGTGGAGAAGTTGAAGCATATGGAAGCTCGGGCGCTGACTGCTGAAGCTGCATTGGCCAGAGCACGTGAGGACCTGCAGAAAATGAAGTAATGTATCAGTCTTACAGAAAATCATTCAGATTTCAGATAATGCAGCTGATGGCAGGGCAGAATGTAGAATATTCCATATTCTAGAAATCTCAACGTAGATGTATAATAGTAGTATTAGAGATTTACAGCATAGGTATATTTGATTAATATAAAACTTAATGGCTTTACCTGTGTATATGTCATAATCAGTTACTTCTGTACCACAGGTAATTGTTTTGAGAGATGTTGTTTTAAATATTTCTGTTTTTGATATTGTTGTCTCTTCCTTTTAATTGTCGTTTGCTATTGGTTTCTTCATTTTACTTTTTCTATACCAGTTTTTTAAAAGTAGGATTAATTTTTTTTTATGTTTGGGGAACGTACAGTGTTGAAATTTTTGTTTTCTAACAAAGTGTAACAATGGTATAATATTAACTAGGAAACCAAATACAATGGGGGTCAAGAGGAGACAATTTTTTCCAGCAAGTACGTTAGCACTCCACTGGTTTAATGCCTCTCAAGTTTCAGTGATCTGCATGCAGATCATCTGGGAATCTTATTAATGCAGTCTAGGTTCTGACTCAGAAGGAAGTAGTAGGGCCTGAAATATTCTGCATTTCTAACAGGTATGCTTAAAGCTTTCCTTTTTGGATTTGGAAGCTGCTCATCATTGCTTGAGCACGCATTAGCTGGTTCGCCAGTGTTGTGTCCTGCATGAAAGCCCGTGCAGTCAATTTTAGGTCCTCTTTTGTTTTTGAGTTTTTATGGTTGGGAGCCTGGCAACCAACTTTTACTTCCATGTCCATGTAAAATAGAAGTTGATTTGTAGTTGTGGTTGGTGATTGTACATTTTATTAAGTATTAGAGTTTAAAATAGCAAGATTTTTAATTCAGAAAAACTGCAAATATCTAACGTAAGATAAATGTTGGTTTGTAAGATTACTGAAATTTTTGGACGTTCTTCCTCTTGAATACCTAGCTCATAGATTATTAATGTGTCATGGTCAGAGAAGTTTTAGAGCCATAATGGGTGGTGTTAGCGTATGTAAGCTACCTATTTGGTTCTGTTTTCTATTCATTTAACTCTCCCAACAGATAATAAAGTTTTAAAGACTATTAAGAGAATTAAAATGTACACCATTGCTTATTGTTTTAAAGAATATTAAGAGAATTAAAATGTACTGCATCGACTCAGATGCTAAAAATGATTTTAAAGCAATGGAAATACTGAATTTGAATAAAGGGAATGTACTCCTTTTGTTCGTTTGGCATATATAGAGCTGCAGTCTGAAGCTGGCATTGCTTTTGTGGTTTGCCCCAGCCGAGGGCTTGCCACTGGGTCTGGATACGCCATTGCATAATGTCCAGCAGGGGGAGCTTTTGGCTGCTGATGGTATGAGCTCGTCATACTACACTGTTTCCTCCCTTTCCTCTTGCTCAACCTCTAGCCTTTCCTTTGTTCATGGTCCAGTAAACCTGTCTCAAGGGTGTATTTCACATTGATTATAGACAATTTGCTCAAGACTTTGTGATGAACACAGATGTCAGAACCTGCTCATCTACTGCCATTGCAGACCTCCAGGAGGATGAAGATGGCGTTTACTTCAGCTCATACGGGCATTATGGGATACATGAAGAAATGCTAAAGGTTAGACAACAGCATAAATGCACCAGATCCATACTAAAGGAAAACTAGAATAGAACAGGCTTTTTCTTAGTATGTAGAGCTGCTGCTTTTTTATGCTGCCTTTAAATCTCTGGTGCTTAGTAACACATCTTGCAGTGAGAGATTACAGAAGCACCAAAGTTGTTAAAAATTCTATTTAAGATCGTCATTAATCTTTATTAGGAATTTCCCTTTTGTTCAGATTAATCAGAAAAAACAACTGCTGATGATTTTAGTCTTCTCAGTATCGACTGTTATATTAAATAGGAATAGCTGAATTATACATGTTTTTTAAAGTGAAAGAAATAATTATTTTCACTGTCATTACTGACTTAGTATGGCTAAATAAGTTTTGGCATAAACTTTATAAATCTGACAATTGTAATACATGACTTTTTTGGAAATAATTGGTATATAGAAATATTTTTAAAATGATGGTAAGTTAAATTATATCTGGTTGGTTTTAATTTTTATAAGGATAATGTCCATGTAAAATAGTAATTGATTTCTGGCTATGCTTGGTAATTGTACATCTAAAATCAAATGTTATAGATAAAATAGCAAGATTTATAATTCAGAAAAACTGAATATATCTAACATAAGATGAATGTTAAATTGTAAGAATAACCAAATTGTTTAGATGTCCATCTTTGAATTTTAGATGTCACCAGTACATTTTCTTAAAGCTAGTCAGCAAAAATTCTTTCCTAGATCCTTCCTTTGAAGTTTATTTTATATAATAAAAACTCTTAGACTAGGTTTTGTTGAAATAGGCATTTTAAGGACCAGGGGTCTTTAAAAACATGGATGTATTTTGTTGAGTCAGTTTTGCATGATCATAGAGTGGAAGTTTGTTGATTGTTAAGTTGACTGAGTTTGTTTAAAAGAAATAGGTTTTATTTTCTTTGTTTAAGTTAATTATGTGTGAAATAATTTCTTTTAAAGGGTTTAGTTCATGTCTATCATTTCAAATTAGCCCTTGATTGAAGTGTCATGAAACTTGAACACTTTTGGTGTGGCATTTGTGTTGGCTTTTCAGACAGGTAAATGTCACTGAGACATGCTGTAGTATGGGTATTGTCAATACAGTCATCAAGGAAATTCATTTGCATACTTACAGATCTCTGTGCTTGACACTTTGGGCTCTGTCAGTAACTGAGGATCTTCATGCCGGACTGTATCTTTGTAGTTCTTTTGATGTGCATTTAGATTTAAGACAGGCCAGCTCAAAAGCTCCAGTGCCAACTTTTTAAAGACTCATTCACTTAGGTATCTGTTAATGTTCTGTATGCCTTAGTTTCCCTTAGCTGTTACACAGTGTCATTACCTCATAATGATTTGATTATGTGTTCACAGGAAATATGGATGAACTTGATTCAAAGGACTGTTTATCTATTGGGGGGGGGACTGGGGATCAAACTCACAATTTCGTGTTTGCTGTCTAGGCACTTGTGCCATGAACTATGTCCCGGGCCTTTACTTAACCGTTTTATATTTTGCTAAGTTAGGCGCTATGAATGACAATGAAGTGTGTCCTGTATCAGCCTATCTTCCTTGTTTCTTGCCAGGACATTTCTTAGTACAAATAAACATTCCAATGTTTTTCTACTACCATAATCTTACCTAGTTTCCTAAGTATTTTGATATTGTACGGGCTTATTTATGGGCTTGTTTGTACATTTAGAATTGGCTTTGCTTTTACAGAATGCAATTTGGATTTTTTGTTATTTAGTCTCAGATATTTTAATAGGCTTTTGCACACCTTTTGATTATAATTTTATTTATTTGTTTGTATGTTTATTTTAAAAAGAATAAAACCAAACAAAATAAAACAGAATAAAGCCAATCAAAACAAAAACAGTGAAAATGATGCAGGACATCAAAACAAGGTAATAGGAAATCAACAGTGGCTACCATAATACCTCTTATTATCTTCAAAATAGCTACCAGTACTCTCAGACATAATAAAATCAAACAGAACAGAATAAAACCAATCAAAGCAAAACAATGAAAATAATACAGGACTTAAAAACAAGATAATAGTAAATCCGAAATGGCTACCATAATATATCTTGTTATCTTTGAAATAACTGCCTATGCCATCAGATATAATAAAATCACCCAAAACAGAATAGAACTAAACAGAACAATGAAAATGATACACGACTTTAAAACATAATAGGGAATTAACAATGGCTGCCACCTTCAGCAGGAGATCCCCTACAGATACAATGCTGCGTATTGTTATCCCCTTAATACTCAAACTACCACGTTAGGCCTGAAAAATCAGTGAGATACTCAACACTACAAGCATTAAGTTTTCGGGTTTTTTTTTTTTTGACTTCAGTAGCTATCATCGCAGCCTGTTTTCTCTGTATCAGCTGCTTGTGGGGCTGGGGGATGCTCTGCTCTTCGTGTCTCTCAGCCTGTGCGCCAGCTGGCTCACAGGAAGAGTTGGCTTTTTTTTTCTTCTCCCTGCAGCTTGTGACTGATGCTCACAGGACGGAGTTGGCTTCTTGTTTCTCCTTCCTGCAGCCCATGGCTGCCACTGGCTCACAGGAAGGGTTCGGCTTCTTGTTTTGTTGTTCATAATTTTAAGTAAAAGTACTTTGTCATTTTATTTCTGGAGCTGGGATAAGAACTCTTTTGAATTCTAGAGATGATGGGGGATAGATGACATGAACTTTCAAAATTCTTTGCCACCTTATTTTTTAAAGAAGAGTTGTTGACTAATAGTATAAAGTTGAAAGGCATCACTGTTATTGTTTCCCAGGAAAATGTTCATTGTATATCACAAATTGTGATATTATTTCTTATTTTTGAAGTGTTAGTGGGTTTTTTTTTACTACAGTCTCATTTTATGTGCACCCATGAAATGTCTACCTTCATGAACCTATAAATTAAAAATATACTGTTGTTTTTATGTGTAAGCTTATACTATATAAATTTTATGTTTTCTTTAGCCTCATTCTGAACTTTATGGTATTGGCAGTGTAATCCAGTGACACATTACATACCTTAAAAATAATTGTCTATTTTGTTTGTCTTTGGGATTTTATTTTTTGGCTTTTAGAGGCATGATTTCAGCATGTAGTCCAGGCTAGTCTCAAATTTGTTATGCAGACTAGACTGGCTTTGAACTTGTGATCCTTCTGCCTCAGCTCTTGAGTGCTAGTATTACACGCATGTACTTAAAATAATTATCTTTCTCTTTAAGTGTTAGAGCTCTAATTTGTTTCTTTGGTATTTCTTGGTTTTATTAGGTTGGGTGCAAAAGAGTACTTTTCTGTTTTGTATTAGAGTTGGTCTTTTGTTAGAATAATTTTTTGGAAATGACTGTGAAGACTGGTTTTTTATTTCTTGTATTTTCACATTCAGCGAATTGGTTTTTTTTTTTAAGCTCTGCTTGATATGAGGCACTGTTGGGTATAGTATGGATTTCCTCAGCCCAGGGTGAACATTTGAGTAAGAACAGATGACAGTCTGGCAGGAACCCCAGTGAAGGATTGCAGTTCAGGCAGCAGCCGTGCATGGGTTGGGACAGCAGTGGGGATGCTGTTGATTGGAGTTGGAGCAGCGCACGCAGGTGGCGGTGAGAGCGTCCCAGTGGCTGCCCTTGTGACTGGTGTTCACCCTTTGCGGGTCTTGTTTCAGCAGAGATCACTGGTGACAGAGCAGGAGGTATAAGAGCAGTGTGAGTGTATAAAGTAGCATGCTTTGGAAAAGGACCATTTTACCTTAGTTATTACATTACATTTATGTAAACTGTAAAGATTACATAAATGTAATGTAATAACAAAACTTTTTAAAAGTTAAAAAGGAAGATTTAATAATTAATAAGCCTGATTTAAAAGATTTGTTGGGTAAAGCAATTAGAAATAATACTAGGAAAGTCTGCAGTTAATTATGATTATCTCCCCTTTTTTAGGTCTGATATATAAAATGACTTGCCTTTTAATGGAAGGTCTCCTTTATGTGTTTTAAAAAATAATCTCAGCATTGGCATACAAATGTTTCCAAGGTGGCGTGATATTTTAACATAGCTTTATAGTAACTACAGTTGACAGCAGAGTGTGCAGGTATGCAGAGTCCCACATTGAAGGCGGTGTCGTATTTGCTTCTGACACACATCCTGCTGTGTACTTTAAATCATTTGGAGATTACTTATAATGCATGATTCAGTGTAAATACCATGTAAATAGTGGTTATATTGTACTCCTTAGGGAATGATGACCCAGAGAAAGTACGTGTGTTGAACATGGTGCAGTTTAAAATAATTCAATATCAGAGGTTGATTGAATCCATGAAAATGAAACCCCATAGATACAATGGCTCACCTGTATTTTGTTTTGACTGATTTTTGCAAAGTCCTAAATTAGAACTCTTTTTTGCAGTACTTTTCCATACTCAGTTTTACGTACTTGGAAGCACAGCCCTTAACTGGCTGCGTCTTTGCCGTCTACGTGTGTCACAACCTAGTAAATCTGCTTTGTTCATGGGTCAGCGTAGATGTTAGAAATGCTGCCCACTTGCTTTGGTCACTGGTCACGTGAGATCTGAGAGCGGAGTAGCCTCAGGTCTGACTGCAGGGCTCAGATGATTCACTTTTAGGCTGGTAGGCTTTTATGCATCATTTGCCACTAAAATTTTCTAGAGACAGTAGGATTGTAAATCAGGCAGATGCTGATAAGAACTGTCTTAGAAAAACCTCTTCAGTGTGGCTTCATTTTTCATGTGTACCTGCACCCGGTACACTGATCTATTTTATTTCTTTCCACTTACTTCCATGTAGCTCTTGTGTGGGGCATCTTGCTCTTATGTTCCAGGCCGTATGTGAAGGAGCAATATCTGTTCTGTTAGCTTTAATTATCTCTTGAAGTCATAAGGACAGTGCATATAAAGAGAAAAATGTGTACATTTTTGAAGGACAAGAGTAGGTCTTACTCAACTTTCAGGGTTCTGTTTTGTTTCGTTTTGTTTTTAAATGTTTTCCAGGCAAAAAGTAACTTGTAGATTGTAGAAACTAGCAATATGTGATAAAAGAGCAAGCATCTGTCTAAAAATTTTAAATTTGTTTAGATTATCCTGCAAACATGGTATTTTCTTCTCTTCATCCTAGGACAAAGTACGAACAGAAAGCTACAGAGATTTCATATACCAAAATCCACATATCTTCAAAGACAAGGTGAGCAGCCAGGCTACAGAATTGTACATTCATGGCATTCCTGTGTAGTAGAAATTTTCTCTTTCATCCCTGCTGCGGTAACAGTTGACTTAACAGACCCTGGCTTTATTTCATGAAAGACTTTTATGATGCTGCTCTGTGGTGCAGGGTACTGATAACAGAAATGCTGATTGGTGTTGTCATTTAGTGTCATCTCTTTAAATTGAAAGTCATTAATTATGGTCTGTTTGAACTTTGCTTATCCAGATAATTTTGCCTAAACCATAATTCAGATTTTTAGTAATCCTGTGAATTTCTAATGTATCAGATATACTCCTTATTTAATTATTATTTTAGTTTGTATTAAGTAGTTGAAAATTAATCTAGGAAGCCAATGATTGGGGTTTAATATTATAAATATTAAATAATATGTATAAAATACATATTATAAGAATGTATTTTATATGATTTCTTATGCCTTATTATTTTATCCCTTTGTGGGATGTGGTGTATTTTACAGTTAGTTTTAATACTATTTATTACTCTGGGTGTATCTGTGTTCAAAATTTGTGCTATTTGTTCCTGTTAGGAATTGTCTTCATTTTTTTCTTCCTTCCTTCCATCTGTTTCTCTTTCTCTGCCTCTCTTCATTGGCATAGTTATAAAAGTTCAGGTTTTCTGGTTGTCCCTTATTAGAAGTTAATTCCACCAGTTTAGACAAGAATTATGCTGTCTGCCATGCAGCTTGAGAATGTGACAGGTTTTTACCATGCTTCTCCCACCTCCATCTTAAAAGCTTCTCCAAGGTCATTGCACGACTTTACATGCTGCTTTACAAGGTCTTTGCACGACTTTACAAGTGAGGAAAGCCCTGTGCTTACAGATCTGCTTTTCCTAATTTTTGTACTGTTTGGGATATAATCTGGGTTGGCTTCCCATTTTCTGTACCTCTTTTCTAAGAGCAGTCTTTCACTTGCAACTTTAATCAGAGAGAAGTATTCTAAATTGATACCCTCTGTATGTTACAGCAATGGAGATGACAAAGTTTTCAAGGTTTTTATAATCTTTCCTTAATAAATTGGATAGAAAATAAGCCCTGGTCTGGGAATCACTAATCTTGTTTCTTAGGAATCAGCTGTAAAAGTTTTGGGCAACCGATGGAAGTGAATCTCTTTGGGCCTATTTGTAAAAAATTTTAAAATCCCTTCTTACTCTAAATGCTGATTTTTGTTACTGAAAAGCACCTTCCTTCTCCTCTTAATATGAATATCATTGGAAATTAATGAAGTTTTTTTTTCTTCATTGTACTTTGAATAGACTTGTACAAGAGAAGGAAATACTGAAACAGCTGTTTCAGATATACTCTTAAAACATATGATTTAATCATCAAGAAATTACATTTGAATATTTCTATAAATATGGAGCAGTTCTTTCACCTAAAGCTATGCCTTGTTTCTAGTGTATTATATTACCTTGTTTCTAATGTATTATATAAATGTTGCATAAGTTACACATTTTCAAGTTACCATGGAAAACAGCATATAATTATTTTGTTGTGTTCTCTTTACTTATTGTTAAGAAATGGAATCTGCCCAAGTCCAAAAGGACTTGTTAGTAAAGTGAGAGTACCTTGCATTGGTACTTTCCTTAAGAGGCTCACAGTTTACTTTTTAAGTATGTAATGGATTTTACTTAGCATCTGTGGTTTCTCAAAATATACTGCATTGTAAAAATTATATATAGCAATTTTTGACATCATAAAAGGCACACTTAGGACATAATTTTCAGTAATTAACAGCATTACTCTGTAGCTTTCATATATTCAGATTATTTGGGAGACCTATGGTATGATAGCTATAGAGTTAGAAGATAACGTTGCCATATGTTTAAATAATACTTGGAAGCATACGTTATTTTAAACATGTCTCATTGTCATTGTATGTTGTAACTAGAAGTATTTATCCCTGTTTAAGGTTTAAACCAGTAGATTAATTGACTTCATCAAAACACACAGCTGAAAAAAAGGAAACCTGAGGCCTTTTACCCTGCTTAGTGTCACCGGCCCTGTGTCACCACACACTGACTGCCAGCGGGTTTACTTCCAGTGAGGACGTGATTCATGTGGGACCCCCTCATTAAATTTTAATTTGTACTGGTTTTTATGTATGTAGGTCACATGGTTGTTTTTTATTAACAGGATATGGTCATAAAATTATTTGGAAAAAACTCTAGAATAGTAAAATTTGTTTCTAAATTGTGTCATCATGTTTTTTCTTCACGCGTATCACTGTGAGGTAAACAGACTTCCCATTACATGAGGATCAGTATCACATTGTATAGCGCGTAGTGGAGATTTATTTTTCAAGAGTGCTTATAATTTAAAAAGTTTTCTTTCTTCCCTTCCCCCTCCATCTCTCCCTCCTTGCCTCCTTTTTTTCCTTGCTTCCTTAATATTGTTTCAGTTTATAAACTCCTGTGGAGCCCATCTGGCATCTTAGATTAACTTTTGATGACATTTAGTCTTAACACCCACACATAATTAATTTCTATTTTGTAGTCCATTGAAGAAATTCTCAGTGAGGTGTCTTTATGCTTCTGATTATTATCTACTGTTGTAATTGATTCACTTGTTTTTCTTTTGTAGCAAACAGTAAATCAACATTTTATAAAATGACAGTATATTTTGTTATTTTTGCCTATTCTTTCACTCTCAAGTTTGATTTACTTGGCTATAGTCAGTGAATTATGAGCTATATATAAAAATAAAAGTATAGTTCAAAATTAGTAAAATACAGACTTTAGAAGCAGATTAGCAGACTTGAGTGCTCGCTCTGTAATTTACCAGCTGTATGACCAGCTGTATGACCTTGGGCATGTACCTTTCCCCTGTGAAGCTCACTTTTCTCATTTGGAAAATGCGGGTGAAGTACTGTGTTATGGGCTTGCATTATGGTATGTGCTGTTAACATTCCCTAAAACCTTTGTGTACATTTGGGTCCATTTCTGGATTTTAATACTTAGTGAGACTATGTTATTTTTATTGTGTTATTAAAATGAGTCAAATACTTACTTTTGAGGGTGGAAGGGATAAGATTATTTTTCTGGTCCTTGATTCCTTTATAAATATATTAAAATTATATTGGATGATTTTATATTGGGTGATTCCTGCCACTTAAACTTGTGTGTAATTTCTGTAAAAATTTAGAATTACTAAGCTTAAATTAGAGCATATGGATAACAAAGATACTAAAAACATTAATTCCCTATTAAGTAGGGAATTATGGAAATTACTTGTTTCATATAAAACATGTCTTGAATAGTATTGTGGGGCTCAAGTATACTGTTACTAATTTAAAATAATACTTCGTAATAATATGTTCAGTTTCCACGAGTATAAATTATGTTTGATCATAAACTTTAATTTTTCATTAGTCTTAACCAGAAGCACTAGTATTTGAATAGGATTTGAAACAGAAGACCTTTGTGATAATGTTTGTTCTTTTACTTATACCAGGTAGTTTTGGATGTTGGGTGTGGAACTGGAATTCTCTCTCTATTTGCTGCTAGAGCTGGGGCCAGGAAAGTTGTTGGCGTTGATCAATCTGAAATAC
This sequence comes from Hydrochoerus hydrochaeris, assembly GCA_004027455.1. Lineage (NCBI taxonomy): Eukaryota > Metazoa > Chordata > Mammalia > Rodentia > Hydrochaeridae > Hydrochoerus > Hydrochoerus hydrochaeris. Next base: position 122,846 of record PVLA01001437.1, on the reverse strand, counting down.
TTTACCAGGCAATGGATATCATAAGGTAGGTGTGTTTTTAAGGCTTGGTTTAAAGTTATTTTAACATTTGATAATTACCTAGTTTTTTTGTCTTTTCTAGCCGTAAAATACAGGCTCTTGAGACATTTGTCTTTTATTAAAAATCTACTCTGGCATAAGATGATTTTAAATTGGATTGAGCTAGACATGTTTGAACTATGGTGCTGAGAATTTTTTCACAGTTCTCATTGGTGAGAATTATTCTTACATAGTTTTGATGGCCATAAATATGCTGATTCTAATATTGAATTAGATATCATAGTACCTATGATAGGTAGGTAATACTGACAGAATTCTTGACTTAACTAAATATTTCTATCAGTAATATTTTCTCTAGCAGATAGCATTTAGAGACTAAAGGTTACATGTGGTTTTTTTCATGACTCCAGCTCTTGTACTTCCTTTATGTTTAATTTTGGAATGGCTAAAGTTGAGGCAGAGTGGATTTTGTTATTGTCCTGAAACTTAATATTTCCTCTCTAATCAATCATGATTCATTCTGTCATTGGTTTACATCCTAATAAGAAGAGCTTTACTTGAAATACAGCTTATGCAACATTTCTTTAGCTCTGTGCTTAACAACAGCACCTTACACCTGAAACTTAGCAATAATTTTCAGAATCATGAATAAGAGGCTTCTTACAGCAAATTTTGATGGTTATTCCACTAAAACTTAGGTTCCAGTCTTAAAACTGGTTAATATTGATCTGTCTGGATACTGCAAAATTGAATATGACTGTATAAAATGTTTAAATGTTTTTAGAGTCTTGTCCCATAATGTAGAGGATAATATTTTGATTATGGGCATGGGGTGGTGTGGTGGCTCACACCTGTAATCCCAGCACTCAGGAGGCTGAGGCAGGAGGATCGTTGCTAGTTTGAAACCAGCCTGAAGTAAGCTCAAGGCCAGCCTGAACTGTATAGCGAGACCCTATCTCAAAAAGACAAAAAAAACAACAAAAAAAAACACGGGGTGAGTCACATTCCTCACCTTATGTGGGTTGATTCCAAGGCCTCACTTAACATGCAAACAGTGCTTTCAGCTTTGGGGTAAATTACGTGTAACCTGTTGGAAATCCATTTCACAATCATATAAATGTAGCTATAGTAAGACAACTTATAGTTAAGGCGTATGTATGAATCACTTTGGCATATTGCCTGACAGTAAATGTTTGACTGTAACTATGGGTTATTATTAAAAAGTGCCAACTTATTACTCATATATAAATTGTGTTAATTTCTCAGATACTGGTTCACAGCTGTAATTTTATGTTAGAGTACTGATCTAGTCTAGAATTGAAGTTGCCATTATATGTGCAATTCTCTGATTTAGTAAAGTATATTTTTCCTGGTTTTTCTGATGTGTATTGCAAAGTATATCAATAGCATTTTTAGGGGTTCTGAGGATACTCAATTGCTTATGCAGTTACTATTCACATACAAGAACCCCAATGTCAAAAAGATTATTTTTAAGAATTAACAAAAATATTGTTGATAATAAAGTTATGGAAAGATGTTGGTGTTATAATCTTATGAAAGGCCATGTTCATTTATATTTTTAACTTGTCATTTTTCTATACAATGAAACTGTGTTTGCTCTTATTTTAAAGACAAAATAGAAAAAGATCATGATAACACTCATTCTCTTACTTTGCCCACTTTTTTTCATAGAAGCCTTGATTCCCAGTGATTTGTCTAGAAACATGTTCATACAGTGGGTACATTCAAATTCATTATATAAAGTTTATTGCTAGAGGTTATTATAGTAACAGATTTTTTTAAAAGCATTTAAAATTTTTCTGTACATATTCAATTTTCAGATACTCAGTAAGGAGAATGCGTGTTGGACAGAAATTGTTGGCACAGAAGAAATTCATCCCAGTCCCTTTTTCTCTGTGTTTAACGAAGGACTTTATGATGATCAGTTACTTTTGATACGGTTTTATAGTTTGAGGACAGAAAGTTGGATTGGCATGCTTATAGTATATATATAAATGAGCTCTTTGCGGAAAGTTAGTTAAAACAATTGTATTTTATAATGCTTTTTCAAATTAATTGGTCCAACCAGTCTGTACGTCTTAAAATTTAGTACTTTATGATTTAATACCTCTACAAAAGAGCCTTGAACATATTTTAAGATGTTATTTAAAGATAGTTACAATATTTCTATTAATATTAAAGAATAATTTTTTGTTCCATGTAATCAGACCTAGGATATATTTATGACTGGCACAGAACCGAGGGAGTTTGGGATTAATACTTCTTGTTTCTCAACTCTACAGCAGCTACCAGTATATTTTAAATCAAAGGATAATTACCAGTTTGCATTTGTTTGTATCAGTCCTGGTAAAGGAGAGTCTGCGGGCTAGGGATGTAGCGCAGTGGTAGAGCCTGTGCTCCACCCCCCACCCCCCACCCCAGTCTTCTCTCTGTACCAAGGAGCAAAGGCGGAACTGTGGAAGACTCTGTGGTCCTTTGTCAGCATTGGCGACTTCTGGGCTAGGGGGTGCTGCTCTAAGTGTGCAGGTGATGAACTGCGCTTCCTTCTCATCTTTAGCCCTTCCACTTTTCAGGCCAGAACTGCATAGTATAGCTCCTTAGCAGTACTGCATTTGTCTAACTTTCCAGAAAGCCCATGTGCATGCTCCCTTCTCGCCTTTCTAACAGGATAGAAACTCAGCAAGTACATGTACAGAAAAGGCCAAGAAAGTAAATCCATTATCTTACAGCTTTTAGTACTAATGATCAGGGTTGTACATTTTAACTCAATGCATAGCTCAATGCATAGCTTTGTTCTAAGATGGAGGCTATCAAGTGTTGTAGTTGTTATGTCACAATACTGTGCAATGTTACTGTAAACCTTTTTCTTGCCTGACGTTGTATGTCTATGTTTAAGGTGTAAAATAGGCATTATTTTGCTGTTATTACTAGAATTACGAAGAGGAACACTAGGTATATTTTGCTAAAGTGGAAACCATTTTTTCACAAAACTGTTAGCCAGTTGTGTAGTCTCACCTCCCTTAGGCTTCGAAATAGCACAGTTATTTCTGAGAATCTTTACTTTTAAAAGTTTTACCATATGTGGAAGTGGACAGTGGTGTATGGAACTCTGTGTACCAGTAACCCAGCTACAAGTGATTAATATTCTGCCATTCTGTATTATCTGTTTCCTTCCTCTACATACCTTAGGTACTATTTAGTTTTCATTAGTGTATTTTAGGTACCCCTTATACATTTTATCAGTAAAAGTGTTAATACATTCTAATGTTATGAGGATGAGAGCATTTGTTGAAAATGACTTAGCACTCAATCTTTAGGTCCTGTGACTTAATAATTAAAATTCTGACATTAGTACTTTCCTATTGAATTTCATCTGCAGTAAGTTCAGTTATATTGTATTATGATTCTTACTGTAAAATGAAGAAACTGAGGTACAGAGATAACTAAGTGACTCTCCTCATTAGGAGAGCCAGGGTTAGATCCCAGGGAGCTGACTCCTCAGTTCTCGTAGCCAGCTAACTCTGCCATCTTTCCATTTATGACACCCAAGATAGGCGCTGGTTGCCTTTAGTAGTTTGCTTTACAGAGGACCTACAGTGAGTTTGAAAAGCAGGCCTTTTTGTTTTAGACAAGTCTGCGTTGTTTCTTTAGCAGTCTTATTCTGCTTTGCTTTTTGGTGGTTTGTGTTTGGTACTTGGCATCGAACTCATGACCAGACACTTGCCAGGCAGGCTCTTGTGCTGCTAAGCTGAATCTCAGCCTTGCTTGCATTTTTAGTATTGTATAAAGATAGCTATTTTCATAACATATGCATTTCTCCTTTGTTTCCATTTGAAATATTGAAGTGTACGTGCTGGTGTGAAATGACTGCAATCTGTGAATATATTTTAAAAGAATACGCAGGAAGGCATTTATTGTTAAGTCCTTCAGTTTATACTGTATTCTGCCAGTCGAGGCTGGATGGTGTAATTGTCTTACCAAGCATGTGCCAAAGTTTACTTTTTTCACATCCTAGCCACCATTTATTATCAAAGATGGGGAATTTTTAAAAATATAGTTTGTTCTTTTAAATATGTCAATTCATAGTCTTCAAATTGTTCAAAATAATTATGAAATTGTTGTTAATCTTTTTATTTACGGTCGTGAATTCAATCCCTGGTACCGATTAAAAAAACATCTTTTTATTTAAAAAACTGACCTAACATTTCTAAGAAACGGGTTTAGAGTGGGATAAGTTCAAGTTGGTAATTTTAAACTGATACTAAGGTTTAAGGTTAGGCTGGCCATTCTGATGTGCAGACACGAGTAAAATAGTATAGATTTTTCTAAGACGTTAGTAAGGGCAAATAGCACCTAAAAACGATCTGTGGAGCAGGATGGAAAAAATGGTATTTTATTCTTCCTATTGTATTAGGCACTGTGCAGTGAAAGACCATTTCAAAGAACATAAAACTTACATATGGGTAGCAAAGCTATTCAGTTGCCAGGCGATTATATTCATCCCCAGGAAGTGGAGACAGCTTCTGATGATAGTTTCTTCATTACTTTGGCTGCCTTTGGTTTGTTCTTGACTTGGCCATGGAATAGCGCATTATTCAGACTAAAGTAATACTGTAGAAGAGTTCTCGTGAGAAGGTTAATCCATCACTGCCTCAATGCGGTGTTTTCAATCTCAGCATGACATGAAAGATAAAATCTTTTATCTTGCCCATGTCTAGAATACTGTGAGAAAAGAATGATTAAGAAAACTTTTTTAAGAGTGCTGGGGTGTGGCTCAATGGTATAAGACTTGCCAAATATGCATGAGGCCTTGGATTTAATCCCCAGCACGCCAAGGAAAAAGAGACAAATAGAAAACTTTTATCCTTAATTTTTTATCCCTAAAAAATTCATCATCAAATTCATAATCCACTTTTGTTCAAAGTGATTTAGGTAAAACACTTGGTCATTGTTTGAAAGAAACAGGGAAATATACAAACAGTACAAAGTATGTGGGAATTTATATAATGAACAACTAATCGTACTGTGAGAAAATGATATTAAAGTTCATCAAGAGCAACACATGGATGTTTTTTAAAAAGTACATAAAGGGAAAGAGAGGAGTAGCCTAATAGATTAAAAAACACACGTGTGGCCCTACTTTGCTTCCAGGTCTGTAGGTTATCGAGGTCCACATACTTATTTCCCTTCTGTTGCCCAAGTACATTAAAGTGACAGTAAAATATAAAATGCAATAAATTAGTAAATGCACTAAGATGAAAAGCAGAGTGTGTAATTCTTGGTACATATATAGTGAAGGATTGTAAGTAAAACTGAACTATCTTTTTTGTTTTTTTGGTTTTTTTGTCTTTTTGAGGCAGGGTCTTGCTATACAATTCAGGCTGGCCTTGAGCTCACTTTGTAGTCCAGGCTGGTCTCGAACTAACAATGATCCTCCTGTCTCAGCCTCCTGAGTGCTGGGATTACAGGCGTGAGCTACAACGTCCGGCCAAAACTGAACTATCTTGTGGTGATTTTTGAGATAGGGATGATATATAAAATTTGGAACAGCATCACAAAATACACCAACAGATGTTCTTGAAATAATCATTGTTCAGGTACTTTATCAATAGGAAACTAAATTCATTTCCTCCCCCAACAGGTTCCAAAGGTCCCTTAATTACTTCTCCATTCAGTGGTCCTGTTTGGGGGGTCCACAACCACCAACTAGTTCAGTGGATCCTTTGAAGAGCTACCTATCCCACAATTCTGTAAAAAGCTATGTTCATGGCTAAGAGTTTATTATAACGAAGTATGCAGTGCAGAATGCACAGGAAAAAGATATCTGTAGGCAAAGAGGTCACATGGAGACTTCAGGTTATGCCCTCTTTACACCCCAACTTCAGGTCTCTTTGCCCAGGGAAATTGGCTTGAGGTTTTAAGAGTTCCTAATGCTGAAAAAGAACTGGTTTGTAGGTGTTTATCTGCCATGTGACCAGCCAGGGTACAAGTCCAAGTCTGACACCAAGTGTGTATCATAAGATTTATGTTTAATTTAAGCATGCTGTCAGTCTATTTGATCTTGATTCTTCCAACAAATAAAATAAGTTATCTAGTAACTGTGAAATTCCATTCTCAGAGTTTAATCAAGAATCATTGTCAGGGGTGCAGCAAGAACTGAACAGAGAATAGACCTGCTGTGTGAACTTCTCACAGAGCTGGACCAAAACCCTCCGATTTATATGCTTGACTCTTTTCTTCTTCCTCACCCAACACTCCTGTTAGGGACAGAGTCCTGTGGGTTAATTAGCTTTAATGTTTCTTAAATCTGTCCCTGTCCCGTCTTGATCCTTTTTGTTCACTTTTATCAGCAGAGGGGACTGGCTTCTTCAGCGAAGCTGGGTGGCGTGGGATTCTAAGGAGGGGGAGACGTGGTCAGAGTCTTCCATTGGTTTCCTGGCTCCTTCCTCCCTCCCACTGCCTGCACCTTTGGCCCACAGGGCTGCGCTGGGAAGAACGGCCTGTGCCCTTGCAGTCTCCCGCAATGTGTGCTCTCAACGCGGATCCTGCTCTTCAGGTCCACCAGTGTGATTTCACTGGGTTTTTGTTTTTGTTTTCTCTCCTGGTAAATTGCCAGAATTTTTCTTTCTTCAACATCCACTTCCAAAATCTTAGTGCATTTACTAATTTATTGCATTTTATATTTTACTGTCACTTTAATGTACTTGGGCAACAGAAGGGAAGTAAGTATGTGGACCTCGATAACCTACAGACCTGGAAGCAAAGTAGGGCCACACGTGTGTTTTTTAATCTATTAGGCTACTCCTTTCTTTCCCTTTATGTGCTTTTTAAAAAACATCCATGTGTTGCTCTTGATGAACTTTAATATCATTTTCTCACAGTACGATTAGTTGTTCATTATATAAATTCCCACATACTTTGTACTGTTTGTATATTTCCCTGTTTCTTTCAAACACTGACCAAGTGTTTTACCTAAATCACTTTGAACAAAAGTAGATTATGAATTTGATTGTGTTTCCTATTCCAAGATTTCTGAAATGGCTTCTCATTGTCTTTAAGTAAAATCTAGACTCATTATTACTATTTCTAAAAACCTCCCAACTTCATCTTGGCACATTGAATATTGTACCGCTAGTCATACTACATAATTCATAGTTCTTTAAAATCTGCTGTTTCTCTCTTACACACACACACACACACACATGCACACGCACACACCCTAGTTTGTGCATACATGTGCCCTCTTATGCTCCCAGGTCCATGTGTGTCTTTGCAATGCTGTCGTCTTCTGGCTAAAGTGAGGATCACTTCCTTACAGGTTTGCATGTAGCTCCTGTAATAGTCTAGGCTGCTTACTTTTCCTTCTCCCTGAAGGAACATTCCTAAGTGCGTGGACTGTTTTCTTTATATGCCTAGTGAGGCAAGTCTTGATGACGTCTCTGTGTCATAAGTAAAAGTTAAATTGCTGCTTTTAAGGTTGAAAATAACCTAGAAAAGTGGTGTGAAAATTTCCACACAGAAAAAATTGATAATGGAATGTTTTCTTTCAGTTTAGTTAAGAGAATTAAAGTATGCTTTCTGTTGCAGTGTCGTGTTTCTACAGAGCAGTGCTGTGCTAGTTTTCAGGAGATGTTTCCAAAGATAAGATTCGTTGAGAATGCATTTATTCTATAACAAGATGTAGTGAGTAACCACCTGAGAATGCTAAATAAAATATATAGTGTTTTTATAGATGGAAAATCAGGTAGTGATAAAGATTAACAGTCTCATGAAAGAGGTGATCTGTGTGGACAGTATCTGTACTGAGCAATTTTTACCCAAATTACTGGGAATTACAGGGCTTTGTCTTTTTTCCTGTGTGTTTGCTGCAGTCATATGCTTTCCTGTTATATTCGTATTGGAACAAGGAATTACTGGTGCAGATAGGATTATGACTTGTAGTAGACAATAAACAGCCTGAGCAGATGGCCTTTTGCAGAATACTGATCTTGTTTCAGCATAACCATTCTGAATATATTTCCAGGCTGTGGGAACATTTTGCTCTTTTAAGAAGTGTTTCTTTTCTTTTCTTTGAAGGATATAATTGTTAAAAACCTTAATGAAGGTTTCAGTAAATACCAAGCAACTATGATAAGTACATGAGAAGGAATTTTATTAAATACTCCTTAGAAAAACTCCAATAAAAGCTTTTTTCTGTTTTTTAAAAATTTTAAAGATCAAAAACATTTCAAAGCAAGATAATTGAGTAATAGTGGTTAATACAGTGTGTAGTTATCTTCAGAGTAGTTAATATAAGACATAGGCGTGAGATACTGTACAAACAGTATTAGCACAAATCTTTGTCAGTGAAATAAGAGAAACTAATAGTATAACTATCTTATCTTGTGTGTATATGTTTTTTTCCTTTTCCCTTCTTTTCTCTTTTTCCTCACCTCACTTATTCGTTCCTTTTGAACAGTTTCTTCCCCTTTCGCAATGTCTGTTGTACATTTTGGATCTTATTACTCTTTCATTTTCTCACAATAGGGACAATACAGTGTTTACACATATGAGTCTGATTCATTTCACTTACAAGTGTGGTCTCAAGTTGTATCCATTTACCTGTAAAAGTGTCCGGTTTATCCTTCTTTATGGCTGAGTAGTACTCCATTGCTTAAAATGACCACATCTTTTTTATTCATCCCTCATTTTCTTTGTTTTTACATGAGGTATTCTATAGATTAAAAACAAATACAGGAACATAAATGAACATTAATACAAGTAAGTATGCATAAATAACAAATGAAATTAAACAGTTATGTCTTAATTGCTTTCTGGATGATGGGATACACTACCCAACACCCATGACTCTAAGGAGGAAATATTTTGGCTCACAGTTGATACAGAGTTTTTGCTCCATAGTCAGCTTGTTCCAAGTCAGGACAGTATGACAAAGGAGAAAGGGTTCATAGCATAGCAGGCAGGAAGCAGGAAGAGATCAAGGGAGGCGGAAAGAGGGAGCCATTCCAGGCCATGTCCCAGTGACCACCCTTCTCCGGCTAGGCTTCAGCTCCCAAATCATGTTTAGCTATAAACTAATCCACTGCTGAGTATCACATCCTGATGATCCAGTCACCTCCCCAAAACCCCACCTGTGAGCACTGGAGGCTTTGGGGAAACATCCAGAAATTTTAAACCGTAACAACACAGTAACTGTCATCCAGGGCAAGACTTAGAACATCCCCACCCCTTCAGACCCTGCCCACGTCCTCTGCTCTTGCTGTCACGTGGGCTGCTGAGACCGCCTCTGCTGGGGGTGTGTCCTACTGTGCCCTGTGCTGCCTGTGTCCGTAGGGTGTGAACTTTCCCAGTAAAGCTGCCGTCTCCGAGGGGGACACATCTTCACCTTTTCCAGACATTGCCAGGCTGTTTTCCAAAGTTGTTCTACCACTCTGTACTTAGGCCAGTAATATATTTAAAGTTCTGCATGCACTTCCTACCTTTTAAAGGGGTTGCACAGCAGTAACAGGTTTCAATTTTAACTTTCGTTTGTGTGATTGCTGATGAGACTGTACACCTGTGTTCATGTGATTGTTGGCTATTGGATTTTCTTTTTGTCAAATACTTGCTTATATTTTCTTATGTTTCTTTTGAGTTGTGTCTTTTTTATTTGCAGAAAAATAAATATGTATGATTTTGGCTGTTCATAGATTTTATGTGATGCAAGAGGCTTATCTTGTTCTTGTCTTTTTATCATCTTTATAATTTCTTCTGATGAACTAAAATTCTCAGTTCTCATTTAGTAACGTTGTTTGTGGTTGCCATTATTTGTAAATTGAATAAATTTTATTTGCCTATTCTTGAGGTCATGGATGGTACATTCTTTTGTAAATGCTTGTTTTTAATTATGCCTTTTACATTTAGGACTGTAATCCACTGGGCATTGAATTTTATTTATGATATGAAGTAGTGGTCCAGTTTGTTTTCATTCATGTACTCGTTAATTTATCCCTCAGCTCACCTTCTGTTTAGACACCAACTTGTCCTATGCAATTTATTATAAAGCCCATTCTTTCCTTTATACTTGCAGGTCATCATTGTCAAGAACAAATTGTCAATATATGGGGTCAGTAACTTTGAAACCAGCACCCTTCTGAGGGAGTAGAATAAAAAAAATCACAGATCACTCATTTATGAACATATGTATAAGAATCCTAATCAAAATACAGTATTGGAAAACTGGGCCGGGAGCATAACTCACTGGTAGACTGTTTAGCACACAGGAGGCCATGAGTCCCATCCCCAGCACTCAAAAGAGAAAGCAAGCTAGCTGGCTAACTGGGTAGTACAGTGATCCAGTTTCCCAGAGGAATGCAAAGTTGGTTAAATATAGGAAAATTAGACAAAAAAAATTACTGAGAATTATCTCAGTATTTGCAGAAAAAAAATGATAAAATTCACTATCCATTATCTATCTGTGTGATTAAAACTCTAAGCTAGCTAGTCCTGGCTGTGCACACTTGTACTCTAGTACTCTAGGAGCTTGAGGCAGGAGGGTCTGGATTGTAAGTTCAAGCCTAGCCTGGGAAACTTAGACCTTGTGTCAAAATTATAATAAGAACAGGACTGCAAATATAGCGTATTGTATTGCAAAGACCCCAAATTAAAATCTCTAATGCCAAAATAAGCAAAGTGAACAAAACTAGAATAGAAAGTAATCTTCTGCTATGACATGGAATAGCATCAAAAATAGAACTAACAGTTACCATCTTGGTGATGTGTTAAAAGCATCTTCTCTGAGTTCAGAAGCAAGACATCAGTCATCACCTCTTGCATTTAGCACTGTAATACAGAGATCCTAGCCAGTGCAGCAGTGTGATAAAAAGAAAAGTATAGTTAATGGGAAATGAGAAAACCAAAGCATTAAGATCCTATATACATAAATAATACATAAATATTTATCTTTATGTAAGCTCAGAAATGAGGGGCAGGAAATACAAAAAGACAACCATGAAAACTTTAGAAATTGGAAATTAAAATATGTCAGAGTTTATTGTTAATATTTGTAACTTCCTCCCAGGCCATGCAAGGATATTAAGCCACTTTCAGTGGAAAATTCACCTGGGAGATTAATGCTCCCCAGAAATTAATTCTCCATGATCAGCTGTTTTAATTTCTTCCTCCCCAGTGTACCTTCTTACCTTGGTCAGTATCTTCTTGCCTTATATTTTGAGACAGTAATCATTTTTATTGTTTTCTGAAAATCATTTAGCCAACAATAAGCCTGTGTAATCTCTAGTGGCCTCTACAGAGCTGGTCAATACTTTCTTTGTAGGAACCTGGTCTAAGTCTTCCTTTTCACGTGGTTTTTCTTAAATTATCTAAACCAGCCCTGTATATGAGCTGATTATGGTTTTGTCTTCCTACCTGCCCCCACCCCCTGTCTTTTTTTTCCTGAAAAGCAGCCTGTGAAATTAAAGTTATGAAACCAAGGAGGGTTTGGGAGAAGCTAACCTGGAGATGGGAAAGTATTCTCTCCTGCCCCTTGGCCTGCAGAGGAGGCTGGAGGGGAACTGGGGGAGTGCCTGCTCCTTGGCCTGGAGGACTTATCTGGGCATTGAGTCATTGCTAAAGCCAGAGCTCCCCTCTGAATGCTCCTGAGAATGTGTGTGCTTCTCATGAGGAGCAACAATTGGGCATTTCAAAGAAATACAGATAAATAAATCGTGTGGCAGAACCAAATGTCTGGAAATAAACTCATGTATATTTGATTGTCTTTTGACAAAGATACCAAAGTAATTCCATTGGTTAGTAATAGTCTTTCCAACAGTCTTTGCAAAGCTGCATTGATAAGTACTGACATGGGAAAAAAGTAAAGATGGAGTAATATGACCAGTTATCACATTAAAAAATGGCTTGGTTACTAGGAGAGTGCAATTTATAACTACAGTGAGATCTTTAATAATCAGTTAAAAATTTTAAAAGATAATGTTGTTGACAAAGATGTGAAGCAAGAATACACATTGCCGCTGGGATTGTAAAGTTGTATACATAAGTGGTTTGTAAAACAGATTGTCAGTTTCTTGAAAGTTGGATATATGCTGCCATTTGATAGGGCGATTCTGCTTTTGTACTGAAATAGTTACAGAGCTTTATTCATTATACTTGAAAGCTAGAAACAATGCAGAATTCTATGCATGGGCAAGTGGGTAAACAATATTGCGGGGCGTACCCATGCAGTAGAATATTCCTCTATTCCAAGGAGCAAGGAAGTACTAATGTCCACACAACATGCATGGATCTATAAGTACCTTGCTTATTGAATTAAACCAGGCACACAGTGGTGTCTTCATTGTAATTCTGTTCCCACAAAACGCTATAAAATACAAATTTATTAGTAGTGAATGAAGATCAGTCATTGTAGCTGGAGGCATTTTCTAAGAAAGGGCACTTGAGTCATTCAGCAGAACCGAAAGTGGTGCTCTATGTGCTGAGGATGATGGTGGTCACCCTAGTATGAATGTTTTTCAGAATTCAACAAAATATATTCTTAAAACGAATACATTTACTTATATGTAAATAATACCATGATGAAGTATAAGGTGAAAATATCTCCTTGGATGCCGAAAAATCCTTTATATTTGAAATGTACATTTTCTGAGGCTTGAGAACTTGTTTACTTGATTAAATATACATTTAATTTACAGCTTGATTTTAACTTTCTGACATTATTTTTATGTGCTAATCTATGGTCAAGCATATGAAAATACCTAATGAACACCATCAGGCAAGGCTAAATTGTGGTTGGAGTAAGATTTCAGGTTTTATGCAGCATACAGTATTTTTGCTATTCATGATAATGTTGTTATTATGTAGTGCTTGCAGCATACACACAGTTCTTACAAATATTTGATCCCTGATAGCCTGTGAAGTAAGTAGGACAAGTGTTAAGTCTGTCACACGTGAACACACTGCCCCATGAGATGATTAAGCTTGGTGAGAGTCAGTTGAGAAGTGCTAGAGGATCTGGCTTGAAATTAAAGGTTGCTTTCACCACTATGACTTCCCTTTATTTTATTTTTAGTTTAGCTTTGTAATAATCTTATTAAGCCCAATGTAGCCAAACTATTCTCATTTCAACCTGAAGTCTGTTTAAAAAATGCTTAACAAGATATTTTACACTGCCCCTTTGTGCTGTCTTTGGAAAAAGTGTGAATTGTATTAGTTTGATTTTACCATATTCGCACATGCTCATAGCCTACTTTCATTCCCTTTAAATGGCACTTTTGTTGTTGGTATTCTATCTTCATCTCCCTTACACACACTTTTTTTATTTTTTAGAAACAGTTTATTGGCATATATTTTTTGTAAAATTGACTTCTTTTCGACAGGAAGTTTTCATATTGGTTTAGTATATTGCCATATCAACCACAAACATCTTCAGCATTCATGGGAGACCCAAAAGATTGTTACAGTATGCACAGGATGAACTTTGAACCCCTTTGTGTTCCACAAAACAATGTGAACAGTTGGTAAAAGAAAAAAAAAAAAAGTAATTTAACTAGTTTTCACAATTTGTGTAAATATACTAATGTAATCCATTTGATAATTTTCAGACTAAATAAACTTGAAGATACTATTGTACTAATTAAAGGAAAGATCGAAGAAGTTCGTCTTCCTGTAGAAAAAGTGGATGTTATTATATCTGAATGGATGGTAAGTGCTTACTGAAAAAAGTGCTTTCACTGATAAAAGCAAAGCAGTGAATAAGGTAGCATTTTTCTGCCTCCAATCATAATGTATTAAATGGCAGAATGGTGGCAGTATTTTTAAAAATAGCAACAGTTTTTATGACAGCTAATTCTAAAATGGTACTTACTATATTAACTGGCCATCTTGTTTTTACAAAAAAAAAATATTTTCTGTTTAAAATTGTAGTAATTATTTTTATACTTTCCAAATTTGTAGAAACCTAAATGTCAACTTAAAAGCCTGGGACTACTTCATGAAAATTAGCCTGTTTCCCCCCTGTATTATTCATGCTGAATGCTGTCTTTGTGATCCTTTAGGCTGTATAATCAGTGTCCTGTTTCACATAAAATGGAGTTTATTGCTGCTCTCAATAAAAGTATGTTGTCTAACTTTGTAGATTTCTGTTGAATGAAGGGAGAATATTTATTTTAAAATATATATATAATTTCAGACTAATAGTATTTACTGATTTATTGATATACCAGTTTGATGAAAATTAAATAGATACTTCCAATAGACAAGATTCCTTAACCATTTGGAAAATTTGGTTTTTTAAATATATATTTGATAAATATATTTTCAAAAAAAAGAATTACAAAAAAATTAATGAGTTTTGTTTATAATTTTATATGAATTTTGAATAAACACAACCACTGCTGAAGTCATTTTAAAATATTCCTACTTAATACAGTATAATAATGTGTTTTAATTGAGACTCAAACATATCAACTGTTGGCATTTATTCTATGGTATATCAAAGAAACAATGCTTGATTTCTCTTCTAATTATACGTAAGAGTTTGGGGTAATAATTCCATGCACATATAACATGTATAATGGTCACATCAGAATCATTAGAATTTCCATCTCTTCAAACATTTATAATTTCTTTTTGTTGCTTCTGGTGCCTTAGAAAATATATAAGTTGTGTGCTGTAATCACCCTGTCGAAGTGCAGAATACTACTAACATTGTACTTACTCTTTGTATTGTGGTAGGCTTTATCCCATGTCCCTGTATTGCACCCCACCACACCCAATTCTAGTTTCTGGTGATCATTCTTCTGTTGTCCTCTTACATGAATTCAACAGTTTTCAGCTTCCACAAGGAGAAAAGATGGTATTTGTCTTTCTGTACTTGGCTTATTCAATAATGTAATGTAATGTCCTCTAGTTCCACTTATGTTGCTGCAGATAACAAGATTTTGCTATTTTTAATGGTTATATAATGATCTGTTGTATATTTATATTGCATTTTGTTTACCCATTCATCTGCGGTGGACACACCTCAGTGTATTCCAGTTGGCTGTTGTTTGCTACAGTAAATGTGGAGTGCAGGTTGTTAGTATACACTGGTGTACTGATACTATTTCTATGGGAAGCCTGGCAGTTAGGATACCTGGATCATAGTGTATTTTTAGTTTTTCGAAGAACATCCATATTGTTTTCCATAATGGCTGTGTGTGTTTACATTTCTTAGCATATAAGAACCATTGATTTGTTTTTTGAAGGAGGGGGTGAGGCTAGGTTTGACTTTAACAATTCTTAATCACTGTATCTTTATTCTCACACGCCAAAGAATACATATCAACACTCTGGTTCCTCTTTTGAATTGAATGAGAAGTATGAAGTTAGTCTTCAGTAATTAAAAATCCAACATTTCCTCAAAGATTATGCCAAAAAGATGCTTTAGAGAAAGCACTATTGAAGCATTTACTTGGGGATACTTTTAAATAATTTATGCTATACATTGGCTGATAGCGTCTTCATTGTTCTAAGGACTTTTAGTTTTCTTTGAAAGCATATCTTTTACTTTATTCCAAATTAAGCTTTGTAGGTATATAAAGACAGATTTGACTAGATGTCCTTTACCTCAGTTGCACAGTTTTACATATCAACAAGTTGGGCAGTTCTTATGTTGCCTAGCAACATTGTGTTTCTGGATATTGATTTGTTTTTATCAAAATGCTGAGTACTTATTTATTAAAATATTAATGCTAATTTTGCTTGTTATGGAGAAGATATTTGAGGTGATATTTAAGTGTCCATTGGGTTTATTATGTCCCATGCACTGTGCTGTGTGCTGTCCAGGTTGTAAGTCACAGACCCTTCCAACGTGAAGCCTAGAATGTTCCCATGCCTTGCCCAGATCCCTTCACTGGTCAGCACAGTTAAGCCCCGCCTGCCTGCAGAGCTTATGCTCATATTCTCCATGTTCTTCCAACCCACTAAAAACACCTTAAGGTTTTGGAAAGAGATTTTAAATATCGTTAAGAGAGTCATTCATTTTGTTTGTTTTTCACTATATTTTTTAGTTCTAGAGAACAGTGTTGACATGGGCTGTGCTGTGAACAGTAAGGACAGTAGCGCCTTCATAATATTTTTTACCTCTACCCTTCACTTGTCAGAATTATCTTACATTGCTGAAGTTAATGTTTATTTCATTTTAAAACAGTACCCATTGTTATTTCCCAGGGAGTCTGTGTTTTATAACATTAAAACACTGTTCTTAAGCTATGGCATCTCATTGTTTCATTTTTCATTCATCCTTCAATGAGTTGGGTTGCATTACCAAGTAGTTTTTAGTATGCTGTTGATTACTGTATTCCCTAATTTGCTGATTACAATGTCTGCTTGTGGCCTTCAGCTCCTGAACAGTTCCTTGAGACATTGTTTTCCCACTGAATCCTTGAGTGTAGCCTGATTCCTTTACTCTTAGAGATGTTTTGTTTTTAAGATCTGTTTTTGCTGAAGTCGTCTTCAGCCTTGAGTTCATAGTCAGTTAACTAGGGTGTATCTGGGCATGAAGGATATGGATCACATACTCCCAGAATACTTTATGTTGTTTCGGACCATTTCCTTAAAAGGAAATGTTCTGCAGTTAGCCTTAAAATACATCTGTTTTTTTGTTGCAGTCTCTGCCGCAGTATCACCAAATATCCTTGTGTTGCATGTCTTTGTGGTCTCTATTAGTTTTTCTTGAACTGTCTGTCTTTTTTAATCCACTTGTGTTTATCTCAAGTCTTTCTTCTGATGGAATTAGATTTTCAGCTCTGTTATGTTGCTTCCTGCTTCTGTTTTATGCATTGCTAAATGACACTCAGTCCTCATTTTACTCCTCTGAGTTTCTAATTCCTTACCTCATTTTCTTGCCTTACTATCTCGTTTGAATTTTATTTTTCGTACTGTTTGTATACCCTACTTGAAATCAACTGACTTTTCTCTTTAACAGTTTGAGAATTTTGCATTTTCATAAATTGATCTACTTTTCTCTATTTTGAGGACAGAAGTGAAGGGCTTTGTCCTTTTTTGCCAGAATTCCTGCTCCATCTCTTGATACCAAATCTCATTTCCATGGGTAGAAATAATTAGACTTCAGTTCTTTCTCCAATTCAGCTGGTAATCCTGATTTCACAAAAAGTAGATGTTACGGTTTAGATCTAAAATGCCCCCCAAAGTCCCCTGTGTTTGGAAGATGTTTGGATTATCGGCACTTAGAGCTGCCTGTCATGAGGAGATGGGTCTCACCTGAAGAGAAGGTCCCTGTGGATGTGACCTGGAAGGGTGTACCTCCCTTCCTGGCTCCTCTCTTTCTTTCTGTGGCCAGGAGAACTGCTTTCTTCTGCTGTGGCCCTTCCACCATGCTCCTTCTGCTTCAGGGCCAGCCAGCTATGGACCGAAACCCACAAGCTATGAGCCAAGATAAACTTCTGTAAGTTTCAGGGGCTGGATACTGTGTCTCAGAGACTAGGAAGTGACTAAGACATCATAGTACTGCAAGTGGGGCCATTGCACTGACTGTACATGAATACAGGTTTCAGAAACCTTGGAAATATTTTGCAGGAGGAGTTAGGAACGACTTAATGATGCTGACTAGAGAACCCCTAAAATGCTGTGACCCGAGCTGGATGGGAGATTCTAGTCAGACCTGAGAAGACATGAGTTTGTGTGGCATGATGACTTTTAGCCAGGTTTTCACTGAAAAGCAAGAACAGAAAGTCCATTTTTAAGTTTTCCATTTTGCCAGAAAGAAAGGACCCACAAAGAAGGGCAGAAGAGTACTTGAATGTTGAAAAGATTTGCATTGAAAAACCAAGTGCTTTGAACTGGGGACAACAGGAAGAATGACATAAGAGCATGTCTGAAAGCAGCAAGGCTCCATCCTTTGCAGGCTCAAAATTGCAAAGGGAAAAGCTCTGCAGTGTGTTGAGAATTGCCACCCAAGGAGTTCATTCCTTGGGATTTGCTTCTCAATGCTTAGCTATCCAGGCACTAAGATGCTTCTGTAGCTCCAATTCAAGGGGCCCCGGCTCCTGCTCAAGCTGGCAGCAGACCTTGACATTATCCACTTGGTGCTGCTTTTACAGACATGCAGAACGCAGGATTTGGGACTCAGGGAGGCTTCCGCCTAAATTTCAGAAGGCTTTGGAAGTTGAGCAGGGTGCCCCTGAGGGGCAGTATGTAAAGCCATGAGAGTTAAGTCAGAAGTGCAAGAGAGACCCCAGGAGAGGGATAAGCCAGGAATGTAGAACATCTGAGGAAAGCCACAGTGAACAAAACTTTCTCCTCAGCCCATTTTAACTTTTTTGGACACAGGGTTTCCCTAAGTCACCCATCCTGGGCTCAAACTTGGAATCCTCCTGCTTCAGCCTCCTGAAGTTGTGGGATTACAAGTGTGTGCTACCACAACTGTTGGTCATTTTCCTAACTCTGGATTTGTTTGGAAAATGTTACACACACACACACACACACACACACACACATATACATACTTTCATCCTTATGTTATATAAAAGTTAACGTGTTCCATACATGTGGTTTTTGTAGTTTAAAATTACAGTAAATCCCCAAATTACAAACCAAGTTCAGTTCCAAGGGAACATTATTAGGTCAGATTCATAAGTCCACAAAGTGAGTCTTACACACCTTTGACACAAATATGTACTGTAAAGTACAAAAAACCCAAGCATTCACATGAAAATGCAGTAAGCTCCCCACTGCACTGTGCTGCCACCAACGATTACATTATATAGTGAGCACCATGGCATGGCTCTGAGTGTCTGTCAGGTGCGGGAGCTGCTTCCACCATGTGTTTGCAGCTTGAATCATTGTAAGTCAGGGACTTACTGTACATCTGTTTCAGGTGAATTATCCTTCCTGTCTCTGGCTGTATAATATTGTAGTGCCTAGATACCATGTACACAATTAATATTCATTGCTTTGTTCTTTTACAGTGATACTGTGTTGCATATTCTTTTGCACATGGTTTCATTTTACATCCCAGTGGTGAGTTGATGGATCAGAGAGTTCATGCTATGTGATATTTCTGATACTGACATATTCCCTGCAGAAGTGTGATTCTTACCAGAAGTGGTATGGGAGTACCTGTTTTCCACAAACTTGCAAGAGTATGTTGCAATATTACTTCTATTCTGTTCTATTTTGTTATTTTTTTAGGATTGCTTTTGAATCAGTTGCTTTGGCTTGAGGTTTTTCCTGCCCCAGCAGGCCTCGTGTAGCATCTTGCATTTACAGAAGGCCTGACTGTGTTTAAAAGCTGTTGGAGGTGGGGCGGGGCTGAAGAAGCAGCTGTGGACATCTCAGCCCCGAGGCCTGACCAGGTGAAGGCAGTGGGGGCTGGGCCGCAGCAGGTGAGACTGAGAATTCATTCTGTGTGCACCGCCATCCTTCCTGCTTTATTTGGGGCAAGTCCCTCTTGCCTTCTTCCCAGGCTGACCTGTGGGTTTTGTCTTATTCTCTATGTTCATTTACTAGGTTTAGCAAATGCTCTCAAGGTCAAAGCCAGCTTCCTGGTGTACCCAGCAAAATCGTTTCTTTCATGCTTCTTACATTTAGAGGTTCAGTAGTTCTTAAAGTGAATTGTGGCAAGAAATTGAATGAGATCCTGTTTCTTAAGTCCTGAGTTATAGTATTAGTAAACAAACTGAGATGCATAATTTACACATGTGTATTGGCTTACTCTATTTATAGAGCCACTCTGGTTAGTCTGTGGTGCTGTCACAAAGTACCCAAGACTGAGTAATTTATAAACAATAAAAATATTTCCCACTTTGAAGGCTGGAAGTCTAAAGGCCCGGGCAGGTTTGGTATGAGTGAGGGTCTGCTCACTGCTTCCAAGGTGGCACTTTGTTGCTTGATGCTCCGTAGGGGACAAAGGCCCTGATCTCTCCCCAGGGGTTTCACACAGTGCAGGGTAGGTTTCAGCATGTGAATTTGGGAGCCACATTCAGACCATAGTGCAGGTGGTTCTTATGCTTCTTTAATAGAATTCTGTTTAATAAAGTGCTACCTGATACTTCACTTTTAATAATGTAATACCTACTTATAATTAATGATTTTTGAAAGCCAGTTTGAAGATTGTCAGTATTTTCAAAATACAAATGCATCCGCACTCCTCAACCATGGAAACTAGTTCTGTAGTTCTGGAATAAGAGCTACCCATGCTTTTGGAAAGCTCTCAAGATGGTTCATTTCCCTTTGATAGAACTGCTTATTGCACAATTTAAGGAAAGGGGGCAGCTTGACATTGGTGTTTCATTAAGTCAGAGTGCCATCTAGTGGAAGAAGGACTTTTAAACTAATAAAAGTTTTCAGACTTCGAAGATCCTGTAGAGAAAATGATCTCGCATCCTATTATGTGCTCCAGCGGTCACCATACTAAAAAATGTGAATTGCATGTCATGAGGTGCAGGAAGAGGAAGGAAGGAGGTGTACAGGGCAGCAATGAGTACTGAGTATTGCCTCATCAGGGCAGTTATCACCGTGACCTTTATGCCTCTTTAGTGGAAAGTAGTAATCCAGTAAAGTAATAGAGTGTTGACTGTGATAAGTGTCTGTGATACACATAAGCTGTATTGTCTTTTGACTCTATACGAGTACAGAAATGGCAACCAATTTATCCTTCAGTAAGTTTGTGTTATTTTGTATTAATTTCCAAGGTGTGTGTTACTGATTTTTAATTTAATTTGGTTATGAGAAATCGTCTGCTGTTTTCCTTCAGCTATTTTCAGACCTGTTTTGTGGACTAGCATATGGTCTGTCTTACTGAATGTCTCACAGTGGTTTAAAAAGTATGTGTTCTATTTTCAGTGAAAGCAGTGTTATGTAATTATTTGGATTAAGTTGGTTGTATCTTTCAAGTCTTCTTGAATTATGCACCATTAATTACTGAAGGAATAACAATGAATTTCTATTACAGTTCAGGATTGTTTCACTTTTTACTTCTGTCATTTTTTGCTTCAAATATTTTTGTGTATATGCGCTAGGATTATTATGTATTCTGGATAAAGTTTGGCTTCACCATTATGAAGTCGTGTTCTCTAATCCTGATAATATTTTAGTTCTTTAGTGTACTTTGATATTAATGTAGGCACTAGAATATATTGATTTTTTAATGTTACATAAATACATATTTTTTTGTCTTTTTTGGGAGGGGCAGTGCTGGAAATCAAACCCAGAGCCTGCCACATACTCAGCAAACTTTTTAGCATTGACCCACATCCTGCATGCTTTAAGTTTCTGTATTTAAAATGGTCTTCTAATACGTAGCATATAGATACCATATGCACCCCAATTTAAGATGGCTCAGCTTAAGGTTTGGGGACTTTACAGTGACGCAAGAATGGTTCACATTCTCTAGATACCATACTCAAATTTTGAAACTTGATCTTTTCCTTGACTAGCTCTACGGAGTGCAGAGCTCTCAAGCTGTAGCCACATGCCCAGTGGGTCACACAGTCACGAGGGTAAACAGTTGCTATGGTTTTTTACTTACAGTATTTTCAATGTTCAGTGCATAATCTTATTATGAATTGAAGACCATGTATAATTGGTTTTTCTCAATCAAGATTCAATAATCTTTTTGTATATCAGTTCCACTTTTCTTCCCCAAAGTATGACAGATTATAAGGTTGAGATTATTCACCCTTTTCCCCTTAATTTTATGAATAAATAGTATGTAACCATATGATAAAATTCAAAAGATGAAAGAATTTATACTCAAGAATTAGTTTCATTCCCATACTGGTATCTGCTGTGTCTTGGTTACTTTTCTCTCAATCCTGGAGCAGAACACCCACAAGGAAAGGTTTATTTAAGATTTATTTAAGCAGTCATAGGTTTTCCTCTTATAACCTTTTAAGCTGTGAAATACACTCAAAAATTGCATAAACTTAGACGTATGGAATAGCCACTTAGAATGAGCACTTGTGTAGTCGTCAGATAGATCAAGATATAGAATGCAGCCATTCAGATGTTTCTTGGCTACAATTCCTTCATATCCCAGAAGTAACCACTCTTCTGGCCTCTGTGGTAATTATTTCCTTGCTTTCCTTCATGATTTTACAATATTATATTTGTCAATCTGGTCATTTTCATTTCTGTGTATGCTGTTGTAGGAATGTATCACAATGTTTCTTATCATTCTGCTAGTAATAGGGACTGGGTCATCTGCAGGTTTTTTTCTGTCTTGTTTGTCTGGGGATTGAAACCAGGCTTCACACATGTTAGGCAAGCTCTCTGTCACTGATCTACACTCCTAGCTTGCAGGTTTCCAAATACTGTAGTAAACCTATATATGTCAATAGTCACATTTAAACATGTGAATAATTAGAAGTAGAGTTGCTAACCAGACACCGTGCTTGTCTTCCATGTTAACAGATGATGTCAGCCTTTTCCAAGGTGGTGACATTTTTACTTCATGCCTCTCTAGGCTAACCTGCAGTGGGTACTTATGACCACTGGAAGTCAGGGAGTGGTTTCCTTTTTAGTGAATTATTGATGACTTTCGGCATCTTTGGATATGATTAATAGCTATTTGTATTTCTGATATCATGAAATAGTTGTATGTAATACTTTTGCCCATTTTTCTTTCGTGCTGCGTTTAAAAAAATTAATCATTGTTCTTCTTTTGGAGATAAAAATATATATGTACATGTGGGTGTCCAGAGAATCAATACCTTTTCTAACTTACCTTTTGGTTCTTTTTTAATGTCTTTTCATGAGCGGGACTGGTTTTTAAAATGGTGAGATTTATTGGTTGTCTCAGTTGTTTTTCTCATTGCTGAGATAAAATACCTGGCACCCGAAGTTAAGGGAAGGAAGAAGGTTCATTTCACTCACAGTTTGTAGAGGTTTCAGTTCATAGCCACTTCCAAGGCAGGGAGGCATTGCAGAGGAGAAACAATTCAGTGCAGGCAGAAGGCAGCAAAGCAGCAAGATAAGTGACAGCAGCAAGCCCACTTTTCTCTTTCTGTCCCTCATATCCTATCCAGCCTGAATGCAGGTAGCATTCACACCCAGATGGGGCAGCTTTAATCCTAGCATTGCAGCATGAATCAATCCCAGCATCACATCCCAGCATCCCACACTGTAGATCCAGCCACCTCCCAAAAGCCCCTCTTAGGACCTTGAGAGTCTGGGGGAATGTCTAGATACAGGCCAGAACACTGGTCTCTTTACTTACGGCTAATATTTTTTACCCCCAGGACATGAATATGCTTCATGAACTTTATACTTTCTCTTATATTTAGTTCTTTATTCACAGAATTGTGAGAATAAAAGTTATCATAGTCTTTCTGTGGGGCAATTTGGTGATATATGTAGATAGAATCAGCAAATTTATGCATATTCTTTAATCCAGGAATTCTGCTAAATTAGGATTATTGCAGGTTGTATATTTGTTGCAAGTAACTTTTTAATTTCAGTTTTAAGCCTCCATCTTTTTGGCTGTTTGTTACCAGTCTTTCTCCAGATTAACTCTTCATTTTATTTGTATGTCACCCTTGATTAAAATTTTTTCTTAGCAGTGTATCAATCATTGTTACTTTTAAAATATTAGAGAAACACTTTATACTGAAAGTATCACAAGTTTCTGTTATCATGAATGAGCCTGTGCCAAGAAAGTATCCTCAGCAGGCATTTTAAAAATAAAGACTCCCATTTCAGTGAATAACGTCAATCTTCAAGGCCTGGATTTAATTCCGTATGTTCCTTTGTAGTGCTTAATTTTTGGAGGGTAAGTACAGTGTTTAATTTTTAAAAATTAATGTCTCTTTTGAAAGAAGAAAGCCCGAGAGCATCTTAGAAAGATCAGGTATAGTTCCCCTGCCAGAGGCCACCTACACATGAGGCAGCAATGTAGACTGGTGACACCCCAGTCTAATCTTGCTGAAGACAGCAGGGCCTTTGGAGGGAAGCTTTTGGGCCCAAACCGAGAACAGTTCCCAGGAGTGCAAGCTGCTCTGGCCTCAGGGGCACCTGTAGGAAAGTGAAGAGAAAGAATGATAACCATCAGCTATCAATACTTATATGGATCTCCCCACCTGCTCTATTAAACTCATAATATATATCAGTTCTACATATTTTCTAATATGTACTTTGATTTTTTCCAAACTAATAGCTTCACAAAATGGATGATGCCTAAGATTCCACTCTCAAATATTCTGAGTCACATACTACACAAAATTCTAACCCAGTTTAGTATGTTCTGTGTTGAATTCTTTACTTTATAGCCCTTCAGCCCTAAATTATAAATTTCTAATGCAAATACTAAATCTTAACGACAGTCAGGCAATAGACCTAAGAAATCACTTAGAACAGTGATTCAGAACATGACCTGGTGGTTAGAACAGGGTTCAGATTCTGCTTGATTGACTTACTGTTTGTGTGACTGCCAGCTGTTTATCAGTCCTTAATTTCCTCATCAGTGAAGAGGAGATACAGTGTCCTTTGGGGAAGAATTAAATGATACACTACTTACAAAATACTGTAACAAATTTTAATAGTTATTACCACTATTGTTATTTGACAGTTTGGGAAAATAATTAATTAAAAATAATCTTAATTTGTGTCAGAAATTTTTTAAAAAGAAATCGTTTAATTTTAACAAATATAATTATTCCTACATACAATATTAACCCTTCATTTATTCTTTCGAAAATTCTACGTGCCAGGCACATAGAAAAATTCTATGCCTAAATCTTTGTACTTTTGGAGCTTCTCTTTTAGAGGACAAAATAAACATAAAAATAAATAATATTTTAATTTTGAAGTGCTGTGATGAAATAGACACCCTCCCCTAAAAAGGACCTTAACATAGGAAGGAGAGGATACCGTATTTTACATAAGGACATTGGAAAAGTCCCTTTTAACCACATAACAACACATTCCTCCTGCTTGAACCCCACCAGTGGTACATAGGTGACTCCATTAGACGGCTTGCACCACTGATGGTGCAAATCAATCTAACCACTTTTATTTGTCTTTCATTAATGAAATTAATTTTTAAAAAACCTACCTGATGGGACAGTCATAAATGAAGCACTGGTGGTTCAGACCACCTGGCAGCAAGACATAGGAATTACAGCCTTGTTGTGGCTGTGTTATGCAGAAATCAGAATACCAAGCGAAGCAAGTGACCACTAAAATTGTCTGCCATCAATTCAAGTCATAAATACTGTTACATCTCCTAAATATGAAGAGATATGTCATCTATTCTCATTTTATAGGAATGCCATTCATTCATTCCCTGGCTGTGTTTTTCTTTAACTTAAGGTTTAGAAACTTAAGAGTACTGTAGACGCCTCTTCATATGTTTAGCCATATCAGATCTTGCTATTCAGATGAAATAGAAATAGTGAAGACAGTATACTCAGTGCTTCTACAGTGAGGAGACAGAAAGGAGATGGAAAGTGGGAAAAGGCAAAAGAAGACTTGCGTTAGCCTTCTGCTTCTACCCATTTTAGCTTTTAGTCACTGATTTTGTACAGTGAGCTCCACCATATGAAATAGGCATGTCTTGTGGCCTTTTGTGGGCTTTCGTCTTAACTGAGTGCCGGGCATTTTGATAAACCCTTTTCATATATCAGCAAAAACACTTGACTGTCAGGTTTTGGGAATTCTGACCTACTAATGCCTGAATGAATGGTTAATATCTTCTCTGGTTTGTCCTCTTTCTTTTGGTCTTGACTGTTGCCTAGTGGAGTTGATTCTTAGTTTTTAAGTCAGACACTCAAGACAGTCTTGTGAGAGGAGCTAAAATTTTTCCAGTTTTTTATCTAGCTGTATGACTTTAAATAAATCAACTTCTCTTAGGCTGGTTTCTTTCATGTTTATTTAGAACCTTAGAACAATTTTGTTAAATAGATTTATAAAATATTGTATATTTATAAAATATTGTATGCTCAGGATTCTAATCTTAGATAAAAGTAATCATTGTTGGATATGTGGAAAGATACTTATTCATGTTTTATAATTCTGATGGAAGCAGATGCTTGAGAAAGTCTTACATGTAAATCCAAAGCTGAGGACAGAAAGTCAAGCTGAGGTTTTTGTTCATGGCCTAAAACATTGTTGTGATACCTTCTGTGGGAAGAATCTTAAAGTTGGATTTGGCACCAATTTGATCATATCACTATTACTCATTTTTTAAAATAATATTTCTTGGTTGTAGAGAAATTTTGAGTGATTTTATATTTTATTGTCTGCACCTGTACACAAATAGCCTTGGGTGGTCTGAAAAAATAAGTGAGCCAAGAAAATTTATTCTGATAGAATCTTAAGAAAAAACGACGAACAGGTCAGTCCTGAATCCTGGATTATAATTAAAATAAGCGTTAACATGATTCTAGACAGTCTCATAAGTCTTAACTTTGTATATTCAGCGAAATTTTAAAATTCTGATTATTCTTTTGAAATACATTTTTTGCTCTTATTCAGCTAAAATTCACTGTTCCAAATCATTTTGCTCGTATTAACATATCTCATCCTCTCAACATTCTGCAGATGTGGAAACTAAGGCATGATGATGATAAACCTAGACATCTACCCTCTTATCCACTATAAGATTGATTTTTTTGTTGGTTTGGAAACAGAAATTGAACTCAGGACCTTGCACTTGCCAGGCAGGCACCGTGCCATTGAGCTATATCCCCAGCCTTAACATTGGTATCAACGATAGTGCCACTTTAAAATATAGTGTAATTTAATCCAAGTGACTATAAAAACTACCTTAAACGCAAAAATTAGAAGATATTGGTAGAGGAGCTAGTTTCCAGTTAGTGATTTAAGAGGGTTTTGGGATTTATGTGTAATTTAGGGAAGATGAAATATTAACATATGGAAGTAAAATACTTAGCTAATTATGTGAAAGAGTAATACTACTTTAGAAAATAGTTTGACAAACCAATAATAAACTATTTTTCCCTCATCCAATAAAGACTGGCCATAATTATATATTTTATTTTCTAGTTATTTTAATGTTTAAAAATTTGATAATCATGTAAATACAAACCATCGTTTTTTTTATCCCATTGACATGTTTTACCAAGTGGGTAAGATACATGCATGCCCTCTTTGAGTAATTTCTTGGCATAGATTATGATTCACTTTAATCAGTAGATAAATACCCATTTACAAGTATTTGTGTTCATAAGTCAGACTGGTAAAAATTTCATAGGTAAATTAACATTCTACAGTTTCTTTGAGTCCCCAGGTCACATGGGGAACCACCTTTTAAGCATTTAGCCTATTACTATTTATCCAAAAAGATTTCCATTGAATCCTTCCTAATGCAAATGTGTCAGTCCATCAGCTTTGTTTCTGACCCTCTTTGGAGGCAGCTGTTTTTTTCCCCACAGTGAACTAGTGTTGTGGGGTCTGCAGTAGGCAGGAGTTACCAAGGTGTAGTTGATAGCAGCAGTTTAATTGGGTTTCATTATAAGCAGTTCAAACTCAGGAGCTGTATTTCCTATAAATTTAAATCTGCTGTTAATCTCTTGGGAAGTGAATCCATTCTGAATTTGTGTGTTTGTCTTGTTCTGGAGAAATCTTTAAAATAATTTCATTTATGTGGCTCACGAGTATTATATGGTATTTATCTCATCAGACCGTAACTTGTGCACAGAACAAATGAGAGGGTTGGACAGCTTTGAATTAGAATAGGAAGGAGAAAGCACAACTCGTCCTTGGAGAGGTAATGCAGTATGTGCTACGCTGAGCACTTGACTTGCTGGCTGCATAGGCGGCCTCAAATTAGGCCCTAGAAGAAAGAAGACATCAGTTTCTCAGTCATGATTTGTCATTTCTTTTGGCAGCTAGCACACTATTGGAACGTGCTAATCACAAAGTAGTGTATTTGTGATACAAATAGCAGGTTTTCTTTTCATTTGTACTGCGATTATTTTTTTGGGAAAGAAAATTCATTTCTCTAAAATCTAGGATCTTACTTTGTGAACTGTATTTCAAGCAACACTGGTATAGCAAGGTGTTGATAGATGTTAATTTGTTTTTTAAATGGTTAATCAAATAGTAGGTAAAATTTTGTTAATAGGTGTTCAACAAGTCAAGTGTGGTGGTATTTACTTGTAATTCCAGCACTCTGTGAGGCTGAGGTAAGAGGATCAGAAGTTCAAACCCAGCCAGGCAAAGTTGGCAAGATCCTGTCTCAGCATTTCAAAGGGGCTGGATGTGTAGCTCCGTGTGAAGGCCCTGGGGGAGGCTGATGGGGGAGGTGGCGTTCTGTTAACAGTAGCACTATGGAGAACTTGTAGTGTGTTAATGTGTGAAGCTCTAAGAGGGATTATACACTGTATTGATGCTACATACATCTAGTGTTTCTCAGACTTCTTTGACTAAGTATATTAATCAAAGGAAAAGTCACTGGGCAGGAAGCACTTCGGGAAATAGTGCTCCATACTAGGGATTCTCCGCCGTAGTTGTTGCCGTCTTGGGACAGGTGACTCCTTGTGTGGCCAGTTGTAGGGTGTTTTACAGAATGCTTGGCTCTGCTAGGCGGTGCTAGTGGCATCTATCAGTCCCCATCCTTGCCATCTCTAGCCTTGCCAGATGTCCCCCAGGGGCCAAAATCTACTTCAGAGCTGCTGCTCTAGATTCATAGTGCAACATTCCAGGGAGTTACAGGTATATTGACAATTTCTATCTGACATTTTCCTTTATTAAGGAAGATGCAGTGGTCTGGAAAGTGGGACACAGGTTGAAAAGATTCAGTATAATCTACCAAAATCAACTTTCTAGGTCCACTTTTATATCCTGTCTCCATTTTCCAGTGATCAATAAGTGGTGAGCTTACTGCAAAAAGTATAATTTCAAACATCATAAAACATTATATGTCAGGGACATAGATATTATTAAGAGTCCAAATGCTATACATTTCTAAAATTTATCTTTTCCTTTTTTTATGAAGGGATATTTTCTTCTTTTTGAGTCTATGTTAGATTCTGTCCTTCATGCAAAGAACAAATACTTGATAAAAGGAGGATCAGGTGAGTATAAAATTTTATTGTTAATAATCTAATTTTAATCTGGTAGAACCAAATGAACCTTTGAATTTCAAATAAATTATGCATGGCTGAGAAACTTCCCAATGGAGATGAAAGATGTTTCCATTAGAAGAAGCCTTAAGACATCTGTTTATTATATTGTTGAAAGCAGAACATTATATGAGGTATATAGAACTCCAAATTAATGGTATTTTCAAGAATACTTATTATTAGGTTTTTTTTTTTTAATCGGGTTTTGGAAGGTTTTTAATATTCAAATCAAAATTTAACAGAAACACCTTTTCATTGTAATCCTCATGATATCTACTTGGTCTTTATCCACTAGCATATTTCATGCTATTTTGGAGATTACTGACTTTAATGGCGAATGTTCATGGTTTTATTAAATGCATAAAGCTAGCTTCTCTGTGATTTAATGATAACATTTAAACAATGACTGCTTGTTTAGAGCATCATATACCCCACAATTACATAAATACATAAAAATGTGGAGGGTTTTTTCACATCTGTGGAAAACATTTTATCGTATTAGTGCTGTGTCTGAAGAGGAGTATGTATTTTCAGGGATTATATTTTGTTCATCTTTATCACTTCAGTGAACTCCACGGCTGCTGGACATGAGGGAGCAGCATTGTATTTGCTGAACTGAATCATTAGAACCACGTTGAATCCCATCTGTCCCCTTCACTTGACTGTCCCCACACCTTCCTTTTCTGAGTTCCAGGATAAATGGTTTCCATGGTCTGCAGACAGTTGGTAAATGTTACCTGAAAACAGAAGTGTAAGGTTCAAGTAATGACCAAGCCCTTGTCCATGGTTGTGCCTCCTGCCCATTAGTATTCGATGGAATTGCTTTGACAGTTGAAAATCAGTAAGGCCCACAACAAAGAACAGAAAATTGTCCAGAACAATAGAGTTGTTTGTATACCATCTAAATGGGTTGCTTTCCTTTTTCAAAATGTACCCATTTCATTGATATGTTTTCTATAACCATTTCAAGTTATGTTCTTGATCCCTGCCATGATCCTGACTAAAAATTTTAGGTGTATTTTACCCCGTGTCTTGGTTACTTTTCTCATTGCTGGAACAAAATACTGGACACCCAAAATCAAATAAGGAAAGGTTTATTTATTTAGCTCACAGTTTGGGGAGGTTTTAGTCCATAATCAGGTGGCTCCAAGGCAGGGTGGTCTGGCACAGGGGCAACACTTTAAGGTGGCAAAAGCATCAAAAGCCAAAAATGTGGAGAGTAAGCCTCTCTTTCCTTACATAGTAACTAGCAGGCTACCACCCCCGGGGCAGAGTAGCACTCACACCATCTCTGTGCCCTTCTCTTGCACAGGCTAAGGATGTTCACCAAATAAGGACCCCAATTCCCTGCTGAGTCACTTAAACTTTTAAACTTCTCAAGTTGACACAATGTATCAGCCATTAACCCTGCTACCATTGGCTGTGTATTTCTGTAATTATAGATATTTGGCTTTTTAAAATAAGAACATTATCATTTTTTGATAGTCTGCTTGCTGTCAAATAATATCTCTACCTTTGTTCATTATTAAATATCCTCCACTGTAGCCCTTTGTAATCATAGTAGTAGTTTCATAAATGACATGTGTTAAGTGGCCAAACCTTGATTTTTTTTTTTTAACTCTGATCTGCCAAACTAGTATTCATGTTGCTGTTACTTAATTATGTTTTTTCCCCTTTCAAAGTATGTTTTATAAAATCTGACTCTTGTTATGAAGTTCTGAAAAAAAAGAATCAGATAACTGTTTCCCTACCTCCCTGAATGGTATTCATTGATCTTACTGATGAACTGCCAGCAACTTATTACATTTAAATTGAATTCTCAGTGAAATTCATTAAGAACCTACAGCAACATGAACCATGGCAGGAGTATTTCCCATTATGAGAAAAAAGGGAGGTCTCCAAGGTCCCTTCACTCCATATTTCAGTATAGCTGGTATTACTGCTAAGGTAAGTTGGGGTATATTGAAAAGGAGTCGGCATTTCACTGCTCTGAATGGTGCTGTTGAATGTTATTTGTTAATAAAATCAAGAGGAAAACGTCCGCGATGAATAGCGTGATGTGGGCTACCCTGTCTGTGTATACGAGCATACCTGCTTTAGATGCTTGTTCTCTTATTCATACCATGTTTTTCTGAAAGATTTACTAAGCAATTACTGATGTAAAGCTTTTAGAAAATGATTGCATTATGAGATACGGACCATAGAAATACTGTGGGTCCAGTTTATTTTGTACCGGGGACTTTGTACTGTATGCTGCATTCCCAGCTGTGTTTATTGTGAGACAGGTTCTCATTAAGTTGACAAGGCTGGGCTTCCTCCAGCCTCAGTGTCCCGCAGTTCTAGGGTTGCAGTCATGAGCCAGCATGCCCATGTCCATGATTTATTTCAATGTGAAGGGCCCTGGCTTCAATCCCCAGTATCACAAAAAAAGAAAATAAAAAATGGGTGAATCAGGTTTATGGTGATAGATTTTGTCTGTATTTTGACCGTGGGTTGATTAAACAATCAAAATTAAAAACAACAAGTTTTCGTGCTTATGCAAAAAAGTTAATAAATGAAGGGGCATTCCTCACTTCATTCAACTCAAATGAATTATGATATGATTTGATTCCTAACTTCTAAAAAACATGTTAAAACTGCTAACTCTATGCCCACCTTTTGTTGTTGTTATTATGAAATTTTATCTTTACTAAAGGTGGGAGATAATAAATGGTGCTGAAAATAGAGAACTAAAGATAATTATATAGGGTAGACTAAAAATAAAGGCCTTCTCTTTGTAAGAATTACTGTGAATGTAGCTCAGTGGTAGAGTGCTGCCCTAGTGTGCCATACTAATCTCCTGTGTATTGTTCCCAGTTTAGCATTCTTTTTCTTTTAATAGCTGAGTTTAATCCATTAATATTTACTCATATGTTAAATATTTTTGTTCTTGACTACTAACTTCTTTTTTCAAAAATGGTTTATCACATGACCTTTCACTTTTTCCTTGTGTGTCTTTATTTCTTATGAGGACTGGGGAATCAAACCCAGGGTCTTGTGCATGCTAGGCAAGCAGTCTACCCCTGGGTTACATTCCCAACCCTTTCCCCAGTATTATTTTTATAGATAAATAGACAAATAGATACCAAGTTCTGTATTTTCATTTTGACAGGTTACTTTGTAATTACAACTTTACCTAATACCTTAAAATCTTTATTTTCAACACTGTTTACTGTCTCCTGCCATGGGTAATGATGATCAAGGATGACACAGACAAAAAAGGGGAAACAATTTTATATCATAAGAGAATATCCAGCTGTATCCATTTGTAGAACCATTTTTTAAAATTAACAACAGTTAAATTCGGATGGCTGTTCAGACAAATCCAAACAAAACAGCAACCATATAAAGGGAAATAGGAGTGGAAATATTGTATAAAGGAGCTTAGATCTGAAGATTAAAGTCATGTTCCTACCTCATAGGTAAATGAAACATTTTTAGAAAAATGTAGGGTATATGATTAAAACTAAACAGAATTTCTATGCAGATAGGACTGAATGGTCTTAAAGATTTAAATAAATGAAAATTAGCATCATGTTCTGGGTTAGAAAGAATAAATGCCATGAAGATATCACTTCTCCCAAAATAATTTAAACTCTAACAGAATCCAAAAATGACAGTTGTTGAAGATAGATGGGCACATGAGAATTACTGCATGGTCTTTTCTGTTTTTCAGATATATTTAGAATATTTTATAGGGTCAAGTGGTTTTTTTTTTGCGGGGGGGTCTTTTTGAGACAGGGTCTCACTATGCAGTTCAAGCTGGTGGTGAGCTCACTTTGTAGCCCAGGCTGGTCTCGAACTTGAAAGATCTTCCTGCATCAGCCTCACAGAGTGTTGGGATTACAGGCATGTGCCACTACACCTGGCTACAGGGTGAAGTTTATAAAACTATAATCCAACTGGCAGGCTTTTCTAAACAGGCCATTCCTAAAATTTACATGACGGGTAGGTGTGGTGGTGCATGCCTATAATCTCAGCACTCGGGAGGCTGAGGCAGGAGGACTGCTGCAAGCACAAGACCAGTCTGGGCTACACAGTGAGCTGTGGACCAGCCTAAGCTACATAGGAAGACCTTGCTCAGAAAACAAAACAAAATGAACAAGTGAAATTAAATTTATATGGAAAAGTAAAGGAGAATGGTAAGGAAACCTTTCAAATAGAGATAGTCTTTGGGGTACCAAAGGTGTTATCAAATATTAAAATACATAATAAAACCTTAATAATTAGAACAGTGTAATAGTAATTCTTGATCGAAGACATGAGAGATGAATTTAAGAAAGTGAAAAATCCTCATATAGGCACAACTATATGTGATATCTCATATAACTGAGAAACTGGTTTTCTAAGCACATTGTGTTCCTTATACTCTCAGCACTCTGCAGGCTGAGTCAGGAGGATTTCTGGCACTCAGGAGTTCAAGACTAGTTGAGCAACAGAGCCAGATCCAATTTGTAAAAGAAAAAAAAGCATAATTTACAAAATAAATTACATACTGTAAATTTCAAGAAGTCAGATGAAAATTACTGTAGTTTTCTCCTGAGTCTTGATTGATCCTTTAATAATTGCTTTAGCAATTTCATCATTGTGGAAAGGTTAAGAAAAAATGGAATCTGGCGGTTTCTGTTTTAATAAAGGGACAGTATGATGAGGTTGAATGAACAGATCAATTTGGAATAATCAGTGACTTAACAATATTGAGTCTTCCAATCCATGAAACCTATGTGTTTTTCATTTCTTTAGTTTCCCCTGATGCTGCTTTCTGTTTTTAACATGAGGATTTTGTACATCCTCTAAAGTTTATTAAATTCTTAAAATTTTTTGTCATTCTTACAAATGTATTTTTTAGGTTTTTTTAGGTTTTAATGTTTTTTATGTTGTTTAGATTTTTTAGGTTTTATGTTTCGATTGACGTGGGATATAAACATACAGATTATTTTATTGATCTTAAGTTTGTTTCTTCTAGTAGTTTTATAGATGTCTTAGAATTTTCTATGTAAAATCATTTGCAGATGGTTTTGCTTCTATAGTTTTATGTCTACCTTTTCATGATGTATATTTTTAATTTTTTCTTGCCTATAACTCTAAAATAGGAAACAATTAGTCCATTCAGATTTAAATGAATAATCTGAAAGTGATAATGAGATGTTTATCTATTTACAAAGAACCTCCCTATAAAATGTCTACTAATTATGAAAAGGAAAAAAAGTCTGGTTCACTGTGGAGGCTTAGCCAGCTCCACTTTAATTAATCAAAATAAGATATTCAAGAATGGAACAAATTGAAATTATACTCTGTTAAGAGCCTAGAGAAATAATTTATTTCTCAGAAAATTCCTGAAAACTAGTAAATATAGTCAAAATAAGCCAAAATTATGGGCACTTTCAAAATATATACATCTTCGAGTTATACTTGTCAAGAACTTGAGGATTGATTGTCCAGTGTAGTACAGAAGTATAACTTTTATAGCATTGTTTCCTTATTAGTTATGACAAAGACCACCACAGCTGCTGGAGGCTTTAGGTTAAAAATGTTGACATTTGGGCTCCATATCAGGTCCTTTTGAACTAAAAACAAGAGATACGATCTTTATAATTTAAATGTTTCTCTTAATGTTACTCAGTGCTTGTTACAAGAATAGAAATTCACTGTCAAACAGAAAAATAATTTATTAAAGATATATACAGTAGGTTACAAAGTTTGTGTTGGAATTGGAAAAGTAAGGTAAGTGAAATGTTATGTACGTAGCTAGAAAAATGCTCAGAATGTCCTTACAACATTTCTGGCATTAATGCCTTAATGCTGGATGAAGGCAGACAGGTAGCACTGCTGATCTCATCAGAGTAGATGTTGCTGCCTCTGAAAATGAGATACAGCTTTTGGTTTGTATCGCGAGTGGAGCTGTGGTCATGTCCTAACCTTCTAGAGGGGTAGGAAAAGCGGGTTTCTGTCATTTCCTGCTTCCATAAAGGATGTAACCCTGCCATGTAACAGGACAGCACAAAGAGTTCAAAGGAGCAGGAAAATAGAGTGAGAGTAGACAGCGTGCACTCACAGCTCTGCCTCGCTCCAGGACTTAACCATTGCAGATGGCTTTGGAAAATCTGATCCATGCTAATAAAATTTTCTCCTGTTATGCATTTCATATCTGCAAAGATACTTCACATTTTCTACACTTCTATATAGATAATCTTAAATATGAACAGTCATGGACACTAATTTGTAGTGCTTAGTATTTCCATAATTCACTAATCACTTAATTCTTCAGATCTGATTTTTTTCACATTTATTATATCGGTGGAGTTCAGCAATACTGTAGTGGTACCCTGTTCTACTTTTTTTCAGTATACACTTTTTCAAAGCAGCTGCATCTTAGTTTAGCTAAGCTGTAGTGGGCTGTGCTATTTATGTTGATGCATGTAATTTCCAAGTAAGTATTGCTCAATTCTCAGAAATTTCCTTACATAAAACGAAATGGTTAAGTTTAACTCCCACAATGTCTGCTAGTTTGGTGACTTTATAGTACATTTTCTCTTATGCATATCAAGTATTTTGCTATCATTCATTCTTAATTCACCAAAATCTTTTTATTGTTCAAATATATTGGGAAAATCACACTTTGTTGTTGACTTATTTTTTTCTAAGTATTTTTCTGTGTACCTATTTATATACAAGCTGTGATACTAGTGTTTACTAGGAATCATGTTCTTACACATCTCAGTGCTGTCTTTAGTATGCAAAAGTTTGTGAGGCATTTCAAAGGGATGAAGGATTTCCCATCTCTGTCTCTTCACCATGTGAGCTGTTCCAGGGACAAATGAATTCTGGGCAGTGAATCGAGAAGGACACAGATGTCAAAGCCATGAATTTATAAATGGGCTGCTAAGAGGGTGCTTTTGTCTAGTCAGCGTTTCGTTAATTTCACCTACAAGCTGGAATAATTATTCAATTATAGTTTCTATCTGACAAAAATCAAATGACAAATGTGTCAGAATCTAAAGATAAAAGGTTAGTCAGGATTTTGGCAGGAGGCCCAAAATGTAGGCAGCCTTGTGGAGGTGGCTATAAACCCAAATTGACCTAATAACACTGATTACAAATTTTTGAATATTCATGGATCTTACTGAGGCATAAATAATTTTGTTTTTAGGTTCTAAAGTGTAAGAATTGTGGTTTTTGTATGTTTTTTGAACATAACAAGGTTAAAAATGTACCTTGACTCTAGAAAAAGTAAAATCATATTCCTCCTTGGTGTGTTTTGTCTTATTGTCACTATAGTTTCAAAACTGTTTTCTCGTTTTCAGAATATAGTGAAAAAAACATCTTTTTTTAATAGTATGACTAATACATCACATTGTTTGATGAAGAACCAGGTATCAGCACTCTTTTTTCTATAAAAGGCCAGGTACTAAATATTTTCAATTTCATGGTCTTACGATCTCTGTCCTAGCTCTGCTGTCTCCTATATCACAGCCAAAGATACTATGTAAACAAATAAATGTAGCTGTATTCTAATCAAACTTACAAAAACAGCCAACAAACTGGAGTTGACCTGTGGACCAGAGTTTGCCAAACCTGGAAGAGACTGATTAAAATTTTCTGCTAAGATTTTTATCACTATTTTAGTGTAGAAAAACTTTATGAATATGTAAAATAAATGTGCAGTCCTTGATAGGATTTGGGCTCCCATAAACTATACCATAAGTGGACCCCACTGAAGTCGGCCGGTTTGGTGGTCCTGATAATAAGCACATCCGTCATTTCTCTTATCAAGGGTGTCTCATCTGGCCTGCTTCCTGTTTGGAAATAAAGTTTATTGGAACGCTCATTTGTTTATGTATTGTGTGTGACACCAACAGCAGCAGAAACTAAACGTTCTTCCCTGTAGTTACTTCTCTTGCTGGTCAGCATTTCCAATAGCAAATGAGTTACTCTGAAGAATTTGTATTGACCAGGAGCCTTTACCTGTTTGGGGTTAGGGAAGGTGGAAGTAACTCAGTTCCGTGGCCGTGGACCTGGGCCCGGGGCAGCCGCGCACCCGCCTCGTGGGCTCTGTGTGCTGATGAGAACCCTGTTGCTGACATAGCACGCAGTACTTTTTCTCTCAAAGTTGCCAGCAGATCTTGTCGTGGGATTTTTGGAGGATATATGAGTACTGTAGTTACTGAATAATAAAATTTTCAGGACTCGATGAAAATCAAGTTTAGAAGGAGAGAGAGGGTAATTTCCATTTCAATCTGAAGGCCACTTCATAATTGTGGTAATTTTTGTATTTCTTTGATACATTTGTATTTGTTCTCTGTTGATATAGGAACATATGATTTAATTTACTGTCTTCCATGAATTTGCTAAAAGTTGCTATTTGTGATTGTCTTGGTTACTATTTTCTCCTTGCTGAGACAAAATATCTGATGCCCAGAATGAAGAAAGGGAAAGTTTTATTTAAGCCTACAGTTTGTGGAGGTTTCAGTCCATAATCAGCTGGCTCCAAGGCAGGGTGTGTGACACAGGCACACTTTAAGGCGGCAGCCAGAGCAAAAGCAGAGAATAAGCCTCTTCTCCTCCTTTATATTGTACACAGGTTCCCCCCACCCTGCCGCCCCGCTCCAGGGAGGGTGTAGCACTCACACCACCTCAGTGCCCTCCTCCTGGACAGGCTGAGGATAATTACAAAGTAAGAATCCAGACTCTGCTCGAGTCACTAAAACTTTAAACTTCTCGAGTTGACACAGTATATCAACCATAACAGTGATATTCAAAGGAAAAAAGTTAATTTTCTTAAAATCACACAAAATAAACAGAACTTTTTTTTAAAGTGTTGTATCACAAGGAGCTTTACTTGTGGGTTGTGTCTCAGTAGAAGAGCACTTGAAGCCCCTGCACTATCAAAAAAAGAAAAAGAAAAACTTGTTGGCAGTTTCTTCCTGAATCACTTTTTCCATACCTCTCCCAGCACTTTCCTTCTTGGGTTTCTTTCCTCTTCCAGCTGCTTCGCGCCTTCCTTCTTCTGTATATCCGGGAAATTCTGGTGGTCACTGTGGAGTCGCCCTTGGTCTCATGGGCTCCCATTACTTTCCTTTCTATTTGTGTGCTCGTGCTGTCTGATGTCGCAGGTCCAGATCGTTCCCTTTGGGTTTCAGACTTGTGTTTCAGCTCCTTACTGAATGTTTTTATCTGCTTGTGCTGTAAACGGTAAGCTTTCATATTCCTCTGGAATCTGCCTGTGTTTTTCCTTACTGTGATGTTTAGCAGGACAGACTGTCCAGTTGCCAAAGCCTGACCCTCATCCTTGAGTCTTCTTCATCTGCACAAGCAGCCTGTCTCAGAGTTCTAGGGCTTCTGCCTCCCAGATGGCCCTTGAGCGATGCATCTTCTTTCCAGTCACGGCCGTCAGCCCCATTCTGATCTGGACTACGACTGTTTCTTCATTTGTTTTTCTTTCAGTCTGACATCTTCCCAGTCATTCTGAACATGGCACTCCAAATGGTTTTTCTAAAACCACAATCTGATTGTGTTACTACCCTATATGAAGTCCTGGGTTATTATGAGACTAATTTTACTAATATAGTTTACTCTGGTGCCTTCCTCATGTCTCTGACTGGGGTGTCTGTAAGGCGTGGCATCTAATTGTGACCCTGTGTGCACTGCTCATTCTTCCCACAGCTCGCTTTCCTCCCCGCTGCTCCTGGGGCTTCAGTTTCCCATACATAGTAGCCCTGCCCCTGGCTTCCTCTGGGGTAACTCTTTCTTAATGCAGGACACGTTGAAACCATGGACATCATCCCAGATGGTTTTGCTTTTAGCTTCCCTAGTACCTTGTTCTGTCTTTTTCTAATTGTCATCTAAGTTTCTTGAAGGCAGGGACATAGGTCACAGGCTTCACATTAGATTGGTACATACACTGGCATGTTCTTAATGTTCTTATTTGCTTTTATATTAAGAGGGTAATATGAACTGATCTTCCACAAAACTGTAAAATTAAATTTAATTACATGTTTTACATTGCTACATATCTATCTGAATGATTGGTCTCTGTGCATTTTTAGTGGAATATATGGAATAAGGATTTAGTGCCTTCAAAGTCAGCATATTTTAAGTTTTAGTATTACTAAATTTATGTTTCTGGGTGATTAATTTTATCCTGTTTTCATACTTAAAATGAGCACATAATTGGAATCCCATTTTAGTTTTACTCTCATGATAATGGGTATATTTTTAAAAGAGGCCATAAAAGGGAACTGGGTGGTTTTCCCTGACCTTTACTTTCATTAATTTTCCTTCGGTAGTAGTGTATACTGATGGATTTGGGATGTGTGTGTGTGTATATGTATAATTTTAAAAATTATATTCTCATTAAAGGAGATGGTACTACATGGTGTTGGTCCTTTTGTTGTTCACAGTCTACCCTGACATTTGCACTATCAGCCTTGTAGCAGTGAGTGATGTGAATAAACATGCTGATCGAATTGCTTTCTGGGACGATGTCTATGGCTTCAACATGTCCTGCATGAAGAAAGCAGTTATTCCAGAAGCAGTTGTGGAAGTTATAGATCCAGAGACTCTTATTTCAGACCCTTGTGGTATTAAGGTAAGTGTTTTGTCAGTTTTACTTTAAATAAAAGTATTGTTCTTTTTCTCAGTTGGTTATTTGAGGTCAGTGTTGTCACACCTGGAGAGGTGGGTTCTAGGAGCCCTGTGGATACCAAATCCAGTGTTGTTCAGATTCTTCAGTTATTGCAATAAAATGCTGTGAAAATAGTTTCTATACTTATTGTTGAGGGAATAATAGAAAAAGTAAAGCCTATACATGTTCTGTACAGGTACAGCTATTTTCAGATACAAGTTTTAAATTCGTGATGGTTTAAGGATCAGGACTGCAGAAACACACGACTGACTTTATTTTATATGTGGACCTTGAAAACAGCTTTACTCAGTGTAAAATAACTCGAGGCCATATTTACCACCTAATTCCTATCTGTTTGGAATTCTGTTTACATTTTTAAACTTGTTTTACTCAGCTTTACAATCCTTCAAATATAGCCCTGAACTGGTTGACTGGTTTGCTTTTACTTTGGCTAAGTTACAGTGGAAAGTCCTGCTGGATCATCACCTCTGCTTCACCACCTCTTGGTTTTGTTATAGCTTCCTACAGCACATTATTCATTTATTCCATATTTCACACAATTGAATTTCTCTCATTCAAATTTCTTGTAGCCTTTTAAGATTAACTAATTACAGTGAATTTGCCCCTGAAATGTAAGCCATATCGTGCTGAAAGTTTTGAATTAATTCCTTTTGTGTTTTATCATTTTTTACTATGTTAAAGTGGTTTTATCTTGAATTTTTGTTCATTTTCCATAGTTTCAGTAGTAACTTTACAGTGAAAAATTATATTACTTTTTTTTCCCCTTTGGTATTGGAGGTCGAACTCACAACCTTGTGCTTGCCAGGCAGGCTCTTACACCACTGAGCTAAATCCCTGGTCCCTGTATTGCTTTTCTTAAAAATCAGTTTCAACCATATAACTAAGTGTATATAGTTTGTTCAGTGTTAGATGTAGAATATCGTCTCCTCTTTTTAGTGATGTTAGTGTTTAGTGTTAATTTCATAGCAACAATAATTGTCCTTTGCACAAAGTAGTAAATGTTTATTAAATTTATTTAAAAAGATAAGGATTAAAATTAAGTATTTAGCAGTGTACCCCGAGCTTCAGGCAGGGCGTGCGTCTGGTTCACACGCACACCATCCCGAGCGTCATGTGTGCAGGGGATGTTTCGGCCAGTCCTTATATTGAAAAAATTTGATAAAATTGTTGTTTTTGTATTTCCTGTTACTTTATAAAAACTAACAAAATATATGGAGTTTTTGGTCATCCTGAAATCAAATAATTGGACTGGCAAATGATTGACATAGAATAAGTAAGACGTTTTTCAAGAAGAGCAAGCTGATTGGAAGTGCATTCAGGTTTTAGAGATGAATCCGAAGCACAGCCCGGCTGATGATTATAGAACTGCTTGGCCTTTGGCCCACTGACAGTGGGGGGTGTTTATGGCTCTCTCCCTCTGGGTAATCCTGTACAGCTGAGGTCAGGTCACCTTTAAGGTGGAACAGAAAGAGAAGAGTTGGGTGAGTTAGAGCCAATTTCTCTCTTTCATAATCTCTTTGCCTAATCCCAAAACTGTTACGAATAAATAGCTGGAATAGAAAATTTAAGACTGAAAAACAAGGATATTTAATAAATATACAGCTTTTTAAAAAAATGTCATTTGTTTAAGTAAATATCAATTGTTCTGTGTTCCCCAGGCTTCCTACAAATAAAAGGTAGCCACACTATAATTTTAAATTTGTTCTCAAACTGTTTTCCCTACAGCGGTGCCTCATGTGCACTCCTGGACTTGCACTCAGGAGGTTACAGTGTGCTCACTCAGCCAGTGCAGCCTTAGCGGACCAGGAACTCAAACTGTGCTTGCTGAAAGGGGCTTTCTTCCCAATTTGAAATGCAGAATTTGAACCAGAGCAGGACCTAAAAATAAAGATATTTTACAGTTTTTTTTTTTTTTCATTTGTGAACTAGAGAGTGAACTCAGGGCCTTTGCACTGAGCTGTATCCCTAGCTCTAGTTTTGCTCATTGGTTTGAATTGTGGTTTTACTGCGTAAGATTTAACAAACATATCTTTAAATATATCAGAAATGAATTTTAAAACAATTTTCCCTCTCATTAGTATGTGTCCCAACTTGCCATTTCCTCTGAAAGTATTTATTGTTAGTCTACAGTAAATTACATATAGTTTACAGCAGAGGTGCTATAGGTGACATGCAAAATTTTAGATAATACACAGAAAACCATTTCTGTTTGACAGTTGTTTATTTAGTATGTCTTAGGGAAACTAGCAGATCAGAGCCATGACTTAATATACATTATGGCTTACAAGAACTCTTAAGTAAAAGATAATCTTACATAAAAATTACATTATAAAGTTCTAGTACTCCTTAAATTTGGAAATCATCCCCAAAATGGTGTGTAAAGGATTAAGTTCTGCTAAACAGTGGCTTATAGTAATCCTTCTGTGCCTAAAGAAAGAATATTATTTACTTTATTATTTGTTTATTACTTTCTTTTAAAAAATATTTTGCTAATTTCTTCTTTTCTCTCTTTTTTAATGGATAGCATATAGATTGCCATACAACATCTATTTCAGATTTGGAGTTTTCTTCAGATTTTTCCCTAAAAATCACAAAGACATCCATGTGCACGGTGAGCTATTCCTTTTTCCCTTCACAGATTTCAGTAGTAATAGGTTGATTG
Organism: Hydrochoerus hydrochaeris; assembly: GCA_004027455.1. Classification (NCBI taxonomy): domain Eukaryota; kingdom Metazoa; phylum Chordata; class Mammalia; order Rodentia; family Hydrochaeridae; genus Hydrochoerus; species Hydrochoerus hydrochaeris. Next base: position 80,383 of record PVLA01001437.1, on the reverse strand, counting down.
ACAAACTAATGAATTAATTACCAGGCTTATGATAAATGAAAACAGATATTGCCTTTGACAGACTATTTTGGCCTTTGCTTGGCCATTTAGTAGATCTACTTTAAGAGGTGGGTAGATGGCACAAAAGTTAGGTTGGTTGAGAGAATATTAAGAAATCATGTTAACATAATTTTTCTTTATATTTATTTCTTTTTACTTGTCTTCTAATTAGAAGCATTCTAGTATATCTTCAAAGGCAAAAATTCATATCCTATTCCTTCCAATAATTCTTAACACTTTATATATATATATGCATTCATGTATGAAAAATACTTTTGACGTGATAGAAAAGATGCAGACTTTTTAGACAAATTAGATCTGTGTTCAAATTTGGGTCTCCCATTTACTTGTTTCTTTGTTCAAGTTACCTGGGTTCTGTAATATATGACTCAGAGTAGTCAACTGCTTTCAGAAAAATGGCAATAATTCTGTTTGTTGATTAGTTACATGGATTAGTGAGATATTTGAAGGTACCTACAATGAAGCAGAAATGCCACTTTTTAAAAAATTTTATTTGTTTATTTATTTATTTTAGTACTGGGATCGAACTCATGACCTCACACTTGCCAGGCTGTCGCTTATGCCGCTGATCTAAATGCCCAGCCTAATGCCACATTTTTATAACCTCTTTTTTTCTTCCATTAAGTAATTTCTAGATGTTTAGTAATTTTAAGATAATCTTTACCAGGAGACCTAGAATGTTTAAAAAATGTGGGCTTTACTTAAGATAGTAGTAATGTGAATATTTATCTAGTGTTTTAATTATGGATTTTTAAATTCTGATCCATCCTTATAAGTTGAAATTTGAATTGAAAATTATATTGTTAGAAACGTACATAGAAATCAGTAATTGTGTTAATATTGATGCTTTAAGCTAAATGATTTTAAATATTTTGTTCAGATTGACATGTAAAAGATTTTATGATTCTTTTAAAATTGTTTTAGTTAATTTTGATCCATTAATTATTATATACCTACATGACTTTAACACACAAGGTGCTTTGATAATTTTAGTGATTTTCTTTAGTGAAGGTGGTTTTATAATTTAAAAAAATAAAGTTCTGATTTCTGACTTTGAGGTATCCATGATATTCCTTTAACCAGTTAATGAAAAGCAAAATTTTATTTCCCTCAGCTTCAAGTCATTTCAGTTTTAAGTCCTAGACTCTCTCCAAGTTTTGATATTGTAACCTTTGAAAGTTAAAAAAACCTTCATGAAAATTGAAGAGAATTTTTGGAAATTATTTGTCCTGTCACCGGTATTTTTAAATAATACTTCAAATCTGTTTTCAGTGATGTTATGGCTTATGTTTAGTGTAGTCATAGGTGGGCTTTCTCAGAAGTGGCTGGACCTAGAGTGCAGGATGCTGGGGTTATAGGTGTGTGATTACTAAATTGGTCCATTGATTGGTTTGGCACCACCCTAATCCTAAGAGCATGGATACAATGTAAGAGAAAGAGGTTTGTCTTCTTCCCTTGCTGCTTTTGCTACCTCGTGGGTGCTTTAAATGTTGTCCTCTGTGTCGCCTCTCTGCCGTGTGCCAGCCTGCCTTAGAGGCAGCCAACTATGGACTGAAACCTCTACAAACTGTGAGCTAAATAAACCTTTCTTCCTTTAACTTCAGGTGTCAGGCATTTTGCCTCAGCGGCGAGAGAAAAATAACTGACACATGACCTCTTCACATAAACTAGCACGACTTTGTCACTTAGTTAAGATTATTATGTGCATAATTTACCAGAAACAACAATAGTTTTTCTAGTATTTCACCAAAAAATTATAAAATGTGCCTAGTTTACCAGAGCAACAGTTTCACACTGTGCTCACCATTCAAGCTGATGTCCTTAGCTTGCAGGAAGAGAGGACAAAGTGGAAGGTGGGTACTGTTTGGAAGGAGAGTCCCTTCCATGGGAACATCAGGAATTGGTCCCTGGTGTCCTCTCCTCGGGAGACCCTGCAGCCTACTAGGACCTGATTCTGGCTCACTTGGTCTCAACCTTTTCAGAACTAACACCTGGTCTAAGGTTGTCTGTTTCTGTCTTTTAACACTGGTCTGTAGTGTGACACAACACTGTCGATAGGCAAGTGAATGCAGCAATTGGCTTTTTTGTGTGTTTTTTCTACAGATGATTGTAGCTCTGTCCCTTTTCCCAGCGTTTCCTTTCTTTCAGAAGAGCTTTGCCGCACTGATTATTAATACTCCTCCCTCTCATCAGGAAGCTCCTCAGTTGCCGTTTTCTGTGGCTCAGAGTTGGTGAAGCTCCTCCTTAGGCAGTTCCCCTGAGTGCTCCTCCACAGCTCCTCCACATCACCACTGTACCTGCAAACCTCTGGACTCTGCTCTAGTGACAGTGTCATCAACCACAGGGTCAGTTGAAGGCTCAGGCTCCTGCATGAGTTTAGGCCACACTTTCTTCCAGGCAGTTCTCAGTGTCATTAGAGACAGTGGCCCAGGATTTCTCAGTGAAGCCCACACAGGAAAGGGTGTTGTAATGTTCCTTCCAGAACTCTTTAAGGGTTAAATCTGTCCGAGGCCACCTGAAAGCACTCCAAGAGTAATTGCTTGGCGTATAGCTTATTAAAGTTAGCTATAACCTGTGGTCCGTAGGCTGCAGAAGAGACGAAGCCCTGGGAATCCTTCAGCCAGTTCTTCCAAATCTTGTGGGGGAGCAGCAGCATGGTCCATGAGGAGGAGAGCCTTGAGTTGTAAAACTTCGTCCTCTAGATATTTTTTAACAGTAGGACAGAAAGCCTTCCTGATCCACTCAAGAGGAGGTACTCCTGTTACCCAGGCTTTTGTGTTAGACCTCCGCAAGACCCCAGACCTGTCTTCATGACTGTGTTTTCTGAACCCTGTAGGGGTCTCAGTGATAAAACAAGAGAGGCTTTACCTTGAGGTCTCCGTTAATGTTAGCACAGAGCAGTAAGGTTAGCCTGTCTTTCAGAGGCTTGTGGCCTGGCATTTTCTCCTAAAAGCCCAGGTTCATCTCATTTGAAAACTTAAGAATAAAAGTCATTTCTCTGTGTCATGGTTTCTATGTGGTGGTGCATGTAATTCTCAGCAGCCCTTTTATCACCACTGGCTGCTTCTCCATACCTAGACATGCTATGAACCCCAGTTCCTGCTTTAAAATTGTGAAACCACCCCTTACTGGCATGAAATGTTTCACCATTGTCACATCTTGATGCAGTATTCTTTATGAGATCTGCCGTTACAGCCCTAGCTTTTTCATGAATTATGACTCAGATAGGCTGTAACTACCGTCTGCTGTTTGTTTAACTAATAATAGCCTTTCTACCTCACCTAACGCTATGGATTGTGACTTAATTCAAGTGACACCTTTTGCAACACTAGCTTCCTTACACAAACCTTTTCTTTGTAAGATTGTCACGATGATGGATTTCAGTGTGCTGTACGTATTAGCAGGATCGGTCACACAAACACTCCTATTATCCAGTGTCCTTCTTCTGGATTGTGATTGCTTTCTTTACCTTCCCTTTCTTCCCTAACTTCTTTTCTAGAGCCTTAACTTTTGTGGCGCCATTTTGATAGCAGCAATTGTAGCAATTGTGTAAAGCACTGACCGAAGTCACATTGACAAACACATCTAGACGCAGACTGCCCTTACCAACACTGCTGTCTACTTTGCTGGCATCGCAGGTCTTTGCTTATAGCTACACAAGTGACCAGCATTCAGGTCATAGCTCAAGACTTTGTGAGTTAAACCTAAAACTCCAATCTTAACCCAACTTGTTCTGTGAGGCTTGTCATAATTCAAGGCTCCACTGTATTTGTTTTTAATTTTACATGTTTTCTAACTTTGGGAAAGTATTGACTTCCATTGAAACATTCTGTAGCTTTTGACTTACTGGTCAGTGTTTTTAGTTCCAGACATCAGATCAACTTATTTAAATAGAGAGGCACTTATTCAAGGGAATAAGATCATTCTCAGACACATTGGGAAATCTAAAGGAACAGACAAGTGTTCTGTTATAAGTTAAAAAACTAGAACTTCTCCTGCTACAAAAATGTGTCTTCTGTGGAAAGCATGGTGGTTCTGTCATTAGAGGCCAAATGGCCCTCTTGCCCCTGAGCCACTCCACAAGTGTCAGCCACTGCTGCCAACCCCAGATTTACAAACTCCTACTGGTGTACCCCTTTCGCTGCTCTCTGCTCCCTGAGGCATCTTACCTAACTCCTCCTTAGACTTAACACATCTGCTTGGCTAAATACAGGTCATGTGGCACCCTGACTGTTGATAAGTTTTGGAAAGTGGTTTTACCTGGATAGTTACAGAAAGAGTTTTATATCACATTTGTAGCATCATGTTATACTTTGTGTTATTTTGGATGTAGTGCAAGAAAGTTAGTGTTAAAAGATGCTGTCCTTCTTAGATAAATCTTAGTTTTATTCTGAAGTCTTTAATTCAAATGTAACCAAAATTTTGGTATTGAAAAATAGTATATAAATGGATGCTTTCAATTTGTCCTTGTACATTCAAAGAGTTTTATAATAAAAATTAGATGTAAACTGTTATAATACCTTACCTTTATAATGAAACTTTGCACTTGGATTTTTATTCTCAACTTGCCTGAATAGTTTGCACATAAAGTCTTTTTGGACATGAGGAAGTTCTGGTATTTGAGTTGATACTAGAGTATGTAGGGGTGGGATTGTGTTGTATATGAGTAATGATTCCATAGCTCACCTCAAGGAACATATTTACAGATTCTGTTGTTGTCAAGTGCATGCTAAGTACCAAGGACAGATTTTAGTGTGTGGCATTGAATGTAAACTCTTCGGAGAGGTTTCTGTCAAACCCTTAATAAAACTGTCTTCAGTGATGATACATTGCAGGTGTTGGACTCTGGGAAGGCAGGGAAGGTGCTGATGCATTCTAAGCACTCTGGCAGTTCTCATCACCATTGGACATGAGTACTATGTTTCCCAGTTTACTGGTAAATGATAAAAGTCACTACAGTACTTTACTTGTAAAATAAAATGTCCTCTTTTTTTATCCAAAACTTTTCCTTGGTGGGATTACATGAACTATTAGAAGGACCTAGAGAAACTTTATAAATAAAATATTCTAAATGTAAAAGAAACTAGGCTGCATGTTGCATTTCAGATAAAGCTGAAATATGTTATGTATGAATCTAAAATATATTACATAGACACTGAGAGCATTTCACTAAGAATAAAAAGATTTAAATACAGAGACATGCAGGGTACATTTGATAATTTTTATCCAAATGTCTAGCAGTTTGGAGGCAGAGAGAAAGAGAGTCTGCGTAATCAAAGTGCCCTCTCCCTCAGAGACGAGACTGGCAGATTTAAAGAGCTGAGTCACATATCTCTCCTTCTGCAGCAGATAAAAAGACTTTGACTTTTTTTTTTTTTTTATCTTTCAGTGAGTGTATAGTTGTTTAAAATTTACATTTTTTCTAAACTGTGTTTCATTCCCACCATGCTTACTCCTAACATGAACCTGACATGAGTACAATTGTATGACTTAAAGCTTTTATCAGTTTTCATGCTTTGTGAGACCCCACTATCTGCTCCACCTCTGTAATGCTTTCGGGATGGTGCCGACATCGTACACGCGTCACCAGCCACACACAGCTGTTATTACACCTGGTCTTTAAGGCTACTTTTGGGTAACAAACCAGCCGCTGCCCTGCTTACAAAGGACTGATCCATAAAATAGGCATTAGATGAGACAACTGCCTGTTTGAAATTGTTCTTCCTATTATATAGTCAGAAAAATTAGTGAAGATACTGAAAACTGAAAAGCAAACCTGGCAAAGGGGTGGAGAAGTAAGAAGAAATTCTTTTTTTAGTTAGTGTTACAGATTCAGGTATTTCTTTGCTCCAAGTATAAATCTTCAGGTACATTAAATGCTGTTTTTCTTCTTGTGCCTGAAACTTGAATGCATAGATACACGTTAAAATGGGCAATTTTAAAGTAAGTAAGCCCATTTTAAATATATGCATAATTTGTTTTTTAATGAGATTCTCAGTTTGTCACCTAATTTAAAAAATCACCCCTTTGGATTTAATTTCAGTAGCATGTGTGCTGTAGACTGACAGTGTTTTTAGATTACGTCTCAGATTGTTAGACCCTTCCATGAAAAACAACTTTTTCTTTTTACTCTTCCACTACTTACACGATAGAGGAGATTTGATACCATTGTCTCATAGGTCTAGTTTATTTTTAATGTCATTTGTGAAATTCTGTAATGTTCTTTTTGTGTGTCAGCAACATTTATTTTGCCATTTGGCTATAAGCTCATCACAGGTGTAAAAAAGCGTCTTCTATCATGTTAAATATATGTTAAGCAACTTTTAATAATGTTTTGATTAAACAAGTTATTTTGAAAATAAAAGTACTTAAGATGATTTTATCAGATAATGTGCTCACACAAATATATATTAGACACAAAGATTTTTAGTACTTTTAAATCATTTTGTCTTAATTTTAGCATTTCTTTATTGTTTTTATACCAGCATATACTGAAAAGACTTCAAGCAGTTTACAGTTTATATAAACTCCCTAACATGCTTTTATAATACTTAACATGACCTAGTTTCCCAAGCATTTTTTCTTCGATGCAGTTGTTAAAGAGGAACTTTGGGATTAAGAAAGAAACACAAAGCTTCTTTTATATTTTTACTTAACTGCTTTTAAAAAAAAGCTTTATTTTGGATTTTATAAACCTTCATATTTTAGTATTAGCATATAAGAAGTATTTAATATATTTTATTCATAACTTTAAAAATCTCTATGTTAATAAAAATATATATTAACCAATATTACAAATTATCTGGCCTGGAAAGATGCTCATGTGAGAGGAAGCAGGTACACAAAACATTTCAGTCTGAATAAGGGATTTAAATGTAGAGATACACACAGGATGCTCCAGGGCTAGGGGGCGTAGTGTTTTCTGGAGGAAAACCTACAGGTAATCATTTTTCTCAGCTGTCTGTTAGCCAGTAAATATGTTCATCTCAGTTATCCTTTTTGTTGTTGTTGTTCTAGAATTCTTGTTTTCTTCTATTCATTTTTGGTCTTATTCTGTTTTGTTTTTAATTTTCAGGAACGATAAGAGGATATTTCATAACTTTTCTAATGTCCTTGGAGTTTTAAAAATGCAAAAAAAAAAAGAATTCCTATTTTCATTTACCTCTAATCAGTTTGGTCAACTAGATTCTTTTGATGCATAATCTTTTTTCATGCTTATTACCTGAGCTCTCTGTGATTCTGTTTTGATTTTTGGCCACATTTTCCAGTTTATTTTCACATGGCATAATTTTAGATTTTGTGTTTGACCTTGTCTAAAAGAGTAATGCAATCTAAATTCTCCCCCGGAGGGGTGTCAGTGTCTAGGCCAAAAGACTCCTCCCTTCGATCCATCTGGGGTTGAGCTGGTAGGGCTGGTACCATTTCAGTCATTCCTGACATCTTGAGCACAAGATCATCACCCCTTTCCTCTCACCCACTTCCTGGGAAAACCACTGCGTAGAGCCCAGGTTATAGTTTACTACAGTGAAGAAGACCATGACCTCCTTAAATTTTATTAGCTCATGTTCACAGTATATATTTACATTCCTGTGAGGGAGTTAGGTGCGTGTACTTAACACATCTTAATTCCCCTCCCCGCTTGCAGGTGGGGTCTCTAACAATGATGACATTCATCCTGCATACACAGCACTTTGCAGTTCTTCCACAGCCCTTTCCCCCACCTTCCCTCTCTTCTCCCCTTCTGTCTGCAGATGACCTTTCTGTTTCCCCCCATCTGTCTTCATTTTGCTTTATGTTTCATTTATACTTCAGATTCTCACGAGAGAGAAAACCATGTAGTAATTAAGTTTATGTGTGTCATTTACTTCACTTAACATTATGTGTTCAAGGTGTATTAATTTTCCTACAGATAGCTCAAAATTTGTCCCTCTTTATAAGACAAGTTGTACTCCATTATGTATAGATGCCATATTTTCTTCCTTCATTCGAAAAAGACCACTACCTTCATAGTCCTAGTCATGTCTCAGCAGAAGGAAAGAAAAATTGGGTGTTGATGGTTTTCTGTGTGTATTTTTGTTTATTTGCTTGCTTGCTTTTTTGCTAGTGATGGGGGTTTCAGTGCACAGCAGAGCTAGAGTGGAAAGGAAAGTTCTCAGGTGGCGTTGAATCTGGTTTCATGCCCTAGTGGTTGAGAAGGGGTGGTGTGGTGTTTCAGAGTGCACCTGTAAGAGAGAGCAGTCTCACTGCACTGTCTGTTCCTGACAGCATTTTCTCCTGAGGGTTAGTTGTTAGACACAGTTTTCTTGAGGTATTTGAAAACATCGTTCTGCACCAGTTTCTGAAATGCAGTGAATTGAACAGTGAAGTCCTGTTGATGGTAACATAGAACTGTGTGGTTCTAGCCTATAAGAAACCTCCACTTGTCCTGCTTTACAGCACAGTCACAGCTTCCTCCTGTCCTGATCAGTAATGCGAGGGAGAATCGGCTTGCAGAGAGGATTCCCTCTGCTTTGCGTGCTTCCAGATTCCAGTGCCTGAACATACTGAGTCTTGGCTGTCTTCGCCTCGTCCCCACAAAGTTCCTACTCCTGGACGTTACTGCTGCTTTGCCACTTCCCCACCACAAACACTGCCTGCGCGGTTATCCTTGGTTTCTACTCAGCTAGAAATGATTCACCCCTCTGCAGCAAGTTTATTTAGACCCCTTGGCATTCAGACCTCTTCCATGTTTTTAATGAGACTTTATTATATCTCTTTTCTTCTTGTTGCATTAGACTGAAGGTCTATTACAGTTCTCTGTATCCTAATTAGAAACAAGTCTGAATGAATTACATTTTTATATACTTGATACATGATTGAAAATATTTGAGAGACATCGATATTTAGGTTTGGATAGAACCAAAATAGTTATGAGTTAGTTTTATTTAAGGCAGCACTTGCTATGAAAAGAAACTTTAGAGTGTTTACAGTCAGACCTCACTGGTTCCTTAGTCACATTATTTTTTATTTTCATTTTACTTTTTAAATTAAGCTTTAAATTTTTGTAATGGCTAAAGAAAAGCACTTCAAGATGAGCTCATTTCCTTGGACTTGTGTTCTTGAAATCCTCAAAGTCTCTGACAATAGGAACCTACTAATTCCAAACTCATTCCTGGATATTGAACCAGTTTTCACTACTTTTTGGTGTAAATTGACCTAATTTTGACCTTGCAAGCTAATCAACTAAAGAAACTAATTATTAAAACACATCTGTGCTGCTTAAAAATTGTAAGATGTGCCTTGAACTTGCATCATAGATTTTAGTGGGACATCTGGTATATATTATAAAAAGCTTCATTAAGTAAATTTTATGTCTTGCAGAGAGTGTTCCTAATTATGTGATTCTATATCTACGGTTGGTTGTAGGTTTTTCCTTCTATGAATGACCATATGATCTAGAGCATGGTCCTCATTTCTGCTCTTCTCTGAAGCCTGATCTTTTGTAGTTGGGGTGAAATGCTTCATCTTTCTATTTATTCTCAGGAAATGTTCTCTGAGTTCTGTTATGTGCCCAGAGCAACGAAGCATTGGAAATATAATCGTAGGCCAAAAATAGTTTCTCTACTCAAGAGGTATGGAAAAGGGAGAGAATAAAATTTACACTATGGATATTAGATAATACCAAGGAATATTGAGACTTTGATTATGTGTGATGTGATGAGGGGAGTTTAGTTTTCTATGGCAATGTCTGTCTTTCCTAGAGAAGCAGACTGAAATGTGTAGGGAACAAATGATGTGATGTGAGATACTTGTTTCCAAATAGTTAAACAGAAAAAGAAAAGAGGGAGAATAGATAAAGTAAATATGCCACAAATTGACTGCTGTTAAATATAGGCGATAAGAACTCATAGATTCTATAATTGATTATATGCTTTAAATTTCTGTTTTTAATAATCTCGCAACAGTGTTTTAAGAAATACGTAAGGGTGATGAGTGAAGCACAGTGTTACAGCAAGATAGAGTTTCTCTCCTGCCTCCCAACCACCATAGCCATTTCACCCAGTAAAAGACCAGTACACCACAGAAATGATTCACATCTCCATGCACAGGAATGTACATTGCAGCCTTCTTTAGAATAGCTTCACACTGGAAACAGTCCAGTCATTAGCAGCATTTAGTGTAAGTAAATCCAGCATATTTATGAAATAGAACGCAACAATAAAACACAGATGAGTTTGACTACTTGCTGCAATGTGGATTAATTTCATGAGCATGGTGTTTATGTAAGAAGAATGGGGAAGCCAGATACAGAAAAGTCTCAGTATTTAGATTTTTAAAAACAAGCTAAATTAATATATGATAGTTGACACTGGAATAGAGGTTACCATCTGTGGGGAAAATAATAATTGAAAGGGAACATGACAAGGTTCTGGGGTATTGGAGTGGGCGCTTTTTCTATCTGGACAACAGTTACACAAACATGTTCACTTTGAAATGGTATATTGAGCTATGTGTGAACAATATGCTCACTTCTTTTGGTTTTTGAGGGTTTTTAGTTTTATAATCTTGGGAATTGAACTTTAGAAGAGCCACACACTGTAACACTGATATACATCCCCAGTCATTTCTGTATCTTATACTCACATACTTTAATAACACATTCATTTAAAAAGACAGTGATTCTTACATTGGCTAAAAGAAATCCATTTTTTGCACGTATACTTTAGTTACAACGTTCATCTAGTGACCTGTAACGTGGTGAAATGAAATGAAATGAAAGCAGACTAGCGTGGGGAAGTTTTCTGAGATCTGAGAATAAGACACAGATGTGTACTCCTGCTGCTCTTACTCAGTGTAGACTGGATGTGTTAGACTGAGAAGTTAGCCAACAAGAAATAAAGGCGTGCAAAAAGGGAAATCGCCATTATTTGCATATGGTCAGATTCTGTGCATAAAGAAACGTAAAGATTCCACTAAAAGACTATAAGAACTAATAAATGAATGCAGTAAATTAGCAGGATACAAAATCACACAAAAATCAGTAGCTTTTCTATACACTAAAAACAAATATGCTGAAAAAGTCATGAAAGCAATTTTATTTACCATAGCTACAAAAAAAGAAAGTATCTAGGAATATATAAAAAATAAGTAGATAAAGTACCTAAGAATAAACTTAATCAAGAAAGTGAAAGACCTCTGCAGTAGAGATAATAAAATACTGATGCGGGCTGGGGATATAGCTCAGTGGCACAAGTGTGTACCTGGCAAGCACAAGGTTGTGAGTTCAATCCCTGGTACAGGAAAAAAAGGTTCTCATGTTCATGGATTGTAAGAATTTTTAAATGTCCATACTGTCCAAAATAATCTACAGATCCAATTCAGCCTCCATCAAAAAGCAAAGGCATTCTTCAGAGAACTTGGAGAAGTAGCCCTAAAATTCAAGCAGAAGCACAAAATATCCCAAATAACCAGAGCTGTCTGGAATGAAAAGAACAGACTGTCAGCATGCCTGATTTCAAGACATACTACAAAGCTACATAACAATACATGGTATTGAGATAAAAACACAGAAACCAGTGGAACAGAAAAGGCAGCCTAAAAATAAACCCACCCATCTGCAGCTAGTTAATTTTTGAAGATGGCACAAGACACATAATTGGAGAAGGGATAGCCTCTTCCACAAGTGGTTCTAAAAAAACAATGTCCACATGCAGAAGGTTAAAATGACCCCTCTTTCTCAGCCTGTACAAAAATCAGCTCATAGTAGATCTGATATCTAATTTTAAGACCTGAAATTCTGAATCTACAAAATACAGGGAAACACCTAAAGATATTGGTACAGGCAGTAGTTTTCTTGATAGTACCCCAAGGCTACAAGAAACAAAAATTAACAAATGAAATTAGATCAGCTTAAAAAGTTTGTGCACAGCACACAATCAACAATGAAGAAACCACCTATAGGATAAAAATTTGTCAGTGATTCATCTGACAGCTAAAAAGCTCAAACAAATTAGTAAAAAAAAAAAAAAAATACACTTCTCAAAAGAATGAAAATATGTTTTATATAATTAGCCATCACAGAAACACAGATCAAAACTACAGTGAGATACTGTTTAACTCCAATTAGAATGGCTGCTACTTAAAAAACAGTATGTTTGCAAGGATGTGAAGAAAAAGGAATTCTTACATACTGTTGGTGGGAATGTAAATCGGTATGCACGTTAGAGAAAAGAGCATAGAAATCCCTTCAGAAGAGACCAGGTACTAGGAAATGTAGCCAGCCTGCTCGTGGGTCTATATGCAGAGGAAATCAGCACGCCAGAGGGATACCTGCCCACGTTTGCTGCAGCACTTCACAGTGGCCGAGATACAGCCTACGTGCCCATTGACAGATGAATGAAGACAGCCATGGTGCCACAGGCCTGTAATATCAGCCCTGAGGAGGGAGGCTGAGGCAGGAGGATTGCCATGAGTTCAAGGCCAGCCTGCACTACGTAGTGAGACACTGTCTCAAAGAAAAGCAAATGAAAAAAAAAACAGATGAATGAAAATGTGGCACAGATACACAGTGCATGCTGGTGTGTGTATGTAAGTATCACACTGACCCTCACTTATGTACAGTTAATGTGCTAGTGGGTGGATAAAGGTCTCTTATGGCTGAAACAACTATGGTGTTTAAAGAGGTGGAGACCTTTTCATTTCATTCTCTCCTTGGGCTCTTTGGTGTTCTTTTGAACACTAGGATGTGATTGTGATGCGTTTTAAACGGAGTGGTGTAACCAAAGGGACATTTTGAAAAGTAGTGGCTGGGCTGTGGAGAACAAACAGGACCAGCGTGGGTGGTGGTAACCTAACCTAAAGGGTAGGTAGCTCAGATAGTAACTTGCTGGGTATGGTGGTGCCTGCCAAAAAATCCCAGCTACTGAGGAGGCTGAGGCAGAAAGATGATGAGTTCAAGGCCAGTCTGGGCAACTTGATGAAACCCTAACTTGTGTTTTACAAGGTTGAGAATATACCTCAGTGATAAGAGTATGTGCCTGGCTGGTATGAGCACTGAGTTCAGTCTGTGGTGCTGATGGGAAAAAAATTAAGCACAAAAGAAATGACTTGCTGAGCATGGTGGCACACTCCTATAATCCCAGCACTCGGGAAGCTGAGGCAGGTGGATCATCATGAGTCCAAGTCCAGCTCGGGCTACAAAATGAGCCCACAGCTGGTGTGACCTGCATAGCAAGACCCTGTCTCAAAAAAAGAAAAAGAGAAAGAAAGAAATGGCTGTCACCTGTAGAAAGGTACTTTCAGTGGAAATTTAGCAAAAGTGGATATATAAGTACTGGTAGCCAGTAGGCAGAATTTTGTATCTTGTCAAATCAGACTTGTGATATCTGTTAGTAAAATCAGAAAACATTTTGTGGGAGAATATTTTGAAAATGTCCTCCAAAATATACGGATACAGTTTAACAGGTTATTTTAGATAAGCATAATTATATAAAGTGCTGTTGCAGTAGAATGTGTTTTTTAACTTGTGCTGGTTTTTGAGGTTGTCAGATTCTAGAAGATTTCTTTTTAAAGTAAATCCAGTCAGGTAGTGTTGTGTCCAAGTATAACACCCACAGGTTAACTGTAAGCATTCAGGTTAAGATAAAAAGTCCATGAGAGATGCAGTGGTCTAAGTAGTGTTTGATCTCATGAACATGTGTGCCAGAATGACCATGAACAACTGGCATTTCTTAGTTGTTACCAGCTTGCATGTCTTTCTCAAGTCTGAGTACCTTGCTAAACTACGTGGGATCCTAGTCTCCGAAGTACATCTTTTCCCTACACATGGGAAAATGCTGAACTCTATAAAACCATCTAGTGTCTCTGGAGCCCAGCCGAAGAAGTGATTTATGCTGATGCTTGAAGAACTGGTTGTATTGAACTGAGTGGTGGATTGCATGTCAGTCTCCAATCTAGTAACTTACAAAGAGGTTTTCCAGAGTAATTCTGAGATTTTCCCCATAAGCGACTTAAGTCTCTGCATGGCATGAATACTGTAACAGCACTTTTAGCTTTAGCTATCAAAGTGATTCTTTTTAATTCTGATTTTCTTTATTTTTAACTGGCATCCAGGTGCACCGTCTATTACCTAATATTTATTTCTATTTATCCTTTATTTTTCAACCCCAGAGAGTGTAAAACTTTGAACTGGAGCTGAGATGTTAGAATCGATAGAGATTCGTGCGCCTGAATCCTGTTCTAAAAGCCGTGCTATAAATAAATAATCCCTCTGAACCTGCAGTTTTAAAAATGTCATTAACACCAATTCGAAAGCATATGGGTTGAATGCTAAAGAATTTGAGCATCAAATTATTCTGAAGCAACTTGAGTATAATCTTGAAATCTTTAAGCTACATTTTACTCATTTATTTATAGATAAGCATCAGGTCATGATTAAAGTCAGCAATGTCCAAGTAAGTTATGAAAGAAGCCATCATTCAATCAAGACTAAAATACCTAATTCAAACACAGTCATAAATATAAAAATTGTTTATTTATCAAATAGTCAATAATAATGGACTCTTGATTACAGATGTCAGGGAAACTGTCCCTAGACTTCTCCCAGAGGCTGCTAATTAGCATTATCAGATAGTGATGATAAATGAGTTTGACCAGGTATTTTCCTCTTTGGTTCAGGCAGTTATCCCTGGAGTAATGACCTATGAAGAAGTAATCTTCCCGGTTCAGATTTGACTGTGTCCTGACAGAAACTGTCATGAGTATTGACATTTGTATCATCTTAAAACTCTACCTGACATTTCCAGACATCTGATGTGCATGTCATCTATTGACAAAAAGGATCGCTCTTCTTAGAAAGATGAGTTAAGAATTGGAAAAATGAATTTTTGTTCTGTATATGAGATAGGTCAGAATGTACTTTGTAATATTTGCCAAAATGAGGTACCAGCCCATCTTTCTCCTTTCACGAAGAGCGAGTGAGCCAGGAGGTTGTGTGTGTCCTTTGTCTCAGTTAGTTGGGAGGACGAGTGGCTTATCGAGATCCTGCTTCAAGATTAGAGATAGATAAAAAGGCCTGGAGCTCAGCTCAGTCCTCAGCTCTGGAGAAAAAAAAATAAAATAGCAAAAAAGAACCAATGAGAACCAATCTTGAAATACAAGGCCGTTTTTTAAAATCAGCTCTCTTTAAAGGCATGACAATAAAGTCAAAGCGAAAAATTTATAGTGGGAATCTAGCACTGAGATGGAAAACTTTAGCTTCACCTGGAATAGCTCAGCAGCGCAGCACCTGCCTGGCAAACACAAGGTTGTGAGTTCGATTACCGGTTCCAAAAAAACCTTTTAACTTCAACCCAGTTTACTAATACAGCCTTAGACAAAGTTTTATTTCTTTGATCTTTGGTTTTTTCATCTCAGAAACTGTAGTAACTCCGGTACCTACCTCCTAGTATTTGAGTGCTGAATGAGATTACTCATTCAGACATCTACAGCTAGGCCTGCCATTTAGAAAACACTCAATAAATGATCCAGCTAATGTTTTCTTTCACTTTCCTGTCATTTCTACAGTGCCCTGCACACACTTTCACATACTGCGTTAGTGTACAGTGTATGTTGCTTGAGTGAAAAGAGATCTTGTGTTTGCATTTAAAGTCTTACAGCTCACTGCTTCTCTAGTTTCTATCCCTTGCTCCCCCATGCACCATCAGTTTCTCACTGCTTGTTATTAATACTGTTTCCTTATATTCCATTTTTTGCATTGCCCTCCAGTGTTCCCTAAAGCTTGCCATTGAAGGACTCTGTGTCCCATTCCTAGGTCCTCAAATGGCAGAAGACACTCTCAGTTTTAAGTAAGCATTTTGTTTTTAAGAGCACACTTAAACAGATGAGTTTGATTTAAAATCTTGGAGCATGCTGGTGTAATGGCCATGCCTCTAGGGCTGTGCCTGCATACTTGGGAAGCAGAAGGATTGCCTGAGGCCAGGACTTCAAATCGGTGCTCGGAACCAGGAATACAGCAAAGAATCAAATGAAGTCTCTGGCCCAAGGACACTCCTTTAAATGAGGGGCCTTGTGTACTGTAGGTAATTAGAATACAGTGATCTGTATTAGAACTTAATGACAGGTGCATATAAAAGATACCTTGGCATGGCACACTTCTACTTGTTTTTCCTTGCCAATCCTTTAAAGTTTTTCCTGGGCTATGATTTCTTTTGTAGAGCCTTCTTAATACCGTGTTCACTATGGAAAGTGATTAATTGTTGATGACACAGATGTCAGGGAATACTTTGAAATTGTTAACACCCAATATCATATTGGAATAAAAAATAGAAAGTTGTAAGAGAAATAAAGTGTTGTGGTTTCCGCTTCCCAGAATTACTTTATCATTTAGCACTTGGTAGAACTTGATCATTACTCGGTTAACAGATATTTATGAATTTCCTGTAGTCCCTGAACAGTCCGTGCTTTTTCACTCCTTTGTAGCTCTACACAGTTGTTTTCACCATTAAGATCGGGTGTCCAGGGGTCGCACTTTGGTAATGAGGACTTAAGAGGAGGCCACAGAAGTCTGCCCTAAAGAGGGCCTGTTGGGATCTGTAGTTAAACAAAAGATTATGAGCAGAAAGTGTTGTGAATATGGGGAGTTCTGTTACAGGGGAGGCAGAAACACTGAGTGGATTGATTCATTATGGTCTACTCTGTGGGGTTGGAGAAGGGTGCCCAAAGGAAGTGACATTTCCTCTGAGACCTGGCACATGAGGAGTTAGAGGACAGGTGAGTGCCACAGGGGCCCTCAAGCAGGAAAACAAAGCAGTGAAGACTCTTCCTCCTATAACGGTATAAAACGAAACAAAAACATATTGTATATATTACCTACTTGATGGTATTAGGAAAAGAAATTAGTAAAGCACTACCCAGCCAAGACTCATTAGCTATTTGGGGCTATTTTTGTCCTGTGGGCATTTGCCAATTCAGAGGAGAAAGCTAGAAAGATTAATGTAGCTTTTGATAGCCTCCCATGGGTAGGAATCCAAAAAGGGGCTGTGGGTTCCTCAGTGTTACGCTTTGGAAATCCTGAGAGTCTGAAGCAAGAATAGAAAAAGCAAAGATCCCTGAGCCCTGACATGGACCTCAGCACCCCCACCCCCACCCCCGGAGTCATCTGAACAGCCCATGAGCTCCTGAAACCCTAATACTGCCTGCAGATGGCCTAGGTTTGCTAGCTGCCCAGGTTCTTCAGAGGGTAAAAATGGCTTTCTAAAAGACTGTTAGCGGCTTTCAGTGATTTCCATAAGCAGTTTTTCAGATATGTTCAAAACCGTTCAAAACAACCAGTTACCTAAAGACATGAGCCAATACAAATCAAAAACCAAGTGAAATATTAGGCACTAAAACAGCTCCAGGACCTACAGGTCCTACAGGTCTTACAAATAACAGACACAGATTTCAAAATAACTGAGTTCAAAGACAAAAGGAGTGGCAAATACCAAAGAACTAGAAACATTTTTAAAAAAACAACAGATTTTGGGGGAAAAAATAAACATGCTAAGACTGAACTCTGCTGAGTTTAGCAGCACGCAGGTCTTTATACATTAGTGCAGATAGGATCCATGAACTGAATTTCAGTTCAGAAGAAAATATCCAAAAAGGTGCACAGAGAGATGTAAAGACAGACAGGTGGGACACACAGGAGATACAGCAGGTACAAAAAGAGATCTAACACCTGTCCCAGCAGGAGGCCGAAAGGGAAACAGAAAGGGAAAGGGAGACAATATTGAAATGATGGCTGAACATTTCTCCAAAGCAGATAAAAGTCAGTCAGCTGCAAATCACAAAGTACAAAATAACCTAAGTAGTATAGTTCTTAAGTTCTAATCTAGTGTAGGTACATACACAAGAACAACTAAAATATTTGTCCTGGAACGTTCATTCATAATAGCTAAAAAGTAAAAGCATTTCAAATGTCCATCCCCATAGAATGGGTAAACAAAATGTAGGATATCCATACAATGGAATATTATGTGGCTGTTAAAAAATAAAGTACTGATACAACATGCATGAAACCTTCAAAGCATTATGTTAAGTGAAGGAAGCCAGGCATAAAAGGTCAACTTGATATGGTTTCATTTGTGTGAAATACTAAGAATAGAAAAATCTATAGGAGTGGACTGGATGAGAGGCAAATGAACACAGGACTTCTCTTTAGAGAGATGAAACTAGATTGTAGTGATCATTGTCAACTCTGAATACAGTGAAGAATGAGTTGTGAACTTAAGAGTGACTGTTTATGGTATGTGTCCTCTATCTCAGAAAGGTTGCTGGGTTGTAGCTTAGAGGTAAGAGAGCTTGCCTAGCATACACAGGGCCTGGGTTCAGGGCCTAGCACCACATGAAAAAGGCGGCAGGAATCCCAGACACATCCTAGCAGAACCACAGGACCCAAGCAGAGCATCTTACAGGCAGGCAGTGGGGACAGGCGGAGCGTCAGCAGTGGTGGTGAGTGACTAGTAGATGAATTCTCACCAGTGATGATGGGGTGGGGTCAGGAGGACCGAAGACACTTCAGTGAGGACATCATCACTGTGCTGAATTCCTGCCTACTGAATGAAGCAGAAATAAATGACATTTTCAGAAAACCAAAAGTAAAATTTAAAAGGTGAGAGAGCCCTTGTGTCAGGAAATCTTCAATGAAAGAGTCACTAATGGATATTCAGGCAAACAGATTGATTCCTGGCTGAAGACGAGTGACACTGCAGGTCATAAGGAAGCGCAAGACGGAATTCTGCTCCTAGGTACATACCCCGCAGCCATCAGGATGTCGTTCTCCAGAAGACATGGACCAGAAGTTTATAGAGCATATCGAATGCCTACCGGAGAAGACTGGATAGATTGTGTGCACTAGTCCCCAGTAATCCTGGGTGTCCCCTTCCAAGGTGTCAGGTACCCCAGGATAACGAAGGGAAGGGCAAGAACCTTAGTGTAAGATATTTTAAGAGACTAGTCATTACATTTTATTATAGCATATTGTATTTGTCTTACTTTATTGTTGTTAATCTCTTATTGTGCCTCCTTTGTAGTAAAGTAAGTTTTTTCATAGTTATGTACTTATAGGGAAAAGTTTGATGTGTGTATTTTTACAGTACAGCCATGAAAATCAGTGTACCACGTGCAACAATACAAATGAATCCCACAAACCGTGTTAGGGAAAATGAGGCAGACATGCAAGACTACATGATGTGTGATTTCATTTATGTGGAGGTGTACTAATCAGGAAACCTAATTTGTGTCCAGAGAGCTCAGAGCAGTGGCCCCCCTGTGCAGATGCAAGTGCCTTGCCTGGGTACACCAGAGGCCTGGGTGTGCTTTGAGTCAAATGTGGGCTTCACAGCTATATACAGCTTGAACTTGCCATACCACACTCATGTGCATGTGTGTATACATTAAAAGATTTGTACAAGGTGAAAATGTTTGACATGTCTCAGTGAATATTCACTATGTTAAATAATACCCTGTGTTTGTAGGAAGAAATGTAGAGAAATTAAAGAATGGAAAGTATTAGTTTACACGAGATGTCAAATACTTGTGTTTTTGCTGGGCACCGTGGCGTGCACTGATGGTCACAGCTCCTCCAGAGGCTGAAATGGGAGAATTGCTTGAGCTAGAAGTCCACTGCCAACATTGTGAGGCCCAATCTCTTTAAAAAGGCATAACAAAAACAAACGTAAAAACAAAAAAATTTAGACTGAAGAGAGTATTCATTTTGCTACTTAAAAATCTAGTATTAGTTTTGAAATTACAAAAGAAAACCTAAATAAAAGGAGTTTGTTATTTTCTGGGGATATTTTCCATAGATTAAAAATATGGTCGAGTTTTTCAGTAATCGTCTGTATTTTTAGACCTTTTGTTTTTTTTGCTGCTTTACATCTTGCTTGGCCTATTTCTAACCATCACTTGATCTGGCAAGATCCTTCGAGAATTCTGTGGCACTTAATATGTATTGTTCCCTAGAGGAATCAGGGAAGAAAATAAAGATGCAAATTCTCTCCTGGGATGAAACAGAAAATTAATTGAAAAAGGAAGAGTCCATAATTCGATACAGTTAAGACTGGGAGGAAAATACGATTTTCATTTGTTTTTTTCTGTACACTGGTTCTCACGAGCAGACCTCTGTGTGCAGCAGCTTGAGTGGCTTGTGTTTGTATTTTCACCTAGTTGGTTTATATATAATATAAGCTATAATAATTTTTATGCATCATCTGCTTACTCTTTCTTTGCCTCTGATTCATCAGTTGGCTTCTAAATTCCATATTAAGATTTTGAAAGAAATACTTCAACAAAAAATGAATTGTATTTTTGTTAGAGTGATTCTGCTGCATGGCTTACAAGCACTCTGTCTCCATGCTTGGATAGACCCCATCAGAAGCACATTACCCCTACTTCTGTGGCCAGCTGCCTAATTGTATCTGCTGTAACCACATGCTGCTGGAACATGATACCAATGAAGAACAGGAATGATAAATTGCTCCCTGCAGGTGATAGTGATAATGATAATTTTTAATTTCCCTCTACAGAAGGTCTGGTCAGCTTTTTTCATTGACTGTTACATACACACATGATGTGTCCTGTTTTAAGAAAGCACCATCACACCAAATACATGAAAAATAATTTTTGTTTCATGTCATTTTCTTCACATGAGCTTGTATAAAACAAGCTGCATTTACATTTAAATGTGTACAGAGTAAACAAGCAAAATGTGACTTAAAACAATTTTAATTTTTTTTTTGTCACTTTGTGAAATCCGCAAAAGAGATGAACAGTTCTGAAACTGTATTATAATGCTTAGGAATATATTTAGAATGTGTAATAAAGCTTATGCTTGTACTGTTTTCCCGTGCACTTCAAGTAATTGTGGAAGATTCTCAACAAATGTTAGGCATGATCAAAGGATCCCAGGAATTTACTAGATGAATGACTTTTCCTTGTATTTGTTTTCTTCTCTCACCAGCTTTCGCTTCTCGTAGGACTCAGGTGTAATTCAGTGAGATGTTATTTGATGCAGCTTTGCCTTTGCAGATGAGCCCTGCCAGTGATCTTAGCGTTTTTTGTTTTCCTCCTCAGTTCCCTGTGCCCCTGACAAGAAGGGTATGTAAGACAAAGGAGAAGTTTATTATGTGGTCAGGCTTCTCACCTGTGTGATCTTTTCCACGCACACGTCAAGTTGTAACTCCAGTTATTTATTGCTTTTGCCTGTTGGTCATCATATCCACTTTGCGGTGTAGTTGTTTATTCTTACAGTTGAGTGTCTTCCACAGGTGCATATAAGCTCACCGAAACTAAAATACATCGAGGTAGCCTGTTAAAGTGATTGTAACAAAGTGGTGAAACTATAATTGAAAAATAGCATATTGTGTTCCCTAAACAAAATAGTTCTCAAATTAACTGACGTGTTTGATTGGTTAATCACTGTTCTTTTTGAATAATTTGGCAAAAATAAAAATACTAGCCATTAATTCACTTGGTTTATATAACTATGTCAAGTTCAAAGGTTTTTTCTTTATTTTTACTTTTGTTTGTTTGTTTTGTTTTTCGTGGCGGGGGTAGAACTTACAACCTCGCGTTTGCCAAGCAGGCACTTACGCTGCTGATCTAAACCCCCAGCCCTATTTTTACTTTGTATCTGTAACTGTTAAGTAGTCCCCATTACCTTTGGAAGATATGTTTCGGAGATGGGGTCTCACTAAGAAGCTTGGGCTGGCCTTGAACTCACTTTGTAGCACAGGCTGCTCTTGAACCTACAAGAATCCTCTTGCCTCAGCTCCCAAGTGCTGGGATTACAGGCATGTGCTACCATGCCCGGCAGCATCCCTAGTGGATTCCTGAAACCAGAAATTTTTCCTATACAAATATACATATGATTAACTTTAATTATAAGTTAGGCAGTGAGAGATTAACAATAACAACAAGTAGTATAAATGTAGGAGTATACTGTAATAAAAGTTATTTAAAACCTATGAATTCTTTCTGGAATTTTCCATTTACTATTTTCAAGCTCACTTGACTAAAGAAACGGAAAGCAAAACATTGCCTAAGGAGAAACTACTACAGGGCCAAAAAATTAAATAAGAAACCCAGTCTCTTTAGTTTGCATTTGAGGATAAAAATGTATTTTAAAATTAGAAACTTCCTTTAGTTTCTCAGAGTAAGAATGTTCCCCTTTCTTAGTCTGTGAAAGAGTCAGTTACCTAATCCTTAAACCTAGGTGAACGTCTTCCTAACTTCACCTCATCATTTTCCTTTCTTTTTGTATGCTGACTGGTTTTTAGTATTACTGTAAACCAAGCATCATTGGCAAGGAAAATCTTCTTGAAGAGTTGTAAGCAGAATGGTGCATTTCGGAGAGAACTGTAAAATAGATGCATTTTCAGATTTCCCAAATGCTCATAACCAAAGAAAAGACTAACTCATTTTCATTTTTCTCCTTCTCTTGAGGCTTATCTCTCATTATTGATTACCTAAATATTTCTCTTACTGTATTGTTGGGCAGGGGTGTTACAGTACGATTTCTTTCTTCTTTGACTCACAGATTTGGGGATTGGGAAGCAGTTCTGAAATATCTTTATATGTTCCAATCTTTTTTTTTTTTTTTTTTATTTTATGAGCTCCTGTATCAGCCTGTCTTCAGACTTAATGCCAGCCTCTTTTTGTTGGTGTTGATGTTCAAGAGTTGAAAACCACGTTTCTGCATGTATTTTATATATTTCAGACTCAGGCTTAAACTTTTAAAAAAATGTTTCATATAGTCCAACAATTCTTACTACCATGGCTATTCCATTATTTGTACTTTTTCTTGGTTCTCATCTCTTCATTGAAAAATGTTACTGTAGAAATGTTCTTCCCCAAGGCACGTGGCCCCATCCTGCTGCATGTCAGACGCTACCTCTTCGAGGGCACACGAAGGAGTGGCGGGGCACGGAGGGGCTGAGACCCAGACAGGTGAATTGAATATGATACTGTGATGAATAAGTTCAACTTAAGCTTTATAAGATAATCCAGTAGCTATTCATTCTTGTTGGAAATGTAAGTGTAGATAAGCACAAAGAAAATATGTGTCTCTCACCTACCATCAGTAGCTTGGCGAATATCCTTCCAGATACATAGATGTGTGAGCATATGGTGTGTGCCCACTACATACAGGCTGTCTGTCAAGATGCTGTCCACCTGCAGTAAGTTGTGCCTTCTTAAGTATTACTTTTGATGGTGAAGAGTATTTACAGAAAAACTTTTCTATTTGTAACACTGTGATATTTGGGTTACCCTTACTAACAGTTCTCCAGTTCTTGGTGATGTTCACTGGTGCCCTGTAGTTTAATTCATCTGGTGACTCTACCAAATGTACAGATTTCACTGAGTAAAGGCTCTGTCTCGCAGGCTGCTCCTTCAGACACCAGTTGCAGGGTCCCAGGTTAGCCACTCTGTCCATAGTGGCCACAAAGCACAGGGGTGTTCCCAGCCTCTCTGCCTCGGTTTCAGTACCATGCTGGAGTGGTTCACAGTTCCCAGAACAGCACAGTGCTTGTACTGGGTTAGCATTCTGTGGAGGAGTATTTTAAGTATTAGAAAAACAACTGAAAAAAGATGCCTTAGAAATACATTCTGATTACATGGTTTCATTTGATAATCTTTAGCTCAGTTCCACATTTGTTTATAATTTTATTTGACAGGGATATGAATAGTATTTTCTTTCTTTCTTGGTAAACTATAATAAACTTCAAGCTTAAATATTGAATTTGCTTTGGACTCAATCCATATTAACCCTACAAGATCAATAAAACTTTACATTCTTAGGGAAAGCAGCATAGTACATAAATTAGCTTTATAGTGATTTTTTCAATAATTAGTTTTTATTTTTAATACTTTATAAGCTTAAGTTAATGCATTTTTAATTTTTTTATTTTAAAGGAAGTAAAGCAGAACAGTAAAATAAAACAACAGTAGGAAATCCACAATTGTTACTAATTATAGCATAATCTTATCTTCTAATTAAGTTGCTCATCCTAAGGCCTCAGGCTTGCAAAGTCAAACAGCTTAAATATCAGATTGCTTCCTTACTTCAGTTGTTATCATCTCAGCCTGTGTTGCTGCTGTTTGTTTTGCCAGGCAGGGGTGGTACGAGGAGGTGGAGCCACTTCCTTGCTGCTTCTCCCAGGCTGACAGGGCCTCCACCAGCGCACAGGGAGGCTGCTTTTCCCCAACTGGCAGGACCTCTGCCGGTGCCTGCCATGCTTAGTTGCTTAGCTGTTTCTTTGCTACCAGTAGGACCTCCTCTGGCAGACGGAGTACAGGGACTGCATTGCTTCCCTGCTATTTCTCTCCATGCAGGGCCACCACCCCTGGTTTTCTTATTTTTGCTGGGTTTCTGATTTTTCTCTCTCCATGGGCTTCCAGTGTCAGTTCAGATCCTTCCTGTGTCCATGGGACCCACCTCCCTCCTCTGTTTCTTCCTCGTGTTGCTGTATTCCAGGGTCTGGACACCAAACTTGGAGAGATTGTTTGTCTGCTGCCCACTGCTCCGCCATTGCCCAGAAGTCCCTAGTTAATACTTTTTTTTTTTTTTTTTTTTTTTGCAGTACCAGGGATCAAACTCATGACTTCGTGCTTGCCAGGCAGGCACTTGTGCCACTGAGCTAAAGCCCCAGCCCTACAATTTTTAAAAACAATTTAAGTCAAGCTAGTCCTGTGAGTGAACAAAAAAAAAAAAAAAATGGTATGGTTTACATTTTAAACAAAAAAGTCATATATTTGTCTCATTGTGTTTTCCATTGGGGAATGTTTTGTACTACCATAGTAATCCATCGACTCTGGATTTTTTCCTTAAACAGAAATTTTATTTGTTTTTCATGTGTTTCCCCCCCCCCCAGAAAAAGCTAACATTTTAAAATTATTTCTGTTGTTCCTGTCACAAAAATACTCTTAGTATTTTAAAATTGGACATATTAAATCAGAAGAAATTAATGAACTGGCTTTGTATAAACGAATCTGTTTCCATAACTGCTGTTCATTAAACCATCCCCAGAGCCTCATTGCTTGAGGCTACATTTGTATTTACTTGTTTATGATTCCGCTGGTCGCTCCCGGTCTTGGTCCTGCAGCACATGGGGGGCTGGAGGCCTGGCTGGGGCAGGAGGCACACGGTGGCCTGAGGCCCATGTTGGTATGGCAGGAATAGTCTGGGGTCGGCTGGATGTCTCTCTCCCTGGTCTCTCCCCTTTGCATACTCTAACTTGATCCTTTCTCTAATAGAACATGTACTGATTATTTGATTTGCCTGTTAAGCCCAAATGCTGTTACTTGTTTTACTTACATTTTTTTCAGTTATTTTTTATTAGCACATGCTTGCATTACATGAATGATTATAATTCCTCATGGGGAGTTGGTACGCATACTCATTTTTACTTGTAACATCTTTCCTAGGAAAAGTGACCTGCTGTAAGTTTAAGAGGCTTCTGGTCTTTGAGATATGTAATTTGTCATGTTTTGAAAGGTAAAAAATTTACTGTATCAGTTTAGTAATCATTTGTATTCCCTTTTCTTAAAAAAATACAGGCAATTGCTGGCTATTTTGATATATATTTTGAGAAGAATTGCCTCAAGAGGGTAAGTATCATGAGTTATTCATAAGAATTAATTATGCAGTGTACCTTGTTTTCTATTTTTGTGCCCCAAGGTGTTTGATCATAAGCATTTTGCTGTTGTGATTGGAGCTTCTGTTTGATTTAGTAGATTAATGTACCATAATATTAAAACTCTTGTGCTTTATCAGATACTTTTGAACTTTACCAATGCAGGTCGTGTTCTCTACGGGACCCCAGAGTACCAAAACACACTGGAAACAAACAGTATTTCTACTAGAAAAGCCATTTTCAGTAAAAGCAGGTGAGGAGAAAAAAAAAAAGAAAGGAAAAAATATACTTAGTAACCCTAAATAAACAAGTCACTCACTTTACAGCCATGTGTTCTGTGTTTACTGTGTTTGGAATAATGCAGCACATGCTAAGGTAAGATGTCTTTGAGCTTACTGTCTCCATACATGTTTTAGTTGGCATATCATTTAATTGAAGACATTTCTAAAAAAAAAATTTAAGTCTAACTTCTGCTTATTGAAATAGAGAGTGTTTAGCTCAGGAATACCACAGAATAATCATGGAAATGTTTCTTTACATTATTGCCTTACAGTGCAGTATTACTTTTACAGTATTATATTGTTAGTAACAAAATAACGGTCATCTAATGAGATGCAAATGAAACTTAAAGAATGTTTTCATTTCCTATGTGACTAAAAAGGAATATCACCAATAGTATTATAAATTAAAGAGACTCACAATCAGTAGTTACCATATTCAAAATGGATTTATCTAGAATTCCCTCTACGCCTGTGGGTACAAGAGCAATGAAATTATTTTAACTCTTGTTACATAAAAATCTTCTTATCCCACTTTTACTAAAAGTTTTCTGGAAGAGAGACATGTTGAATGTACAAGTTTGAGTGAAAAGATATCATATGCACTATTAAATCAGGGAAAAGCTAAATGACTAGAACCATGAGACACTTTCTCATGCATTGGTTTGCTGAGAGGGAGAAAAGTACATAAAGCATCAAATGAAACTTGGATACTCTTTTGCTGGTAGTTTTATTTGGTGTAACTTAAGAAAACAGTTTGATATCATCAGATTAAGTCTAAATGAATCCCTATAACCCAGAACATTTTTTTCTAGGCCTGTATTCTGAAGAATCTCCCCCACAATGTGTACAGAAATCTTTACAATAGTTTGTAGAAGTGAAATATTGGAAACAACCTGAGTGTCCGTCAGAAAGTGAATAGATATGGTGGCTAAGTAGAATAAAACATCAAGTACACTTTTTTTTAGTACTGGAAATCGAACTTAGAACCTTGTGCTTGCCAGGCAAGTGCTGCACCCCTGAGCTACATCCCAGACCCTGTAGAATGAAATCTCTAGGGCAGCTAAGTTATGCCTGCCTGCGTGTGTGTGTGTGTGTGTGTGTGTGTGTGTGTGTCTCATCAAACACAACATTGACTATCCCCAGCACTGCAGCACAGACCTTAAGAACAACACTGAGTGAAGAAAGTTGCACAGTGACTTCTACAGTATGCTGTTTGTATGAAGTTTTAAAATGTAAAACTCTACATATATGAGTTTAGAAAAAGTTGAGCAACTGAAGAATTATATCCACTGGCTTCACAAGAGGTGGCTTCTGGGGAAGGCTGAAATGTGGTTAGGGCAGATGACAAAGGGGCCTCAGTGTCATCTCTGCTGAACTGTTTTAAAGCCAAGGTGGTCACTGTCTTAATCTCTCTTTCATAAAATTGAGGTGGCTTTCATTTCACTGTTGGTGCATAAATTGAATTGAATAGATGCAAAGAAACACCCTGAGAGGAAAGCCACCTTTTGTGATTTTCACACTGAGGTTGTAGTGCTCCTTACAAAAATGACGTCCTGATGGTATCATTTTCTCAGTCTCCAGAAAACCTGAGCACAGCAAAACTGAAATGAGGCAAACAAAAATGCAGTCCTTTTAACCCATTTATGCTAAAGATTACAATTTTTGGAGTTTTTGCCTTGAAATTCAGGTGTTACCTAGAAAAATTCCAGGAACAAGAATTAAAGAAAAAAATTGCATTCTGTTCTATTGTTAGAGGCCAAAAACTAGAACACTAGGCACTGAAGGGTAGAATCCTCGTTTTTGTGCTTGCTTTGCTTTGATGTGCTTCTGGCATTTGCATTGACATCTAGAAATTGGTAGTGCTTCTTCACTGTGAGTTTTGACATCTTACTACTGGCAGTATAGAGGGTGCTAGTTTAGGAGAAATTTAAGGTAGTGTTTGAGTTCAGTGAGTCTCAGAATGCTCTCATACCTAATTACCACAAAATATTGTTTGATGACTAGTGAAGTTTTGAATTTGCAGCTATTCTTTACCTAATAATCCTTAGCATAATTGGTTCATACTTTGCCCTTCAAGTTTCTCAAATACTGTAAAGCAAGCATGTGGTTCTGATGTTACCTTCTAGCACTACCTACATTACTTACCTACATTACTTCTTAAGTCAGATGACACTCATGACATCTTCAAAGTGCTGAAAGAAACTGTCAACCAAGATTCCATATCGAGGAGAACATATTATAGAGACTTTCAGAAGGAAAAGCCTGAACAAGGTATATACAAAGTAGATTCCTCAGGTAAAAATTTCACTAAGCAGAAACTGGGATCTAAATAAAGCAGTATAAATAACCAAAAATGGTAAACATGTACATCCACAGAAGAGGCTTTATGTAGTCTCATTTTGTAGCTTTGTAAAAGATAATTGAAGCAGAAATACTGTATTAAAGATTTCAAAGCGTGGAGAAATACAAAGCACACATATTGTTAATTTCAAAATACGGAGGAGTAAAAGGTAGAAAATACCAGAAAAAAAAAGATTAACAAGAAAACATGAAGTTCTTATGCTATACATGAAGTGATTTGATACTTGAAGGCAAACTACAATAAATTACATACATTGTACATTCTAGAACAAGAGCTAACAAATAGACTCCAATACAGATACGGCTAATAAGCTAGAAGGAGGGGTAAAGCGGACTTCTAGAAATTATTTAGTTCAAAAGACAAAAAAGAAACAGATGGATATCAATGCAAAGATAAATGCAGTTGATAGTTACATTCAGTGTCAATGGTCTAAACATGCCAATTGAAAGGCAGAGATAGTCCAAATAAAACTAAGAACTAACTGAATACTGTATGAAAAATATACCTTAAAGTCATTGACTTTCCAGTTCCAAAAAGATGAATGAAGCGCATTCCACATTCCATCCCATCTCTTCCGTGGAGTGCAACTGTAAAAGCAGAATGCACAGAGAGAACAGCTACTTAAGATCCCTGAAAAGTACATGACAGCAGATGACCTCTCCTCATGCCCAGATTGCCAACTAGTTCTGCAGTGGAGGCAGCAGTAACTGTTAGCAGTGAGGCACCTTGCACACCTCACATGGAAGGGACGAGATAAACTGGTGTGGCTGGCTGGGTTCCAGGCGGCCAGCCTGTGAAGAGCCCGCTGCAGAAGAAATCTCCACACAGAGATCGTTTCACTGGCAAATTCTCCCTGTAACTTAAAGCACAGACCTCAGTTCCACATCATCTTTTCTAAAAGGAAGAATACTGTCTTGGTGAGGCCATCTCCTGCCTTGGCCTCTGATGCTGGGATTGCAAGCGTGCCCACTGCACTCGGCTCTCAAACTGAGAATTTCAGCTACAATGCGTTTGGCTAGAAGAAAATGGAGCTAGGAAGAGTTTAGTTTGGGGGGATTTTTGTTTATTTACAACCTTTTTCTAAAAATAGTACCAAATAAAGAATAAAGTCCCTGTAACTCTAGCCATTTCCAGTATTGGGACTCAAGGACCTGAGTCCTGCAATCCGTAGGTTTAAGAGAATTTCGAATGCCTACTTCAATTTGAGGCATTTCTTTTCATATAAAAGTAATGTTCAGTTTTATTTTATAGGCATATAGTAGTTTTCACCTTAAAAGTCCTGTCTTCATGTGGTTTGGCTTTGAAAATATTAAGATCAGTTTATTTCGTTCTCTTCGATTATATAGTAAGCTTTTGTATACAAGAGCATTGGTGGTGTTGTTTCATTTTTAAACTCTTAAGCTGTGATAGTGATAAAAATGATTTGTTATGTTTTTCTTTTCTCCTTCTGGGAAGATGAAATTTCAGTGCTCTGGGAGAAATTAATTTTAAGAAACATTCTAACAGAATGGAAATGAAATCAATTTTGTTCTTGACTGAACTGCAGCTACTTGTGGTATACTAATCACTGTCTGCCAGTGATAAAAAGCAGGATGCTCCTGCTCAGCTCCACGGAATATCCTTTGCATCTCTCCTCACAATACACACACTTAACAACATCAGTCACTTTCTGTCTTCCTGACACTGATTAATTACTCGGATCCATTCTTCTATTTCTCCACTGCCTTGGCACTTCAGTTAGGCCTCAGCAATTGAAGCAGTTCAGCGGTGTGAATTACAGATTTATTACTCTTGACTCTTCCTGCCATTTAATTAACTTAAATAAGTGTGTGTATCTAGTCTTTGAAATTAACATTGTGAAAAAGATTTTATTTGTATTTCAGATATGAAGATAACACTATCACCTTTCTCTAAGGCAATACATGTAATTTTAACTTTTTAACGTAGGTCAATTTTGTTTCATATTGATGCTTAAATTTTTGTTTCACATTGATGCTCATTACTAGGTGTGTAGCTCATGATGGATCTAGCATGTGCAAGACTGGATTCAGTCCCCAGCACTGCAAAAACAAGTAGAAAAGAAGTCTCCATTACTAATTCATATTGACTTGGGCTTCATTTCTAAAGAGGAATACATAGAACTCTTACAGATACATCCTTCAAACCTGGAAGTACCATGGAATATGTCCATTTCCACTCTGTTACTAAGGACTGAATAGAACATTAACCAACCCACTTGGTTTTTTTTTTCTTTAAGCACCCCAAATGCAACTTCATGGAAGAACAGCATCCATTAGAGCAAATACATTGAAAGAAGCAGCAGCAGCAATACCTTATTCACATCAGCAAGGAAATCGCTTCGGTGCACCACACGTTAGGCTATTAACACTTAATTACCCTCAGAAATCGCTGAAGTGCGGGTCAGAATACCTGGATTCTGGTTTTTATTTGTCTAGATAACAAAAGTTTCATTTTCTTCCTTTTGCTTGTTTAGCTTATTGGTTCCTAATAATACAGTGTTGCCGAAGATGACAGAAACATAAAAAATAGAATATTTTATATTTTTATGAAGAAATTTCACTAATAATAATACGTTTTCAGGAACTGATTCAAAATTCAGATTTAAAGTCTTCACTGCTCTAAAAAGTGGAAGTAATACTGTTTTATAAAACTAGCTTTATAAACTTTTTTTCTTTTTTTAAGTAGAATAAAATTTCATAACTAAGTAATAGGAGAATAACAATAGGTAGGGAAAGGGAAAAATACAAGTCAGTT
This sequence comes from Hydrochoerus hydrochaeris, assembly GCA_004027455.1. Classification (NCBI taxonomy): domain Eukaryota; kingdom Metazoa; phylum Chordata; class Mammalia; order Rodentia; family Hydrochaeridae; genus Hydrochoerus; species Hydrochoerus hydrochaeris. Next base: position 49,250 of record PVLA01001437.1, on the reverse strand, counting down.
ATACTATCAGTGTCTCTTAGTTCATTAAAAAGTTCATTAGTGTCTCTTAGTTCTACAATCTACATACTGTTTGTAGAAATTTACACTCATATTTTGTACCCTGAGCAACTGCTTTAAAAATAACATGTCTTCATTTGCAGAGGTTAAATCCAGCAAACTTGTCCTCATGTTGTCTAACTTCGGTTTCATACTAAGAAGATTGTATTAACGTACTGGATGTGTACAGTTTCATTGAATCTTTTCCTCAGTCATTGAAAATGGCCCATTTGTGATTTGCTAAATCTCCATAATGATTTCTCTGCTATGCTGCTTTTGTTTAACTTTTAAAGCATCACTTTTCCCCCCTTTTTTGGTGCTCGTGGTACTGAGGATTGAACTCAGACTTCAGCCATGTTCTCAGCTCACTTTTAATTCTTTGAAACAAGGTCTCACTAATTTGCTAGATTGCCCAGGCTGGGGTTAAATTTATAAGCTTCCTGCCTCGGCCTCCCAGAGTGCTGAGATTTTAAGGTTGCACCATCATGCCCAACTTAAAGGCATCACATTTTAAGAACAATTTTATTGTGCTATAATTTACATCTTAAAAGTATAATTTTAGTTTTACAGTTTGATGAGTTTTGATAAATGTGTATACCTCCATAAGTGCACCATTCCAAAAAGTTTCTTCCTCACCTCTCCTGTGTGGTCATTCTCCAGCTTAAGACAACCATTGATAGGCTCTCTCCCACTATATGTTAGTATCACCTTTTCATTATTTTTAATTGATAGAGAATTACTCAAAATGTACTCTTAGGAGCAGGGATATAGCTCAGTGGCATAGCACCTGCCTGGCATGTGCAAGGTCCTGAGTTTGATTCCCAGTACCAATAATAATAATAATAATAATAATAATAGTGTACTCTAGCTTCTTTAGCTTGATAGCATTTTTTTTTTAATTTTTAAAAAATTTTCTTTGAGATTTGTCAGTGTATCATTAGTTTGCTCCTTTTTATTAGCAAGTAGCATTCCTTCATGTGGACATACCAGATCTTACTTATGACTGACCTACTGCTGGACTCTTGAAATTATTTTCAGTTACAACCAATAAGAGTAAAACTGCTGGGAAATGGTCCTGGTCTGTACAGAACTGGTTTGCATTTCTCTGGGATGGGTGCCTGGAAGTGGACAGGCTTGGTCTTTTGGAACGTGTTTAACAAGAAGCTGGCAGATATTCTCAGTGTTGCAGGTAACATTGCTGTTATGATTGTGTATTTGCTCCACATCCTCGCCAACACTGTATAAGAAACCATTTTAATTTAAGCCATTCCTTTGGGTACTTTTATCTGTATCTTAAATTTGCATTTGCCTCATGACTCATGATGTTGACCGTCTTTCCATGTGTCTTTCGGACCTTTGTAGTATCTTTTCTTAAAGAATAGAACTCGTTAAGAGTTTTGATGAAACAAAATAGTTTACAAAATACCATATGCTGTAGGAGGCAGTGTGCAGCCTCCATCGTGAACAGTGTTACCCAGGCCCTTGCACGGACTTCTATACCAGATCAAGGAAGCTGTTGTTCCTGGCACCGCTGTCCCAGCACCATGTCACATGTTTTTGCTGTACTTTGCAAGACATCATGTCCTTTTTGCTCAGTAGACTTTGGCATCTGTGTTCATGGGGTGTTCACTTGTTGCTTACTTCTAAGGAGTCTGTCTGGTTTTGGTGTCAGAAGAATGCTGCACTCAGAAGGTGAATTTGATATTATTCCTCTAGTTTTATGATTTCTTTAAAACTTTTTTCCCCTTAAAAATCTGCTAGAATTCACCAGTAAAGACATGTAGGCCTGTTTCATAATGTAGATATTAAAATTTATAAATTTTTCCTCTAAGCATCATTTTAGTTATTCTACATTTTTATATGTTGTGCTTTATTTTATAAGTTAAATAAAAATGATGCTTTTCCTTGTGTGTGTTTTTGCTTTGACTTAAGGAATAGAAGTTGGGTTTAATTCTGTCACTTGCTGTTTTTTCCTCTCTGCTTTCTTACCTCTTGTTGGGGGCTAAGTATATTTCTTCTTTTGTTTTTTCTCCACCCTTATACATGTACATCTCTTGCAGGCTGCCATCGAGTAATAGAGCTCCATCACTTCCTGTATAGTGGGAGCCCTTGTGATGTACTTCATTCCTCTCCTCCAGGGCTTCCTGCTATTGCTACAAAACATTTTTTTGCCCAGCTTTTGAACCCAACATACTTACACTTACTATTTTCTTTCTTTAGTTTAAAAAAATGAAAATGAAAGACTAAAAAATACATAATTTCCCCAAAAAAACCAGTAAGAAATCATTAGTTGATAATTACATATTTTCTTCTTAGAAGTGGTTGTTTAAGATACAAAAGTAAAGCATACAAAGTGGAGATTCAAACAGTGAGACTGCAATCAGTTCTGTTCACCTATCCAACAAAAACTTAGTAATATGGTCATCCTACACACTTAAACATACATGCATTTATATCCTTTAGAATACTTTTCCTCTTTTTTTGTAATAACTATAATCAATTCTTGTAAACTGTTTAGAAGTTTTACACGTGTATAAGTCTTTACATGTATACCTATCCTTTCTGTATTAGAGGGAAAAGCAAAAGTCAACAAAACAAATTCTTAGAAAAACACGAAATGAAAAGGACATATAAAACCCCAATACTAGGTGATCTACGGTAGTTACTATGATGTCTTGTTATTTTCAATAAAATTGTCTATATCATCAGGCATAATATAATTAAACTTAGCAGTACATAGCACTATTAATAAAAACCAAATATTGGAGACATTATAGGACTTCAAAGGCAGTTAATAATCAAACCAGAATGGGTATCCTATTGAATCTTGTCACCTCCAGAGTAGTTGCCTCTACTCTCAGACTTTCAAGCATACCAGATTCTAGTAAAATCAGTCAAGACAAAACAGTGATACAGCCAATCTCTGCCTCATCTCTGGTATGCTATTTTTCTGCCATTGTTGTTTACTTTGCTCCTTCATTCCACTCTGCCCTTTTCATTGAGGCCTTTCTGCCATTGTTCCTGGAATCCTGGTGATTTTCTCTCTCTATAGAATGACCTTCAATATTCTTTGTAGGGTTGGATTGGTGGTCACAATCTCCCCCAGTTCCTCTTTGTCATGGAAATATCTTGTCTCTCCATTAATTTTGAGAGACAGTTTTGCAGGGTACATCAGTCTGGGTTGGAGGTTATTTTCTTTCAGGGCTTGGAATATTTTGCTTCAAGCTCTTGATTTGATAGTTTGCATTGAGAAGTCCACTGTAATTTTGATGAGTTTTCTGTTATATGTAATCTGTTTCTTTTCTCTGACCACTTTTAATATTCTGTTCTTGTGATCCTATTATATGCCTGGGTGTAGATCTGTTTTGGTTGTAGCTGGCTGGAGTTCTGTATGCCTCATATATCTGAACATCACTTCCTATGCTTGGGAAGTTTTCCTTAATTATTTCTGTGAATAGCCTTTGTATTTCATTTGTATTTGTCCCTGCTTCTTCGTTCACATTTTTTATTCTTAAGTTATAAATCCTCTTCTTGTCTTCTAGCCTTTGTATCGTTACTTCCTGGTTCTTTATTTTTAAGAATCCTTCCTTTCGTGATCATACATTGCAAACCTATCTTCAAGTTTTGAAAGTCTGTCTTTAGTTTCTGTCAAGAAGCTTTGTCAGCTTTCAATGGAGTTTTTAATTTCCTGATATTATCTTTGGATCTGTTCCACATATTCTACATTTTGTTTATATTCTTCATCAAAGGCTTCTCTCCTTTCTTTGGGTTCCTCCATTCTTCTATTTGTGTCTTCTTGAGGAGCATTTCTTTATTACTCTTCTTATATCTTGCTTCACCTGAGTTAGAACTTCAGATTTAAATTCGTCGCTGAGGTCACAGAAGTATTAATTTATTTCCAATGAGGCCTTGTCTGATATTGCATGTTTGCTGCCCTCATCTCCTCTGTATTTACCTCTCCTGGACTTGTATTCCTTGGGTCAGTGGTTGGAGGCTTTTTGTTGTTTCTGTCTTGTCATGTTTCTGGTTTTTTTCAGACAGGTGAATGGTGGAGGTCTTTTTGTATTGCTTACAGTTTTTGTGAAGTATACTGGCTAGGGAAGTGCTGCCCTCTCCAGTTTGCTGTTGATCTGTGAGGTGCACGCAGGGGCGATGTGGGCCAGCCCCTCCCCACTAAGACATTCAACCAGTGAGTGTCTTCATCACATTAGACTTGCCCTGCGGATGTTACAGGTTTGGGACAGCCTCGTCCCTGGCTTTTGGGTCCTGACCAGGGACATGGCCCAGCCCAAGCAGATCCCACCAGTCCACTTTGGGCCAGGAGCCGCCTACTGATACCGCCTCAGCCGTTGATTCAAGCCTGCCCTGCCCAACTCCAATATGTCATCTACCAGTCGTCCAGCTCTGAGGATCCCAGTTCTCAGCACTCACCAAAGTCCGTGCAGCTTGGTTCGCCATTTCCACTCCCTGTTGCTGTGCCTCCTCCCGCCAGGGGTCCCGAGCCCACCGGCCCCCACTCTCAGCAGGGCTGTGACCTCAGTTCGATCATGAGTCGCCTGACTCTTAAGACGTGCCCAGTACAGCGACGGGAGCCTATCCAGCTGCAGCCCTCTGTACCCGCTTCTTCTTTTTCCTCAGTTTCTTCCTGGGTCCTGAGAATTCCTCTCCTTTTGTCTGGTCTTCTCCATGGTGTTAAATTCTAGCATCTGAGTTGTTTTTCTGGCTCTCTATCATGCTACCTATCAATCGGCCATCTTTTTCTCACTATTTTTGTTTTAAACAGTTATTGTGAATAATTTTTCCAAAGATGCCTAGTGTTTTCTGCACACTTAGCTGTTTTTGGCTTTCCTTTACTATTTCTTAAGGTCAAGGTCCACTGGTAAGTGACCTCTTTTTTTCCTTCTCTGAAAAGCACTGTATTTTACCTTAATTTCAAAAATATATTTTCTGGATATTGAATTCCTAGTTAATAGGTTTTCTTTCATCCCTTCAGAGTATTTATTTTGCTTAGATGGGTTGCGCCTTTAGATCTGAGTTTATAGTGTTATGAAACAGCATATTTTCTGCACAGTTTTTTTTTTTCCTGCTGCCCAGTGTGCACATCTCCTTAGTTTTCCAGTTAGACACCGGCTGGACTGGGCTGGGCTGGGCTGGGCTGGGGGACAGAGTCCCATGGTGACTGCAGCTGCCTCACCATTGGTTCCTGGGGAGCGAGGAGATCTTCCTCCTCTGGGCTCCAGCTCAGAGGTCTCTGGTGCCACCTCTTCCAGTCTGCTGTCCTCCTGTGCCTGCAGTGTCTTTCTGGCCACTGTGCCTCACATTCCCTTGAGCTCCAGGAGTTCTATTTGAACCTCCATTTTCTTATCTGTTCCTCTAGTTATAAGCATGTTTTCTCTTGACCTGCTTGTATTACTGAGTTTTCTTCTGCTTATAGGACTCAAATTTCTACTTTTTATCCCATCTAGTAATTTTTAGGTGGCTATCAGACATTACAAAATTTGTGTCACTCAATTCTTGGGTTTTATTTCACCTTTAAAATGTCTGAAATTTCTTTCCGCAGGATAGTAAGTTACTTAAAAATCACCTTAATCTTTACAGAGATTATGTTAAAACTTTGGGAGCCTAGAGCAGCCTTTACTCTTGAAATAGTTTACTTTTAATGCTAAAGCAAAGTCTTTCTTGTATCTGTCCTGAATTCAAACTGCCAACAGATGTTCACCAATTTCCTTCTGTTCTAGCTGCATGGAATTCACATCTCCCAAACACGTGAGCTGTGGGAGTGGCATGGCCAATTACTCCTTAACAGTTCATTTTCATTCAGAGCCATAATTTTACTCTACCATGCACAGACTAGTATTCAGCTAGCATCCAAAAGGGACAGTGTAGATTTTCAGAACTCTTTCATTGAAAATGTTTTCTGAAGTTACTGTCTTCCCCCCTCCCTAACACTATTTATCCCTACTTTTAATTTCTTGTCATATTGCTTTGGATGGAACATCCAAAAGTTATGTGAAGTAATATATAGTGACAGTGATATCTTTGCTGTTTTTTACTTTAAATGCTGCTGTTTTTACTTTTTGTCTGTTTGCTTTCACAACTTGATATTCTCTAAGGAAGTTATTCTTGCTGATAACAGACCTTTGATGAATTAATGCTAACATTTACTAAAGAATTTGTGGTCATTACAATGGTGATTTGAACATCTGTGCCCTCCAATCCGGGGTAGTGTGAAGGCGGGCAGATAGTCCCATGTCGCTCAGGCATGCTCTGGGAAGCATGCTGCTGGGCAGTTTCTTTAAAGTCCTCCCAGCTAAAAGGCCATTCCCCGGACACCTCGTGTGTGTGCTTTGTCTCCCCTCAGTGTGCTACGTGGACAGGCCTTCACGCTGCTGAGTGTACGCAGGCCGGCCTCACGGGGGTGGCCTCACGCTGCAGACATGGGGTGAGGTCTGTGCCGGAGCAGCTCTTTCTCTCCCCCCAGGCCTGTGGCCTCCTCGTCTTGCAACTTGCTCTCTAGCCAGAACCTGCCACAGCTAATAACTATTGACTGCCCCGGCTATGTGTGACAGGTCTCACGAGAATGTGGGAGCTGGCATGGAGTTCTTCTTACTTTGTTCAGAAATTAATGAAACAAAATTACTGTTTTATACTAAAGGCTGAGCTGGGTGTGGTGGTTCATCCTATAATTGCAGCGCACTGGGAGGCTGAGGCAGAAGGGTCACAAGAATCCCCAGCAAACGGCTCAGCTCTTGTGACCTCTCTACCTCAGCAACTTGAGATTTAGCAAGACCCTGTCTGAAAATGAAACATTCCCAGTGGAGATGGAACCTGGGTTCAGTCTCTACTACTGTGCCTGCAAATCTAAGCTTGGTGTGATATTGATGCCTATAGTTCCAGTTACTAGTATCACTTTTGCTTCTCTGCTAGACTGTATTCCTTGAATTCATAAAACAATTTTTGCCTTTCTTTTACAGGTGAATCCTTGAAAGGGAAAACCACAGTTCACAAGAATAAGAAAGATCCTCGCTCTCTCATTGTGACACTCACCTTGAATAATTCAGCACAGACTTACGTTCTCCAGTGAGAAAGCCATGATTGCGCAGCTTTGTCGCAGCTCTTCGTGCGGGGTGGGGAAGGGGGGCAGGCTTCCCTGGAGCCCGTGGACAGTGGGCCCTGGCCCCAGCCCCCTCAGCCAGAGAAGCACCTGGAGGGTCTGCTGGCCTACGCTGGGGACAGCCGCTGACCCTCCTAGTCACAGCAGTGTTTCCAGGTGGCTGTGCAGCCAGGTTGTGCCCCTGCAGCCCTCTGCCGAGTGTGGCCACCGCGATAATCATGTTCCTTAGCCTGCACCCGGAGCCATGGCTGTCTTGTTTTAGTAAGTTTCTTAGAAATTTTAAACAGTGGCAATTAATTAGTTTTAAAATATTTTTGTTAAACTAGTGCCACAGGAAGTACATTTTATTGAACATTTCCTCTCCGGAGGAATAGCGCTTGGTGGTATTTGCTGGGGTATCAAGATGTTACCTGGTAGGGCGCACAGACAAGCGGCTGTGAGCAGGCATCAGCCTGGAGTCCGGCACCTGCTGGTCCCGTCTCTCAGGTCTTCCCTCGCTAACCATTGTCCAGCCATAGGCTTCTAGTACCGCCCAGGAGCCAGTCTCAGTGTATTTCTGCTATGTTTCATACACGTTTTTAAAGAGCAGGATAAATGTGCCCTTGGTTACTAGTGTGTTACCTTTTTGAAAATGGATTTATGTGAAAAGGTTAAACATATAATGAACTTGTATCACTCTGCCAATTGTGTCATTTGCAGTCATTGATTGAGTTTGAAGCAGAATGAAAAGCATTGAGTGGAATGTATGTAGTAGCTATTAGCATTAGAAACTTCAGGGTGTCTAGGCCTTTGGTAAAGGGCAAGTATGCAGGACAGTCCTGATGAAGGAGTCACCTTTGAGGGACAGGAGCAGCAGACCATGCACAGCCGCCGCTGGTTCCTCTTCGAGACAGCGTGGACCCGGTGGGAGCGTCATGTCAAGCGGCGCAGAGCTCTGGGCCCAGCATGTGGCTTCAGCCCCGACCCTCATGCTTAGCATAGTGTGATCTTCGTCCTTCTGCCGAGCCCTTCTCTCCTTCCGTAAACCTGCTGGCTGTGTTAGTGCATTTCAAGTGCTGAGATCGGTGCCTGGCCCCTAGAAATGCACCACACATGTCAGGGAGACAGTGCATCATCATGCAGTCAAGGGCCCCTTCTAAAGACTGTGCGGCATCAGCATTTGACCAGCTTGAGGATCATCTGCCGCATGAGGTAGTAATAATCACCCTAACACGAGAGCAGGCAAGAGGGGTAACCCACACCTGTCATCCCAGTGTTTGAGAGACTGGGACAGGAGGATCCCTTCAAGTTTAAAGCTAGCCTGGGCGACAGTGAGTTCAAGACCTGTCCAAACTGTGAGTTGGAAACTCCTTCACATGATGGTGTCGGGACCTTATGTAGACTTGACTTTCTTCATGAACACGATTTGTTTTCACTGGATTAAACCAGCCAATTTGTTTTCACCGTAACTTAAACTCAGATTTTACTGAAAATGTGTGGTGCATGCATTTAAAATGCATCTTTCTTTGAGATGAGACCTTGCCGTGTTGCCCGGGCCGTTGGACTCCCCGTCTGAAGGGATCCTCTTGCCTTAGTCTCCCAAGCAGCCGAGACTACAGGCAAGTGACTTTCTGTACAAATATGAATAGGTTAAGATGACAAATACGGGGGCCTACAAGAAGATGTGGTTGATTTTTTTTAAGTGACCAAAAACCAAGTGAGGGTTGGCCTGTGCCAAATGAATTAGACTGTTTCTTACTATTTAAGAAAATATTTCTCGAAAGTTACTTCTCCTTAGCACTCTTGTGTTCGCAGCCTTTCCACCCAGTGGCTTGAGTTCCTCCTGGCCCAGCCCCATAGATATGCGGTGCGGAGTGAGCCGTGCTGTGCTGGGACTTTGTGATCTGGGTACCTGGCAGTCTACAAAAACAGTGGCATCCAGATATCAGCTCCTTGATTGGCATTTCTACTGTTGACCTGCTAGAGAAGGAAGTACTCCATAGCCCTTGGCAGTGACAAACTGTCCTTCCGTGCCATGGGCAGGTGGGCACTTAGCCAGCTCCCTTTATTTCCATATAGAAAATACATTTAGTTTCCCGCATTGTTACACTGAACATGGTAATGTGTGGGTTCATCTGGCCGTGATCCACAGTCGTCATCACCTGTTGTAGAACAGCCCATTCTGAAGAGAGGATTCTGAAAAGGACCCAAGAAAGTGGAACTCACGAGGGTCTACATGTCCCGGAGCTGTTCAAGACACGGCTGCCGCCGCTGTGGAGCAGTCAGGTCGGCAGCTGCGCGCGGTCTGACTTGGAAGCAGGCCCTGTGAGGGCGGCCAGGGCTGCGCGGCTTGATCTCCAGAGGGAGTGGCTTCTCACCGCTTCACGCAGATGACCAGTGCGGCTGCCTGTGTCTGTGACCACAGAAACAGGGCGTCAGGTGTGAAGTTACTGACCGGAGAGGGGCCCAGGGGCCTCTGCTAGTGTGCTTCACCGGAGAGAGTGGGGATGCAAGGGCAGTGGGACCACAGACGGGTGTTGGGCCGGCCACGCAGCCTTCCGGCACCTGCTGGCCATGCAGGAATTACAAGTTAGGTATTCACAAGTCACAAAACAGTGAACATAGGAGTTTACAAACCTGATCTGTACTTGCTAACTCCTTCCTTCAGAGAGACCAGCTTGTTGGTCAGCATTTCATCACAGGATTGGTCAACTACAGCCCTGGGGCCAGAGCCGCCCTGCTGCTTGTTTTATATCACCATGGCAGAGCCAAGTAATTACAGCAGATCATGTGGCCCACAGAGCTGAAAATACTTCCTAGCCCGCCTCTCTTCAAGCTTGGCAGGGTGAAGTTGATAATGGTGTTTACAGCACTCTTAGAGCAGAGAGTGAGGTGACCATAAGCGAGTTCTGTCCGCCGCGCTGATGCAAAGGGAGATGTAGCTCCCTGCCCTCCCATCAGCGAGGCCCTGCTGACTGGGAGACTCTGCTTTCTCAGACCTTTTCCTGACCTTGAGTATTTCCTACTCCTAGTGGTAGGATAGCCAAGGAGAATGAAACAACATTTTTAAAATATAAATCATTTGGCCTTTCCAGTGGTTTTCATATATTCTTTTAGTGTGAACAGTTCACATTCATTTAGTTCTAGCATGTAGCTAAATATACACAGAAATGTTTATTAGCAGGTTCACTTATTGAAGTGAAACAACTCTAATGCATTCAAAAAGTGAAAATTAAACAAAATCAGGCATTTTGTAAAAATCTGACACCCTCATGGTAATATGGAAAAGCTCACAGCAATAAAGTTGAATTTAAAAAGAAAGATAATGTGAGATTACAACACTAGTTACAAGTCAAAGTCTGCATATGCCAAAATAGTGCAAGGAGACTTTATTAGGTTGGATGAGTAATTTTCCCCTACTCATAATTTGTCATGTTATACAACTTTGAGAAGTTTTAAAAATGTATTTTCAAAAATGAGCAAAACTGAGTAGCTGAGATCATTTTGCAAGGTGTTGATAGTAGAAATGAACCCACAGGCCTCCTGGTCAGCTTGAAAGGTGCATGGAAGCCCAGGAGCCCTCGGAAATCTCGCAGGACCCTCCCTGGCACCTTGACCCACTGCTCCGGGGCTGTCCGCTAACATCCTGGTGCCCTGTGTTGCTCTTTGCGTCAGCCCTCTGCCACGCCCGCTCACTGAGTCATTCCACAGCAACCGTCTCATCTCCATGCTGCTCTGCACGTCCTCTCGTAGACAAGATCCCTGGTTTTTGGAGCACAAGGCCTCCCCCGCAGCCCTCTTCAGCAGGCCTGTCCTCCCCTACACTGACCAGCCCCTTACGGAGGGGCGGGGCGGGCACACTAGGCCACTTGTTTTGCTACTGAATAGAATGTCAGTACTTAGGAGATCTGAATAACTAAGGGAACTAACACCTCCCGCAATGGATAATGTTGCAAATATATGTCCTAATCACTTTCCTGATTGCTGGAATGAGATACTCAGTGCCCATAATTTAAAGGAGGAGTTTGTTTTTGGCTCACATTTCAGAAGTGTCAGTTCGTCTTCAGCAGACTCACATAGAAACAGCTTGGTGGAAGGACCTGGGCAGAGGACAGCAGCTAGCATCATGGGGCCCTGGAAGTGTACAGGAAGGAGGAACTGATAGGGGAGCTGTGCCTTCCAGGTCACACACACCCCCAGGGACTCAGCTCTAATGACACCCCACTCTTTGTAGCAAGTCAGCTGTAGCACCCCATAATCCAGTCACCTCCCAAAAGCCCAGCATCTGAGTACGTGAGGCTCTCGGGGACTTCTGTGTAGAACCATAACACCGCTGGGAAGGGCAGGATAGGCCGGTGGGTTTTGATAGTGCAACATGCAGGTTTATTGGTGTGGAATGCTTCACATTGCAACTGATTGTTAAACTACCACTTGAGAAGAGAAACCGTCCCTTTCTATGAAGCAGGCTCTGCCATGCTGATGGGTAAGAGCCTCAGACAAAAGACAAGCCACACCTTCATGTGAGCCAGCTGGTATGTGGGCTGAAAACCCAGAAGAGCATCCCCCCAACCCTGCCTGATTGCGAGGGCTCAGGGTGAGAGGATAATAACTCAGGGGAAGGGAGGAGCTCCGTGCTTGCTTGGTTGGCTCTGCAGGCCTGGGCTGGTGGTCGGGGCATCTACCTGGAGGATGCCAGTGTGCATTGTGTAACTGGGGAGGCAGGGGGGATTTCCTTCTGTTTTGTTTTTGAAATGCAATGTTTTGTTCCATTTTACTATTTTGTTTTATCCCTGTGTGTGATAACCTGAGCAACTATTGTGAAGATAACAATGTGCAGTATTGTTCTCACTGTTTTGTTCTGATTTACTTTGTTTTATTCAATGTTATATTTTGATTGGTTTTATTCTGTTTTGGTATGGACAACTACTGTGAAGATAGCAAGATATAGTATGCTAGTCATTTTTGATTTCCTGTTCTGTTTTGAAGTTCTTCTATACCACTTTCACTGCTTTGTTTTGATTGGCTTTTTTCTGTTTTTGTTTTTTGAGTTTCATTCACTTTAAAATAAAAATAAATTTTTCTCTGCAATAAAAAAAAACTACTACCTGTAAGGTTTTAGTTCAGTATTGAAGATTACCTGTGTAAAGCCATGTCTCTTTCCATATACTTCAACCAAAGCAACTTACCCTTAACAGAATGCAGAAGCAGCCAGGAAAGCCCAACAGAATTCCACAAAATGAAATCTTTGAGAGATTTGTAAAAACACCTCTACACTACTAAGTATTTTTCTTGACAAATATTATTTTGATAACTATGTAGAATTTCTGTTAACATCTGTGGACTTCATATTTTGATGCATTAATATTTTTATAAAATTTTCTGTTTTAAATTTTTTGGGGGGGGGCTTTTTTAGAAGGCTTCACTATGCAGTTCAGGCTGGCTATGAACTCACTTTGTAGGGGCTGGGGATTTAGCTCAGCGGCATAAGTGCCTGCTTTGCAAGCACATGGTGGTGAGTTCCATCCCTGGTACCGATAGAAAAAAAAAAAAAAAAAAAGAACTCACTTTGTAGCCCAGACTGGACTTGAACTTGAAGTAATCCTCCTGCCTCAGCCTCCCAGCTGCTGAGATTAATAAACATGTGCCACCACACCCAACTTTGTTTTAATTTCTAATATAATATTAATAGCTGTAACTCACATTGAAAAGTGGCAAGAGCTATGAGTTTGAAGCCAGGGGCACAGGTGGCAACACATCTTTTACTATAATAAATTTTTAAAAATATGAACATTCACCATAGTTTCTGATTACATCATATAAACATTGAAGTAGTTTTGAACTGTTTTTAACTCCTGCATGCTGACCCTTTCCAAAACGTAGAACTGTGCTATGCTTTGACACATACATGTGACACTGGGAAGGGTGTGCTAACTGTTTGCACACATGTAATTAAAGCTTCCTGGCGTCAGGGGCTGGGGTGGCACCCAGCTGCCGAGCACTTGCCTACATGTCTGAGGCCTTGGATTTGACCCACAGCCCTTAAAACAAGATAGAATTTGACATTAAGACAGTTTAATGTTTGATTTCCTTATGAATTAATAGGTAAGGGAGCAAGAATGAACCTATGAATGACTTGAAAAGTCTCCACATGATGCTACATAAACTAATACTAAACATTAAAAGTACTTTCACAAATGAGATGTCTTGATCAGGTAACTTTTAAGCTCACAGGGTGCTATAACAATACCAACAGAATTTTTAAAATGTAGTTTTCTCCCCATCTCCGTGCTACACATTTCTGAGGACACAGTGTTTTGTGTAGGCTCCCGAATGTGTTCTGCCAGCAAACAGAGTCTCCCCTCTGCAGAGGCTGAGCAGAGGCCGCTTCCACCCGTGCAGCCTGGCAGAGCCGAGTGGGTCTGGAGTGAGACCCCGCTGCGAAGCCTAACAGGATTCCCTCCCCTTAACCTCTGCGGGCCCTGGCTCCTTTAGCTGCTCACGCTATCTGGTTTAATGAGATAACTCCTGTGATCCAAGGAGGGAAATAAAGAGGATTCTGTCTTTTCCTGAAATAGACAAAGGTGTAGCGAGAGAATCCAACATTCTGCTCTTTCCTGCTGCTTTATGGTCACAGTGATGGCATCTTGGATATGCTGAGCAGGAAGATCACAGTAGCCACTTAATCTAAAAACTTCGGCCACAGCTGGGTGGATGGCCTCTCACTGATGCCCATTTAGCCTTAATAATGTAGGAAGAGAAGAGCTTAGCTGGGAAGGGTTAGGGTGTTGGGGAGAGAAAGTGGAAGAGGAAGTACAAGGTTTTGAATTTTTTACTTGAAACAATAGAACGAGGCAATCAAAGTACTTGCATAAAATATGTGAGTATCTAGTTAAGAAATAAGAATAGCAACGGATATTGTGAGCTTAGGGTAATTAAGTGAACTCAGCCCTCTTGTCCCCTAAAGAAAAGTAATTATAGGTAATGTCTGAAATAGATGCATCAAAAAAAAAAAAACAGGATATAAAAATGGCTGAGAAAAAAATTTAAGCAGAAGTTGTTTTAACAAGTAAAAGAAATTGGCTCTAGAAGCAGAGCAGGGCTGCGGGTATCCATATTCCCTAGGTAATAAAATAACACATTTGAAATGGAACCCAGCTTCCTGGTGTGCATCTTATTTGATGGCTGAGGGAAGGACAGATAGGGCAGGGTCCGACCCGAGGGACTCTGCTCTGATCTGTGCGTCAGCCTTTGCTGTGGGCCTCGAGAAGAGAGCGATGAGCCAGGGCTGGCACAGCCTGCAGCTCTCCTGTGTGGTGGCCTTGCCTTGCTGTGGGAATTCGGATATAAGACAAATACAAGCTCCTGAGCACAAGGAGCGTTACAGTGGGTTCTTGTTGCTGAATGATGTCCTCATCCTTCGAATGGCCCAAAGAAATGGCTCTCGTCTCCTTGAATTCCCTGGAGAGGATTTGTCTTAGTTACTTTTCTTGTTGCTGAGACAAAATACCCGACACTCAAAGTTAAAAGAGGAAATGTATATTTTTTTAACTTTTTTTTTATTTTAAAAAGAATAAAACAAAAGAACAGAACAAAGCAGATCAGAACAGAACAATGCAAACACAGCACTTCACAACAAGACAACCAGACATCAACAGTAGCTGCCATAATGTCTTTTCTTCGACATAGTTGAGCTTACTTTCACACGCAGTAATATGACACATAACAAAATAGTATAAAACCATTCCAAAGAAAGAAAGCATTACAGGACTTCAAAACCAAATAACAGGAAATGAACAATGGCTACTATCGTATCTCATTTTCCTTAAAAAATTTGTTTATACCATCACTCATAATAAAATCAGATAAAACACAACAGGATAGAACCAATCAAAACAGAAGAACAAAAGCATGGTAGGACTTCAAAACAAGATGATAGTGAATCAACAGTGGCTTCCATAATGTCTCATTTTCTTCAAAATAGCTGTTCATACCGTCACACATAATAAAATCAAACAAAACAATAAAATCAATCAAACCAATGAACGAAAACATAAGACTTCAAAACAATATAGTAGGAAACCATGATTATCATAAAATATCACATTATATTAAAATAGCTGCCCCTACCATCTGACAGCATAAAATCTAACAAAACAAGACAGAACAAAGCCAAACCTAACAAAATCGTGTAAACAATACAAGAGTTCAAGATAGAATGATAAGAAATTGACAGTAGTTTCCATCTTTCCCTCCCAGGTATTTCCTCCTCTTTGCTCTTACATTATTTTGCTTTTGGATCCCATTAACTCCTGTTTTTTTATGTTAGGGTTCACGTGTATGAGTTCAAACTATTTCAGCCACGAACATGATCTCTAGTTGCATCCATTCACCTATAGGAGCCCTGAGATTATTCTACTTTATAGCTGGGTAGCTTTCCACTGCAGAGGAAATGTATGTTTAGCTTGCTGTTTGTAGAGGTTTCAGTTCATAGTTGCTTGACTCCAAGGCAGAGTGACACATGGCAGAAGGGCATCACAGAAGAAAAATAGTTCACTGCACACAGAAAACAGCAAAAGCAACAAGGGACCTTAACAGCGTTTTCTGCTCCCTGCTGATTGTACCTAGGCTACTCTATTTAGGGTGGTGCCGAACCAATCAGCAATCACGCACTGTTAATCCCAGTGTGAGACATTCTAGGTCCAGCCATCTCTGGAAAACCCTGACTTATGACTGCAGGAGGCTTCAGGGGACATCTAGACCCAAATCATAATAGAATTATAGAATTAGAGAGTTAGAGGGACTCTTTCTTGGCCTTAGCCCTGGAATGGTCACACTTTGGAAAAAGAAATCTGGATTACACCAGAGTTGGAAGAAAAATACAGATCTCCAGAGATGACATTCCCTAGAAACTTCTTTATTCATGTACGTATGTGTGTATGGCCAGCAGTGGAACCCAGGTCCTTGTAGGTAAAGGCTGTACCACTGAGCTACAGTCCTCAGCCTAAACTCTATCATTTAGATTAGATCAGCACCTTGTAAGACAAGTAGTGCTTAGAGTCTACTTCAGGAAAACTGTGAATTTGGGAGAATCAGAGAAGAGTGATTAAAGGCACAAACTATGGAGCCAGGGCATCTGAGTTCGAATCCTGGTTCCACCACTTACTAGTTGTAGGTCCTTCTTGCCTGAGTTTCCTCTGAGCTATACAACAGGAGTAATAGTAATACCTAATTCATGTTGTTTTTGAAAGTTTGCATGAACCCACAGCAAAATGCTCTATGAGTCTGAGCTATCACTGTGATCTCGTACTGCTCACCTGGGACCCAGTCTCTCCCAGATCCCTGACTCTCGGACTTCCCATCTAGCTGTGCCAGGAAGGTGAATGGATAGAAAGGAGAGGCCCTTTGACATTTCTCGCTGAGTTCAAAGTGTTTCTATCCACACAAAGATTTAGAACTTGCCATTTTCTTTCTGGAGCCTGCCAACAAGGACCATGACTTTTGATGTGCACGCTTCCTTCAATGGAGACCATTTTGGTGTCCAAGCATTGGTGATAGATGACTTTTCTCCTGGTGTCAAGAATGACCTCAAGTCTAGTGGTTGTCTGGTAAGGCTTCTGCCTGCTGAGTCAGTATCCCTATTGGGCAGGAAAGGTCATCCCTCACACAAGACTGGCCCAGGGCCTGCCCTGCCCAGGCACCTCATATCAAGGACTTGTTCCCAGTCAAATGAAGGACATGAGTCCCTCCCATGACTAGCCTTCCAGCTCAGCTGCCTACATCCTGCCGTAGGAACAGGGGAAGATGGCGAGTCCACAATGCACAGAGCTCCACAAGAGCTGGGGAAAGAGGCTAGCTTACCACATTCTACTTGGTGAAAGTCCCACTTTTATTATTCAGATGAAGTCTGACATTGTCATTAGTTTCTACTCCAATATCGTCCGGTTATCTTTTCAGGATAAAGTTCCAAACTCACATTTCTCTGTCAAAGGGCATATGCAGAGAGCATGAAAGTCTGGATTTGAAACAAAGGTGAATTTAGGTAGAAGGCTTGAAGAGGTCCTTTGCAAAAAAGAAATATCAAAGTAAATAAGCTTAAAAATACTTCACTTTCCCATGTCAAAATGATTTAATAGAAATTAAGATACATTTACTTTATTCAGATGGGCAAAATTGTTTTTTTGTTGTTGTTTTGGTTTGGTTTAATTCACAAAACAATGGTAGCAGAGTATGAGGAAGCCAGCATGGTCTTGCATGACTCTAGGACTATACAATCTTTTTGCAACGCTGACAATATTCATCCCTACTTGAGCTGCAGGTGCCCTTTGACAGAGCAACGTGAGTTTGAAATTTTATCCTGAAAAGATAATTTGACAATATTGGAGTAAAAACCAATGATGGTGTCAGACTTCATCCAAATAATAAAATATGAGAATGACATATTAGAATAAAAAGCAACAAAAAATGTATGATGGAGTGTATTGTTGGTCTCAATTCTTTGATCTGCGGTTTCATATCTTCATCATAACCAAGGTCTATGTTTTCATTCCTTGGCTTTGGGCCTGGCCACATGATGTCTTTTGGCCAATGGATTGGGCAGAAGGGACATTAAATCTACACCCTAAAAGACCTCCATCATTTCTATTTTCTGTCTGAGTTTCTGTAACCTCCATAAGAAGAGCACGTCCCAGGAGGTCCCTTAGTCCCATAAAGAGGATGAGAGATGGGGGTCACCTTGCCATCCTGTGGACAGAGCAGCTGAGGACAAGCAGAGCTGCCCAGGTGAAGTTGACCCAGACACAACAGATATTTATTGTCTCTGTGTTTGCACAAATATTTTTTAAATTGTTTTAAGTCACTGTATTTAAGGTTGGTTTGTTATGGGCAGGATTTGAATAAAACAATCCATCAATAAATTCTATGTACTCATAGTACATACTAAGCAGTTGTTTTAAATGGTGACATGTCCTGCTCCCCAATATAAAAAGATACCTGTCTATTCAGTAATGTTAGGTGAAGAAATCAGACTTCAAAACACATGCAAACATGCACATGGACCTAAGAAAGCAGACATTGTGGTAGTTATTTTTAGAAAATGAGACTCTGGAAAATGTTTTTGTTATGCTCTAGTCTTGTGCATGGTTTGATTTTATTTTTCAAAGAGTCTCACTATCATCTATCATCTACCTGTCTTAGAATTGGCGATGCGGCAGTGGCGATGATTATGACGCACATAGAGAAAGCAGCCGAGCCTTTCCAGAGTAGAGACTGAGGCAGACGGAGAGCCCCAGAGGACCCTGGATGACAGACAGCCTGCAAAGGCAGCGAGGGCTCAGGGCCGGTGTGTACAGAAGCAGACACTGCTCTGGTGATAGCGCTTAGTACTCCCGTGAGCGCATTAGCAAGTGTGCTGTCTGAGGTAGTCCTCCTTACAGCCTGACGTGGTCATAATTTTAACTGTCCTCATCTTACAGAGAAGTTCAAAAGGATAACTAATACGCTGGACATAATACAGCCTGGATTTAAATCCAACTCAGTCCCACTCCATGGCCCCGCTTTTTGCCAGCGCGTGTGTTGATCCTCCCTGTGTGGCTTTGGGAGGGACACAGAGGGGTGGCAGGGAAGCAGCAGACATGGAATCCAAATGCCTGAGCTCCTGCAGTGGGAAGAGCATGGATCAAGGCTGGGGCAGGGGCCAGAGCACAGGCTGTGCCACAGAACCGGCCGCAGCCTAGAGTCCAGCACCACCTCTCCCTGTAGCAACTGAGTAATTGTACATGAGGTTTTCTTCTCAGCTTTCTAAGCCTGGCTTCACCCTTTCAGGGAAACCCAGAATAGTAACCACTTCCCTCATAGTTGGGAGTCCCTGCGGTGTTTGGCAAGTAAGCTTTACCTAATGGGTACTACATTTTAATATCAGTAAAAGCATTTGAAAGTTGTAAAAATGTTAATCAGCACTAATCGGTGCAGCATGGGATTTCAGTGAGTACAGGACTGTATTTAGCAGAAACTGATCAAGTGGGCTGAGGAGAGATTGCAGTCTACCAGGAGACAGGGCACCTTCCCTAACAGTGCCCCGCTGGGGGGCTGACACCAGGCATGCCCCAGGGGGCAGGGGACACATGCCATGGGAAGAATCCACAGGATTTAGTGACCAGCCAGTACCCGGAGATGAATAAATGTGACAAGTGCAAAAAGTCACCAAGATGTCAAATTTGGAAAAATAATGATGAAGTTAATGAGCAGCACCTCATTAGCAATTCATCCGAAATGTGTGCCGAGGTGGGAAGAGATCCCCCCCGGGATACCAGCGCCATAGGCGGGCGGGCAGCCGCTGGCCTGGGGAGAGGCAGAGCCAAGCCTCTCCCTGTGAGTCAGCACCATTCACGGGCTGCGGAGCAAGAGGACCAGGCTCCGTGGGAGGAGGTCCCTGCCCAGAAACCATATCATTTTCATTGTTTTGTTGGGTTGGGTTTTTATTTTCTTTTGTTTTGTTTACTCTGATGAGCATGAGCAGCTATTTAAAAGATAGCAAGACATGTTATAGCAACCATTATATATTTGCTACTGGCTTGTTTTGATGTCCCGTATTGCATTCATGGGTTTGTTTTTATTGTTTCTATTCTGTCCTGTTCTGTTTGATTTTTAGTATGTCCGAAGGTGGTATCTGCATCTACTTTGAAGACAACAAAGGCACTGTGGAAACTATTGTTGATTTCATAAGGCTTGGAAATCCTGTATCATTTATTCTGGTTTATTTTGATTGGTTTTATTCTGTTTTATTTTCCTTTTTTTCTCTTTAAAATAAAACAAAATATGTGGAGATCCAGGAGAAAACCCCATGAAGGATTCGTTTATTTGTTCTTCTGTGAGTACCCACTGCCCATCTGGGCTGGCACGGCGGTGTTTAGGCGGATGGCAATGTGGTGATAGTGGAGACCAACCTTAATCCAACAATCACATAAAAAGATGGAACATGCACTTGTGATACGTGTAAAAAGAAGAGGTACTCTTCTGGCTTCTCCCTGAAAGAGTAAAAGGCATTGTATTACAGCAATACACGCACACCCAGGTTTATAGCGCAGCTCATAAGAGCTCAATCTTGGAAGAGGCCTACATTTTCATCAAAAGATGAGTAGATAAAGAAAATGTGGTATTTACACACAGGAGTACTACTGTGCCATAAAGATAATCTGGGGTCATTGGTAGGAAAATGGATACATCTTGAGACCATAAATAAATCAGAGACAGAAGGTTAAATGCGGCGCGATTTCTCTTATATGAAAAGTCAAAATATAAATAAAGAGTAAAATAAAATATAAATGATAAGAAACAGGGAGGTAGACTGAGCGGGAGAAGGCCGTCTGAGGGGGAGAGGGAGGGAAGAAGTGAAAAAGGACTACTGTGATGATGTGAGATGAACGCATCTACGTACATAGGAAAAGACAAAAGAGGTACGCAGTACGGAACCAGCAGGAAGGGCTCCCTGCAGAAGAGGTGCTTGAGCCAGGTGCTGAAGAATGAATGGAAATGGAAACAACTCAGTATCAGCTTTCTGAGAGGCTGTTCATATTCAGCCATGTGAATCAGAAATTCCCAAAGTCGAGGTGCATTGGAGTGCTCCGGAGGCTTTGCCAGGGTGCAAGTGCGTTCTGTGCCGTCCCCAGGCATTCTGATTCAGGGACGCCAAGAGCCCACACCTCTAGCTGGTGCCCTGCTGGCCCTGCGCTGGCCTACAAGGAGGGGACACGCTTTGAGACCCGCTGCTCTAACCCACCGAACCTACCTCTCGCCAGCTAATCGGGCTCAACGTGAGCAACTTCCAACAAATGTTTTCCAGGCTGCTCCCCACAAAAATCAATTTCTGAAGTCTCTTGGTTGCAGTGTTTTTACACTAGGTTGAATGTTAACATCGCATGTTCAACCTTTCAATCCTTATTGAAAAAATGAAAAAAAATCAAAAACCAAATACAGCACGGTAATTGTAGAATCGCCCTGCAGTTTGCTCTGGGTGAACAAATGTCAGAGCTTTGTAAACCACACTGATGGAGTCTTTGAAAGGACAGAGGAGAGGCCATGCTCCAAGCCGGCAGCCGGTAGGAGGAAACTGTGTGTATAGCCAGACAGGGCTGAGCCGCGGGAGGGTGGGTTCATTCCGCAGGAGCCTGTTAATTTATGGCCTAAGAATTCTGCTTCGTGGTGGCTCCAAAATGAGAAGCTGCTCACCATCAATTGCTAATATATTTTAATACTTTAAAAACCCATCTTTAAGATCACGTAAGTAATACATGAATACATCGCCCTTCCTACAAATTAAATCAATATGGATTAAGTCTATGCCTCCCCAACACTAATTCTCTGTCTCTTTCTCCAAAACTAATTTATGTTGTTTATTTGGTGTTTCTGTTCCCAGGCCCTCTTGCAATGCAGCTGCTAAAAGAACAATTGATTATTATTTTGCATTATGGAGTCACGCTCTGTATACTGTTCTACAATTTGCCCTTTTCCTCCACTGGTGTGTCTTACAGATTTTTTCATGTCAGTACATAGTTCCACCACATTCTTCTTCATTTTTGGTACACAATTGCATAACATAGAACAAGGCTTATTTGCAAATAGGCACGTAGTCTCTTCCCTCCTGTCCAGTTTGTTATTTTTTAGTGAAGACAACATTGCCAGGGTAAACATGCTCGTATGTGCCTCCTTCGGGCAGGGGCGGGTGCTTTTCCGAGGGAAACCCTGTAGAAGAGGACCCGGACTTGATATTGGAGTATTTTACATTTGAATAGCTATTGCCAATCTGCCTCCTGTCCCCACCCACTAGACAGCCTAATCTAGACAGGACAACTGCTTTCTCACATGCGTGCTAATGATCGGTGTAACCAAATAGTAAGCATTACCAGTCTAGTGGCTAAAGAAGATAATATTTCATATGCGATCTTCACTCCTGTGTGTGTCTGAGAGATGTGAACCCAGGGTCCTGTACTGTGCTGTAACCCAGCCCTTTATTTTTTACTTTGACATAGGCTTTTACTAGGTTCCTAAGGTACCCAAACTGGGCTTGGGCTTGCAACCCTCTCACCTCTCTCCCCCGGGATGCCAGGATTCCAGGTGTGTGCCACTGTGCCCTACTTGGTCTTCATTTCTCTGTCACTCGTACATCTGAATGTGTCACATTTTTATCATTCACTTACATTTTCTCTGTCTCTCTGTTTTTTTTTTTTTCGGTCTATTTGAGGTAAGGTTTCAGCTGTGCAGTTTGTGCAGTTCAGGCTGGCCTTGAACTCACTGTGTAGCCTAGGCTGGCCTCGAACTTGCAGTGACCCTCCTGCCTCAGCCTCTTGAGTGCTGGGATTGCAGGCATGTGCTACCACACCTGGCTAACACTTTTATTCTTTTTGCTGTAAACTACCCAATCATGGACTGTTCACCTTTGCTCTTTGTATAATCAAGACACTTATTTCTTATTTATACATGGTATAAAAACTTCCCCACTGATGTTTTTATTTTAGCTTTGATTTTAGGGTCTTCTTCAAGAGAGAAATTTTAAATTTAGAAACATACAAGTTTAGCCAGGAATGATGGTGTAGTCCTGTAATCCCAGCACTCTGGAAGCCGAGATAGGAGGATCCCTGAGTTCAAGGCCAGCCTGGGCTACATAGTGAGACCCTGTATCAAAAAATTTTAAAAAATTTAAAAAAAGAAAGAAAGGAAATATACAAAATTTCTGGCTTTTCCTTTGAAAGGCTTTGCCTTCGGTGTCTTGTGAGGACCATTATTTTCTTCTTTAGCTATTCTGGACCCAATTTTGTGGTTTATCTTTAAAATCAGTAAGTTACTAAGCCAGTTACAATGAAAAACAGTGGATCCTATGGCCTAATGGTTTCACTTTACGAACTGGAAAATGAAGTCATGACCCAGCGTGATAGTGGATTGTGTCAGCCCGCGTAGGGAGCCCCCAGTTAGACTGGCTCAGTGTAGTGCTGGGTGTGGAAGACTTGTCGCCTAGGGGGGATTGTCACCAGAATGGTATAAAAAGGAGATGAAGGAGAAAGGCTTGTTTCTGTTTTCTTCGGAGGAGCTCCAGTCCTTGCCCTCACCCTGGATGTTGTCTCCTGGCCTTGGGCACAGTCTCCTGACACAGACTTGCCCAGGACCCTGCCTGAGCTCCCGGATTTGGCTGGGTCCTTCAGATCCCTTGTTCAGATCACCTCCTTCCACACCTGATTCGGGGAGGGGGGCACTATAAGCCAGTCTCATAAATCCTCATATATTGCATATCTCGTGTTAAATCTGTTGCCCTGGTAAACACTGACCGATACTCTGAAGAATACGATGTGTAATCCTAAGAAAACTCCTCCTCCCTGTAGCCTTTCAGCCCTGGGAACTCAGATAGGGTGAAAATGAAAATTCTGTATCTTTTTCTGGTGTTTCCAGCCAGACTTGAAGTGAGTAACATAGACACTTGTGATTAGGCGAGTCTGCCCTTACGGGCACTGGAGGCCACAGTGCCTAGCGGAGGCCCTCGCCCTTCCCCAGCGCCAGGCTGCCATCTGATCCCTTCTGAGCAGGCAGCTGGCACCAAACCTGCAAACCTGTGGAACCCGAGTAGCGTGGTGCTTACTGGTGGAGCCCTCCGGGAAGGAAGCTCATTGCCACAGGGCCAGAGCTTGTCCCCTCTGCCCTCTCTGGTTCCCAGGTCTCTGGTACCAGCTGTTCAGACCTGGACACACACGAGCCTCAGGAAAACAGCGCCATCAGCCTTCCCCTGTCATCCATGGGGCTCAGGCATGGGTCTGTGGGACCAGGCCGGGCACCAAGAGCTCAGCAGACCACATTCTGTCCGTGACTCCGCTAAACAACACTTTGCACTGTTAGGAAGCCCAGCTCACCCCTCGCCATACCCGCACACTTCTGCTCTAGATTTTAGCTGTGGCCCCTGCCATACTTGGAGGATTAAAAAAAACAAAACAAAAAACCTACAAATTTCCTGAGGCTGCTGTCTGCCCTTCAGAAAGACTGTTTCCACCGGACTGAGACATAACCTGGCAATTCTCATCCTCCTACCGGGCTTAGCTCAGCCCTGGTGGACCCCAGCCTGCTTTGCTGTCCTGACCGGGCAGGTCGGGGATTGGCCTTTGCTACTCTTGTGGTGCCGTCTTTGGGGTCATAACTCCTATCTCATTGTGTCACAACCTCTTATAGTCCTGGCACTGCCATCGGCCTGGCTGCACCTTGACGACCGTCTGTCCACCTTGCTTTTCAATTGCCAGGTCATAGCCTGCCCTGTCCAGGCAGTCAGAAAATGTCTGCCAAGGGAATGAATGAAACAGCGGGACCCTGAGCTCCGCCGGGAGCCCTCGCCACCCGGTTAACACGGACGGCCGAACAGGCTGCGTCTCTGTGGCTTTGCGCGCGGAGCTCTCCAGGCGTGTGCTCATTGATCTTGCTCAAAGGTGGAGTCTGAAAAAGCTGACCTCGCAGAAGTAGAGCATAGAATAGTGGTGACCAGGGGCTGAGAAGGCAGCAGGGGGTGGGGAGGAGCTAGGTGGTAGGTACCTGGTGACAGGAGACACAAGTGCTAGATGGCTTTTTCACAGCATGGCAACCACAGCCAACAATCGTGTATCATACACTTCAAAATAACTAGAAGATAGGATTTGGAGGGTTTTACCACAGAGAAACAATAAACATTTGCAGCGGTGGCTGCGGGAATCACCTCAGTTTTGTTATTATACAATACATGTGTGTCGAAAATCACACTGTACAACCGTGGTGTCAGTTAAAAAGAAAATAAAGCTAAATATATTCTTGTTGTGTGTCTGCTTCAGGATAAGAAAGACTTCCTGGTGTATCTCCTCACCTAGACAATGTGGAGAACATTAAGGTCTTGAATCAATATTTGCTGAATAAATGAATGAAATACAGGCATAATTCCACCTGAATTCTCCCTGGAGACACTAGGAGGTTTAGTATGGAGGCCCACCAGGATGGCTCTCCTTGGAAAAAGAGCATTTCTCTCCCTTTTGGCTAAACCTGGCCCTATTTCTCTGTATTAATATGTACAGAGTTGGCTAGGGTATTTCTTTATCCCTTCAACTGGCTTTAAGCGATGCAGTTGCTTAAAGGGTCCAGTTGAGGCGCTGGTGTGTAGTCTTTAAAGCAATGGACAGGTCAGTGATGCCCTGTCTATAGCTCTCAACTAGTATGCGTGTTTAGGCCGTCACCGCTGTCAGCTGGGATTGAGCCTTGAGAAAGAGGCCGTAACATCTCAGAGCATGAAGATTACACATCAGAGCCAAACACCAACTCCTAAACACGAGATGCCTAATCTGTGACGTGCAGATTACTCTTTCTGTCTTGCTCTGCATATTGCAGAGGTGCTATCAGGCCTCCAGCTAGCCCAGCTCATACACTCACATACCTCCTGCCTTTCTCTCAATCACTCATCCCTGAGCCACTATCCTTTTCACGAATTAACAAACCTGGCTTTGGCTCTGGGGCAAGGCCTTTGTTCTGACTGAATTGAGGACCCCTTAACTTCCCACAACTGCTAATATGCCTTAGTGTCTTTTATTCTAACCATGGGCTACACAGGAAGTGGTAGGTCGGAATTAATTTATTGGAATTCCAGTAACTTTCCTCTGGGATTATAAATATAAACTCCACTGGATCTTGAGGAAGTTTCTAAATTTGGTGCCCAGTTGGGGGCTTGCCAATCTTGTTCCCCTAGTAGCCTCTACACACAGAGGCAATGGAGAGCTTAGCCAGGAAGTTGGCCCAGTGAATGGCACTGTCTGCTTTCTTGAAACACTTCACACCTGGCCCAACATGACCACTGTAGTCCAAAATGGATACCAACGCTCTTCTTTCAAGGCGAGCCATTCTTGTGGTCCTTCACAGTTTAGTTTTCTGTTTTTCCCCCACTGGGAAGAGATCTAATTTTCCTGGTCTAATCTTCTTCCATCCTCCCAAAAGAATGGGGCCCTGTGGATGTCTTTTGGCAAGTGTAAGCTTGAGACTCAGAGCTCTGCATTCTGCAAACCTAAGATCCAGTGGGAACGGTCACATAGGGTCGTAGTGCTGTGAACAGGTGGGGGACCAGTGACAATATGATCACTGACCTGAAACTGTAGGGCAGGAAGAGGAGGGAACTATGATCATTTCTTTTGGTTTACTGCTTTTGTAAAAAGCATCCCAGGCAGGGCTGAGTGTGTAGCTCAGGTCAGAGCACTGAGTGTGTGCAAAGCCCTGGGTTCCATCCCTAGCATCAATGCCACAAGTGCCTCTCTGCATGTGCACCTACCATACACCTAAGTGCGTATGTTAGGTCATGCTCAGCTGCAGGTAGTGGGAAACCAGAATAATGTCAAAATATTGGATGTAACCATGATAGAAACTTATTTCTCTCACACATAGAAGTCTGGTCACAACTCTGGTCTCCATAGTATCAGGCTTGTGCTCTCTTGTTGCTATAATTGTTTGTTGCCTGCATCAAGGATGGCAAATGACAGCATCAAGGTTCCAGAAAATAAAGAAAAGAAGGAACAAAATAGTAGGAGTGAGGAGAGAGAGAGAGAGAGGAAACACATGCTCCAGGTGATGTTTGTGCTTATCACCCACTGGCCCGATCTAAGTTATATGGCCACACCCAGTCTCAAGTGATGTGGAAACGTAGTCCTTGTTCCAGCAGCATCTGCTCAGCTAAAATTCCTATTGTCATGAAGAAGGTGGGAATGGACAGCCCGGGCTATCTGGAAGTCTTGGTCACAGTCTTTATGCAATATTACATCATAGGATCACAGAAACATCGCAATATAGTCAAAAGGACTACAAGCTCTGGAGATAATTATGAGTCGTAATCGGGACTTTTTTTTTTTTTGCCTTTTTAATACAAGGTTTCACTATGCAGTTCAGGCTGGCCTTGAACTCACTTTATGGCCCAAGCTGGCCTCAGATTCACAGAAGTCCTCCTGAGTCAACCTCCCAAGTGCTGGAATTACAGGCGAGTGCCACCACACCCAGCCAAGCCACCTGTTCTTTAGGTTTCTTTTTCATAAGTCAGCATTAAAACAGAACAAACGTACTTCATAGGATTGTGGTCAGGATTGAATGAATTTATGCCTATGAAGCGTGTAGCATGCTGCCTGCCTGTAGGCAGTAAATTCTCGGTAAAGTGAGCCATTAATTTTTCAACCCTTTAACCTATCTACTGTATCAGTCAGGTTTTCTATTGCTGAACAATACAGGATACTCATAGCCTAATTTGGCTCATGGTTCAGAGGGTTCAGTCCACAGTCTGCTGACTCCAAGGCAAAAATATCATGATAGAAGGGCTTGGCAGAAGAAAGTCATACATCTCATGGCACCCAGGAAGCAGAGGTAAAGGGAGGAACGCAGGAGAGAGGTATATCCTCCAAAGGCACACCCCAGTGATGCACCTCTTTAACCAACCCTCATCTCCTAACGGCATATTTGGCCATAAGTTCATCCATGGATCAATCCATGGATAAGTATAGCACCCTTATGATCCAGTCACCTTCTAAAACCCCTACCCCTGAGCACATGAGAATTTTGATGATGGTGGGAGGGGTTGTATCTAGATCTAAACCAAAGACCTTCCAATTTTGCAGGCATAAAGTTCTACCACTGGAACATTCCATTTTAACCAACAGTTTTTGAGCAACTCTCATAGATTGATCCCTGTTCTGGCTGCTACAGAAGTCCAGAGAGCAATACAATCTGTCCTGCAGTCAGGGAGGAAAAGAAGCACTAGGATTTGTGAATACAAAGTTCAGGATGCTACAGACCTGATGAGCAGATCTTGGTCTAGTGTGGACATGTAGAAAGATCTCCCTGAGGTGATCTTTACCTGAAACTGAGGTCCAAAATGTGTGAGAATGGTAGAAAGGAGATCAGAGAAGAAAAGCACACCCAGGGCAGAGGGGATGTGTGAGAAAATCGCAGTGTGGTGACCAAGGGCACGCATTCTGCACCCAGTCTCTACGCATAGATCTTGTCTCTCACTGAGCACCTCAGAATGGCCCCTTGGGGTTTCACCTTGACCTGGGGGATGTTGGTGATGATAGAGTTATTGTGAAGCTATCTGAAGTCACAGCCGTTCTTAGCCGAGCTCTGTACAGACAGAAAGTGTACTGGGTGAGCTAACGTTAACCCTTTCATAGTCTTCCCTTTCCTTAAGCACCTTAGGCTGGGACTGAAATTCAGCTGTCATCTTCTTATTTTTTTTATTTTTTATTTTTTGTGGGTACCGGGGATTGAACTCATGACCTTGTGCTTGCTAGGCTCAGCTGTCATCTTCCCCAAAGTTTTCTTAGTCAGCATCCAATGGGTGTCCTCTAGCACCTCCAAAGGGAAGGCACTAAGAGTCCAGGTTCAGGCTGCCAGAAACTCTCTGATGGTGGGAGGCATCTTCAATTTAAAAAATCTCACCCCAAAAGAAGCCCAGTTGCTACAAACCAGTCTGTCCCCAGTGGAAAGTCACTGGGTGGTTCCAGGGAGCCTGTCAGGATCTGTGTGAAGATGAGAGCAAGGGAAGGGAGAAGACCATGGGACACGGAGGCCACAGCCAGGGACGAAGGGTTGAGGTGGGGTGGGCAGCAGGCACGGGCGTCCCTGTGGAAAAGACCCAGGGAGAGGGGGTGGAGCACATAGGCCGGACGGAGGGAAATGGGGGAGGAAGTAAGGGGAGCAGGGCCCGAGTGAGGAGCAGAAGCAAGCAGGGCCTGATCACACAGGCTCTCTGGGTCCCCGAGACAGTCCCTGGGGTCTCAGGGGAGTGTGAGGATGGGCCTCACCAAGCACATTGGAGGAGGCTCTTTCTTACATAGTCTTCAGGTTTGTTTTCCAAGAAGCCTGGATAATTTCTCAAATCTGTCCTTGGAACTGGTTCCAAGCAATCTTGAGACTCCCAAGAAAAAAAACCTCTATACTAGCACCATCAAAGAACCGGTATTTACTGCACACTTCTTGCAGGCCAAAGAACCTCCTCAGCCTTTTACCCCTGTGACTTCATTTACTGCCCAACACGCCTAAGCAAGTGGTGCTTTCTTCTAAATCATTAAGAGAACAGAGATTCAGAGGGCACAAGCACCTGGCCCACAGTCAGACAGCTAACCAGCTAACCACAGTCAGGCAGCCTGGTGGATTCAGGCCTCTGAGTCAAAGTCCTGCTCATTTAATTCCATGTGCCTCAGACCAGGACCGGGACCGGGATGGGGTGTTTTCCTTGGGCTTGTCAGAGCCTCAGAAAGTCACTGTTCTCCAGGCAGAACAATGCAGTTTCCAGTAGGCAAGAGATGAAAATTGCAGAACCTTCTCTGCAATCCAGTGTGGAGTTCATTAAACTGAAGGGAGCACTTAATGTCTTCAGCACTTCAAGGCAGTGGTTGTGTGCTCCCTGAATAAAGGAAAGGACTGACCCCCATCTCTAAAAAGTGAGTGAAAGTCTTTGCTAGCTAAACACTACGGATTAGCATCTTCCCCATTTGTCTGCAATTACCTTGGTCTCAAGTTACATCATTGCTGGTGAGAAGATTAACAGAATAATGGTAATGATACCGGTGGTAAATTAAATGGAAATAAAAAGAGCTCAGTGTACTGTTCAATTTCCCACTTGGGGATGACTCCTGCGTCGTGTTCTTCAGCTTCCCGTGGGGGATTGCCACATGTAAATAAATATGCCTGGTTGAAACTGCACACTCAGATGTCCCTTGGCAAATGCTAAGGCTGAGCCTGGGGTTGCATCCTTCCTCGCCCAGGTAGAGCTCCTGAGACAATGTCAGCCAAGATGGATTGCCCTAGTCCTTCTCCCTTTAAAATCCTCCAATGAATTATGTAAATAGAGACCAACACCTCCCAGGACTGACCTTTGCCACAGGCTGTGGCATCCCCCCTGGCCTCACCAAACCAAGCGGAAAATTGGATTTAAAGAAAAAGAATCAGGACTTCATTACAACCCAGATGCTCAGTGGTGTCTGGATTCTGATTACCACAAATCAACATAACTCCACAGATAATTACCAACAGATATGATGAGGAATGGGCCTGGCATTCCTGGTCCAGTTTGTGTTATTGGCCGGTTCTGGTCTTGTCAGAAGCCCTCAATCAGGGGGTCACTGATGATCATTCCTTTTCTACAGGACACTCTGAAATGATCCTGATGGTAAATTACATGGAAATAAAAACTAGGGAGTTTTAAAATCTGACTTTGTGTCTGTGAGATTGGATGTGTGACTTAGAAAGCTTTCTGAGAAAATAATGTCAGACCCATTTACAAGGTGGCTTTGCAAATTAGAAAGAAAAGACATGTAAAAGTAAAATGGTGGCTGACCCAGACTAATCTCATGAGAAATGGAAACGGTTCTTATTGTTAGCCTCAAATTAAAGTTTGATTCTATTTCAGAATGAATATTAATTGGGCTCTTTGACTCTGATTTTTAAATATGACTTGAAACCCTCTTTGGTTTAAAAATTACATTTATCTTAGGTGGTAATAAATTTAGTAGCTTTTTAAAAAACTACTTACTGGCACTTATCAGCCATATGATTTGGAGCAAATCCTATTTTTCTCTGGGTCTTAGTTTCCTTGTGGTATATGAAATATGAAACTAAGACTCTCAGAAGAAAACATAGGAATATATTTTTCTAATCAGTAATTAGACAATAATTGCTTAGATATAAGCTAAATATACAAGTGATACAAGAGAAAATTGAAAAATTGGACATTATCAGAACTTAAAAGATAACCACACTTGCAAAATCACACATATAAAGAACTCAAATCTAGCATAAAGAACACAATCTCCCCCCAAGTAACAACCTAATTCTAAAACTGGGCAGAAGATTTGAATGGATGTTTCTCCACAACAGTGTAAAAATAGGCAATGCGCAGGTGGAAAGAAGCTTGACACCATTAGCCATCAGGGAACAAATCAAAATCAAAATCATAATGAAGCTGTGGCTGCCCCAGGGTGAGAACCAGCTAGTGTCTCCTGACCTGTGCCATGTTGGAACTTAGGGTGCTGGGAAACAAAGCAACCCGCTTGCCCCCAGCTGGTAAGCAGCCGTGAGCCTACCAGCATGCAGGATGAGAATCAAAATCCCATTCCTCCTCACCCCATCCCACCCCCTATTAGCAAATGAGGGCCAGAGGTCTGAGCATCTCTTGGGAGGTTGACCATATGCAATATAGCAAATAGGGAGGATTTCCTTCTACCATCTCTTTGAAGGCGCATATTGTTATGACTGTTTTGCTTTGTTCTGATTAATTGTATTGCTCTATTCAATATTCTGTTTTGATAAGTTCTATAATGTTCTGTATTTGGTTTGATTTTGCTATACCTGATTGAAAGAACAACTATTGTGAAGATAACAAGATATACTATGGTACCTATTACTGTTATCAAGGTAACCTGTTGTGACGTTCTGTACCAAATTTCACTGCACTGTCTCAATTGGCTTTGTTCTGTCCTGTTCTGTTGTATTTCACTACTTTCAAAATAATAAAAATAATTTTTTAAAACCATAGTGAAATAGCATTTCATTAACTTCCCACCAGAATGACTGCAACAAGTGCTGGTGAGAATAAGAAGAAATCAAACTCTGTACACATCGCTAGCACAGGTATCAAATGGTGCACGCAGCCACTTAGGAAGAGCCTAACAGTTCTTCATAGGTTGAACTCAGAGTTACCATATGACCCAGAAGTCCCAGTTCTTGTTGGCAAATGGAAAGAAAACAGCCTCACGGGAAACCTATACCTGACAGAACTTAAAGGGAGGAAAGGTTTCACTGGGCTCATAGTTTGGGGGGATTCAGTCCATAGTCAGCTGGCCCTAAGGCAGGAACATCACAGCATGGTGGAGAAAATCTGCCAAGTTTGTGACCACTGGGGAGCAGAGCAGGGAACAGTAGCAGAGAGGAGTAGGTGACAACCAGATACAGTTCCACAGGTCACATCTCCCTGTCCCATTCAGACACACCCACGATCCTGCTCTGGTAATTCACTAGGCATTTCTTAGTCTAAGGAAGTAGACATGTGAGGAGTGATGGTTACAACATTCTTAGGAACACTATTCATAGGAGCCAAAGAGTGGAAACACCACTAATGTCCACCAACAAATGAGAAATGTGGAAATTCGGAAAGCATTAGGCTAAGTGAAAGAGCCCATCACAAGGGACCATTTTGTAAAGTGGCCAGGGATATAGCTCAGTGGTGCAAGTGCCTGCCTGGAAAGTGCAAGGTCCTGAGTTCAATTCCTGATGCAAAAAAAAAAAAAATTGTAAAGTGTTCCAAATAAGTAAACCCCTCAATTAATAATTGCTAGGGCTGAGGAGGAAAGGTTGAAAAGAAATGAGGAATGACTGTGAATGAATATAGGGTTTCTCTTTGGGGTGATGGGTAAGAATTAAGAATAGATTCTAGTTGATCAATTTGGTAAATATACTTTAAAAAGAACACTGAATGTACACTTATGAGAAATGAAAGGGGTACCCAGTTTAACACTTTATAGTATATAAACAGGTGTGGAAACAGGGCTGAGTGCTCCAGGAAAAGCCCTGCAGGGCAGTACATGTTCCTGTACAAGGAAGGGAGAGAAGCCAGGTGATTCTGCTAGTCCAGCATTAAATAAAATTGACCTTGGGTAAGTTTTCTGCATCAGGCCCGCATAGATCGGGCCAAACCTGAATGGATTCACCCACTCTGGGTGCCTTATAATGAAATGGAACTCTGAAACAGATCATTTACAAATAAAAATAAAAACTAGGAGACCAAGAGCAATCAACCATCAATCCATAGAGGCCTCATTTATTGCCATGATGAAGAATTTTCCTCCATTTCAAGCCTACAAGGAAAGCAACTCTGAAGCAGCGGGGCCCTTTTGGGTTCTGCTTCTGCTGTTCCCAGCCCTGTGCTCTCTGCAGAGCATCTAGAAACATCCATCCCATTTTACAGAAGGAGCCATTGCCTGGTTCTAGAATTGCAGACAAAAGCCAGTTAAACCCTTAAGCTAGCTTTGTGGTGACTTTGTCTTCTACGAGCAATGATAAAATGTCTGCTCGCTCATCTATTTGAAAAACCAGTTGCTAACGGGCATCTTTGCTGTCGCATATGTGAAAGGCTGGTTGAATTTTCAGTAAGGGACAATGCGGCCTGGGACGGTTAAGGTTTTGAACTGTTCTAGGCACTTTCCATGTCTCATTCAACCCTTTCCAAGCACCATGGGCTTCCGATGAGAAACTGAGGCCCAGAAAACTATAAAGATGGACGTGCAGGGGCTGATGCAGGCAGGGGCAGCTTGATTCTAAGGCCCGAGCTCCTGGCCTTCTCCATCGCCTTCCTTGCTCTCTGCTCTTACTGCTTTCTCCATGCACCGACCTGGGTGCAGGCAAAACGTTTGCTTCATCAGCAATGAACAAATAGCGGAGTTAAAAATAACCTCAGCATTTCTCGCTTTGTTGCTTAAAGGTGGAGGAGAGGGTGTGCAGGGGTTGATCATTTCATTTTTTTGAAACTCACAATTCAGCTGTTTCTTGACGCACAGGCGGCTGCTGCCATTAGCTTACCAGGCACATCCTCCTGGCTTCCTGGGGCAAGATGTGTTCCTCTTAGCTAAGCCAGACCTGCTGGTTTGCTCTGGTTCTTTTGTGAATGTCTGAAACCCAGTGGCCTCCCGGCTGGTTCCCAAACTCTGCACTGCTCTACCCACAAGAATTCTGCACCCAGAAGCCCCTACAGAAGCCAGATTTCAAGGCGCCTGCTATGTGTTTTTCCTGCACCTCCAGCCATAAATGCTTTGTCTGTGGCACAGTGATTGTTCCCCAGCCAGTGACTCCTCCACCGTAAACACAGCCAGCAGTGGGAGGTGACACATTTGCAGCAGCAGCCTTTACTGCAGGCTGGTCCAGACGTCAGAGCCTGCCTGCTTGGTGCCTGGCTCCGTGGCACCTCCTCCCCGTGCCCACACTAGACACCAGCTCTCAAGCTGCTCTCAGGTCAAGGCCTGGGTCACCGAGGAGGCTGAGCAGAAACTCCAAGTGTCTACTTCTGGCTCAGTACCCTCTGCCCGGCCTCTGGAGCTGCCTTGGGGAGGAGGAGAGTCTGTGCCCAGCTCTGGGTGAGGACTGGCAGGTTCGCCTTGGGCCAGAGTCTCAGCCCGGCCTGCAGCCTCCTGCATCTGGGTGGCTACCTGATCCGCACAGGTAGCTGGGTGTTGGAGCCTCCCTGTGAAGACCTGAATCAGACCCTGGCTCTCCTTTGAACACCCAGGCCTGCAGGAGGACACCTGGGCCCAGTCTGGGCTTCTTCCCAAAGGCATCTAGGAAAGAATGGGGAAGTGCGTCTCAGGCACATCACTGTCCAGAGCCTGGGAGGGCAGGTTGGCCTGGCATCTGGGTGACAGGGCACACACGGGCACACAGTGCTGCAACCCATCACCAACATCCTCTTCAGAGGGACACTTGTTTTGCAGATCACTAGCATTTGCACCAACTACCAAGGTTAGAGAGGAAGACAAAGAAATAGAGAAAGAGAAATCTCAAATCTATAAACCAGAGTGACCCAAGGACCTCCCTTCTGTCCCAAATCCTGATCCTTGCTATGCCCCCTGTACCCATTCTGCCCCGTGCACATCCCTAAAGAGTGCTGTCATTGTCTACCTACCATTCACAGACCATGCACAGAGGCTCCAGGGCCACCCTGGGTCACCCCACCTCTGCACATAGCCGAATTTCCCAGGATCCAGTTCACTGCTCTAACGGACTTTTCCTTAATCCACAGGGTAACCACAAGGATGGAACGAGCCTGACTTGTACAGAGCCAGGTCAAGGGACCAACAAGTATTTCCAGTCCCTGCAAGAGGGGAGAGGAGCACAGCAGGAGACAGAATGGGACACCGCTGTTTTCCCTTTCCAGGGACACTTCAGCAGTCCATGCCGTGTGGGTGCAGGTGGTACAGCCTCCTGCACCCCTGCCCACGAGTGCTGCCCCTGACCCAGAGTGGATCAGGTTAATGGAGGGAGGAGGGTCGAGGCCCCTGCCGGGCAGGGCAGGGGAGTGGCTGAGCTCTGTCCATTCTCCCTTTCAGCTTTTCCCTCACAGGCCTCCATGGCTTCTCTGAATGACTCCAGAATGCTGACTGAAGGGGCATCTAGCTTCTGGGATTCCCCAGGCACTGGGGAGCTGCCTCAGTTTCCCTGCCCATCCCTTCTGGCCTCTGGAGAATGTGGGCTGAGCCTTATGCATTTCTGGAGGCCCAGATGGTTGGTCCACCTGTGAGCCTGTCCTATGATTTTCTCTGAAACCCAAGCTGAGGGATGGAATCAGAAGTTCTCACTGTATGTGTTCATGATGGTCCTTTGGGGTTTGTTTATCCCTCGGTCTGATTCTGGTCCAGGAGAAGTAGGACAAATGCAGTGAGCAAAGCAACTGGTGCAAGACAATGGCTTTGATTTGCTCTTCAAGGCAACCTTGGCTTCAAGACTGGATCACCTGTTGCCTTTCTAAGTAAGCCCCGTTAGCACCCAATTTAAAATCTCCTGGAAGGAGATCTAGAGATGGAGGAAGAGGGAAGTAAAAAAGATGAACATGCGATCAGTGTGTACCAACGTCCCACACTGGATGTGTTCATAATGTGTCACACGCGTGTACTAACACAGAATCCACTGCAAAACGTTGCACATTCTACCAATGGGCATCATTACACCAATTTAAAACATATTACACACAAGCTGGGCGTGGTAGCACATACCTGTAATCTTAGCACTTGGGAAGCTGAGGCAGGAGGATCGTTACAAGTTCAAGACCAGCCTGGGTTAAAAAGTGAGCTCAAGGCCAGCCTGAACTGCATAGTGAGACCCTGTCTCAAAAAGACAAAAAAAAAAAAATTAAATAGCATTCCAATAAAAAATAATGCACAGATGTCAGGGCTTCTAAAATTACTGGTTCTGTCTCAATCTATGCCAAGAGCCTCTTTCTGTAAGAAACTACTTTGTAATACTCCTTTACTACTCCAAAATAAAAGCCCCAAACATAAGCCTCTCAGGCACATGAGTTTAAAAAGTCATAATAGTGACCTTATTATATAGGGAACATGAGAAGAAAGCATTTTAAGATAGTGTATTTCAACCCAGAAATGTTTGGGTACAGCCCAACTGGAGACAGAATGAAGTAGTTGAAGCTCACACCTAGCCTGGGATAGTGACACGTGGCCGTTATCCCGTCATCTAGAAGGCTGAGGCTGGAGCATCGGGAGTCTGAGGGGAGTCTGCCGGGCAGGTTAGTGAGGCCCTGGCTAAAAACTAAGTGAGAAGTTCAATGTGAGGCCCCAGGTTTGAGGAGAGGAAGGAAAAGGGAGGAAGAAGGAGGAGGAGGAGGAGAAGAAAGGAGAAAGAGAAGGAGAAAGAAGGAGAAGGAGGAGAAGGGGGAGGAGAAGAAGGAGGAGAAGGAGGAAGAGAAGGAGGAGAAGAAAGGAGAAGGAGAAGAAGAAAGAAGGAGAAAGGAGAAGAAGAAGGAAGGAGAAGGAGGAGAAGGAGAAAGAGGAGAAGGAGGAAGAGGAGAAGGAGGAAGAGGAGAAGGAGGAAGAGGAGAAGGAGGAGGAGAAGAAGGAGGAGAAAATGAAGAGGAGGAGGAAGAGGAAAAGGAAGAAGAAAAAGAAGAGGAAGAAGGAGGAGAAGAATAAGAAGAGAAGAAGAGGAGGTCTTCACTTACACATAGATTTTGCATTCCTCTGTGTAATCCTTTTTTTTGTACGGGGATCATTATACCACTAAGCTAAATCCCCAGCCCTGCTCTGTGTGGAATCGTGTGTAGACATATAACATGCACAGTTTTGTTTATGTGACTGTGACACTGAGAGTCCTCTACACACTTGGATACAGGAATGTTGTATTGGTGACTCAGATACCATGAGATGGGGCGATTTCCAAAATGAATTCCAAGAGAGTTCAGACAACTCTTACCGAGAAAAATGATAATAAAGCAACCTAGCAATTCCACTCCTGCGCATAGGCCCAAGACAGATGAAAAGAAGACTTGGACAGGAGTAGAGCCACAAACTAAAAACAATCCAACATCCATCACCTGGTAAATGGGGAACAAAACAGGGTGCTTGGCTGCAGACTACTATGAAAAAATGATATGTCCTAGATGAGCCTCAAAAACCCAAAAAGAGGAACACAAGAGACTGTATAATAAACAAGTCTATTTACATAAAATTTCTAAGAAAGCTAACTCTATAGGTGAGTCGATTGGTCACGGACAGAGGCAGGGCTGGAGGAGCAACTGACCACAACCCTGCACCGAGGAAATTTGAGGGTGCTGGGGGTGCTCTGAAGCAGGTGTGTGGTGATAGCTGTCTGACTCTTTCAAACTTACAAAGTCGGTGAATCAATTAAACTGACTATTGTATGACGTAGATCATATCTTAGTAAGACAGGGTTTTTGTGTGTGTTTGTATATGTGTGTATGACTCTGGGGACAGAACCAAGAAAAACTGGGTTTTATAAGATGTGCTTTTCCATGGCAATTCCTTTTCTGAAAATTCAACACGCGCTGGTGGTATGCAAATGTGATTTACATCATGTCTAACACAGATGCTTTCCTGAGCCCTATGACTGAATGGGCATCTTACCTCCATGAGTAGCCAGGAGGACAGGTGAAAACTGATCAGGATGTGGACAATTCTTAACTCAAGGGACTGCAGGATTATTAGTGTCTCCATCCCCTGCCCACCAGATGCCAGAAGCTGTCTCCCATCATTGTGACACTGAAGGTTTCCAACTGTCCCCTAGGAAGTGAGCTCTTACCCACTGAGCACTCATGATGTAGTCCAACAGCACATGGGGAACTGAGGTCCAGAAAAGAGCTAAGACTTGCCCAGCACACAGGGAGTTAATGCTTAGGCAGAACAAATGCTGTCCTAAATCACAGCGCAGAGCTCCCTGACCTGTACCAGACCTTTCTTTGCTGTTTCCTTTCTCTCCAGACTTTTCCATCACTGTGGTCTCTAACAGGTAAACAGCTCAGTCTCATGCAGAGAAGGAAGCAGGAAGCCAGAACTACAGGGTATTAAGTTAGTGTTGCTAAATTACTCTCAGGGAATTCGAGCGAGGAGGGCAGCTGACTCCCAGATATGAAACTGTGGCCAGTGTAAGGAGCCAGGGACATGAGATACCCAGCACGCAGGTAAAGATACTATGCCAGGTTGTTAGGTCCTTGTAGGAACCAGGCTGGGTGCAGGTCTGAGACAAAGAACCAGTGTTAGTTCAGACAGTTTAACCCAGGAGAGGAGGAAAAGCTGTGGGTGTGACTCACAAAGGGACAGAGACCAGACAAGGACACCAAAAACAGCTGCAGGCTTCGGGGCGACAGATGGGTCCTCTGGGAGCAGATGCTCCGTAACTTCTTGATGAATGGCCACTGGTGGGAGACAGGGACGGTCTGTCCTGCTTTTCCAGTACTTCTTGGTCAGTGCAAGCTAGCGTGCTTGGGCAACCTTGAAGTCTACCTCAGCGTGGGCTTTCAGAAGAGTTCTCACCTCATGAAAGGAGTCGGACCTAGGAGCAAGGCTCTCCCTGCCCAGCTGGGCTGCTCACAGGCACAGGTTTCTCTCAGAGGCAACCAGGTGAGACACAGCTTCTAAGATGGGCTGAGTCGTCAGGTAGTCAAGTACAGGGAGTCCAGCAGTGGCTCTTCAACACCTAGTCGTCTCTTCCCCCATTTAAAAGTAGCCAGGAAATTCAGTAAGGATGCCTGCATCTCAGTCTCCAATTTGATCTGCTCACTCAGCATCAGCCCAGCCCTCTTGCTCTGATTGGTTGAGGGATGAGTTACCTAGGTTATGCCAATTAGCATAGGATCTACCCCAGGTTCATTCATTTGGTTTGGTCAGAATGAAGCTCAGAGAGATTTAATGCTAAACCTCTTTCTATTCCTCCCTCTTCTTTTCTCCTTCCCTCTTCTTCAGTATGAAAGAGTAATTGTTAGCTTCAGCCAACAGCCTTTGACAAACAAGAGCAAACCAGCCTAACAAAGCTTACTGCATGGAATAGGACAGAGGTCTGATCAAACATTACTCCTTTCCTGAGCCTTTAAAAATATTTTTGATCTGCGCTTCCTCTCCCATAAAACAAAGAACTGATCTGGGATTGCTAATCATAAAAGCTGCTAGTTTTATCAAGGAGAGATTTACTAACCGAAGTTCCAAAAGCATTTGCATTTTCAGCATGTATTATAGCAAATGATGTTCATTTATTTCACAAATGCATTCAGTAATTACTGAATATTTGAGTTTCTATTGTGTGACAAGCTCGGCGCGAGGTGCAGTTACAGAGCTGGGCAAGACAGGTATGGTCCTGCTGCTGTTAGTCTAAGGGAGCTCAGCCAGCGATGGTTAAATGTACAGACCCGCTGGCCCCAAAAGCCTTGCTCCGTTTGCCCCCTGGTAGGTCTCCTAGCTGATACTGAAGGGAGGAGTCATGCTCACAAATATCCGAAAGGAAAACTTTGCAAAATGATCATGCAGGTGGAGGCTCTGTCCATGGTAAAGCCCTATGCATATCTCAAGTGTATGGATAACATTAATTTTAAAAAGACACCCTATGGTTCTCAGCAGGGAGATGTCAGGATTTCACCGCTTCTTCCTGCCTCATACGCTGCACCCTGGCACTTGTGTCTTCTTCATCCTCCTCTGATCCTCCCCTTTGCCCTTCCTCAAGGGCTCTGCAGAAACTGTGAGACGCTCCTGGCCCAGGGGACACTTGCTGTCTTCCTCCCGGATCCTGCACCGCCATTCTCCACACCTCACTCCATTCCCCGCCTTTGGTTTCTCTGGGTCTCCTGGCTTCTGCCTGCCCATCCCGCCAGCTGACCAGCAGTCCGTCTGTCGTGCCCTCCAGGACCTGAGTGCCTGTGGCTTGCATTTACCTCTGTGATTCCAACCTCCTGCTTTGTCCTATGGACTCATTGCACCCCTGCCTGGTGCCTCAGTTGCCTACAGTTAGCTACGAGGATCCTGAAATAATCTGATGATTGCCTGGCCCTCAGTACCTAAATCAAAGCTTACCGTTAACATAATGGTAATAATACCTTCTCCTGGGCCGGGGATTTGGCTCAGTGGCATAAGCACCTACT
This sequence comes from Hydrochoerus hydrochaeris, assembly GCA_004027455.1. Classification (NCBI taxonomy): domain Eukaryota; kingdom Metazoa; phylum Chordata; class Mammalia; order Rodentia; family Hydrochaeridae; genus Hydrochoerus; species Hydrochoerus hydrochaeris. The sequence goes on along the minus strand of PVLA01001437.1, from coordinate 8,970 downwards.
TAGCAAGCACAAGGTCCTGAGTTCAATCCCTGGTACCAATAATAATAATAATAATACCTTCTCCTGGTTCAAAATCTTTACAAAAAAGGAAAAGCGCTGCATTGCCAGCTCATCTTCCCTAGCCTTGTTTTTCCTTTTCTCACATTTTTAAACCAGAATAAAAATGTGCATGGGGAAAAGCTGAAGCAGTGTCGGGCCTTTGGCGAAGCAGGAAGTGTGTCTCCCTCAGCTCGTCCCCAGCAGCCACTGTGCGGGGAGGCAAGTGTACCTCCGCCTGGGGAGCCAGTGTGCCCAGAGCCAGGGCGTCTGGACTCAAACTCAGGACCCGCCACTCAGTAAGTTGTAGACTGTGAACAACCGGCTAGCTTCCCTCGCCTTAGGCTTTAACACATTTATCGATAAAAGTGAGATAGTAACAGGTCCCACTCAGGGTGCTACTGAGAGGAAGAGACTGAAGAGTCAAGAAAGCACCTACCACAGTGCTTGGCACTTGGTTAAATGTTTAGTGATCACTATCTACCTGTTTTTAGGCAATGTATGTAATTCCACAGTGTGGATACCTGTAGTTATAGGTTCACTGTCTAGTTACTCCACATGCACGATCCTGTACCAAGAATGAATATTTGAAGTTGGGGCAACTTGGAAAATTCAGAATATACATAGTTTTACGTTTCTTATTAGAGATCCAGTGACATTGCTCACCACGACACCCACATATTCATGGGCTGGCTTGAAGGTAACATGACAGCTGTCTCCTAATGAGGGTCATTCTTCATTCTTCTGTCACCATGTTCTCTCACCAGGCCCTCTGTCTTTCCTCCCCTGCTCCACACCCTGGCTCGCCAGTGCCCTGTGCATCAAACCCTGTTTTGAGCTCACATCACTACCAGCTAGAACAAGAGCAATTTTTCTCTCTACTTTTCAACACGCTTAGCTGGAAAAACCCTCATTTCTCAGCAGCTTACGATGACCACCAAGTGCCTTGGTTTGAACAAAAGTCCTCTTTCCTGGAGAGAAAAGGGAGGGGTAGGGGACAAAGCAGCGTAGACCATGTGGATCTAAACTGAACACACTTTTCCTGTCACTTAATTTCCTTTACACAAAGCGCAAGCAGCCTTCTGGGAATCCTTGCCAAGCTGAGCCTGCAGCTTTAACCATTCGACAGCCGTTAGCCAGATTGAGTCTCACAGGGTTCTGCTCCCCAACCACGGAGGAGCCCAATCAGAACCAGCATGTACCCTGGGAAAATGTCCTGTGAATAGCACTGACCAATCTTCCCCAGTGGAAAGCAGCCCACAAGCGACGTTAACAGCTACGTGTGGCAGAGCCTTGATCTGTAGATGAAGATGAGAAAGAAAACAGAACGACCCAAAACAGCCTTTTGGAATTAAATGTCCCTTCTTCCCCAATTAAGATGTCCATTCCTCTGTGTCCCCTCTTGTGAATGGTACAATCATGGAAAATCAATCAAAGGCAGATGGATGGCAGGTGAGATGTTCGGACCTTGCTTCTTTCTTGCCTTCTTGTATCCAATGGGTCCTCAGGTCAAGTCGGCTCCGAGATGGGTCCTGCATCATCCTGATGGCAGCATTTCTGCTGTTTTCTAGCTCATCAAAGCAACCTGGAAACGCCGGGGGCACTGCGTCACCACTCTACAGAGTACGCATGTCCTAACAGGGCTATTTACAAGTTGTGTGCCCTTGAGCAGGTCGCTTTGTCTCACTTGGTTATGTCATGTATTAAAAGGGAACACTAATGCCTGATACATTAATCCTGAGGTGTTAACCTCATTGCATTAAGAGATGCCCCAAGGATTAACAAAGTGCTCTCCCGGGGGTGTGGCATGGCCGTACTGTACAGCTCTTCCCTGGCCTGTTTCCTGGCCACCATGAACTAAGCAGTTTGCTCTGCCTCATCCTTCTGCCGTGGTGTCCCTGCCGTGGAGCCCGCTGACCACGGCTACATTCGCCCTCCCCCAGATTGTGAGTGGAGCTAAACCTTTCCTCCGTCATGAGTGTTGGACACTGTGTCCCGCAACAGGAATGCGAACTGATCAGTGCGTGGTTTTGTACACAGATTAAGCAAGAGCTGCCCTGCAGGCGCTCAGTGCTACTGGGGCCTCTTAGGCGCTCCACAAATATCTGTGGAACAGGTGGAGGGGAAGCTCATGGAGGCTTTCAGTTACGTGCAAGGGAACTGACACGCACATTTATTCTTACTCCTTCTCAAAACCACACAAAGTGGTAACAACGGGGTAAAAACAAGTCTCAGTAAACAAGGATACTCACACAAAAATAGCATCGCCTTCTCACAAAACAAAGTACCCAGCAACATAATGACTAAAAAAATTAAACCATGTCATTTACTCACAATTGTTTGAATCGTAATTTGGGCTGGGCTCAGTCAGGTGCCTCTGCTGTTGGTATGAACTGACCTCACTCACCTGTGGTAGGCTGGTATTAGTGTTTCTGGGGGTGGGTCCCGTAGGGTGGTTGGCATCTCTCCCCATGTGGTTTCTCACTACACAGGAAGCTGGCTTTTGCTTGTCCAGCCATGGTCTCAGGGTTGCTAGTGATCAGAGGGTAAGTGCCAGGGTGGGAGCCTCCCATTGCCAACATTTTGATAACAGTCTTACTATGATCTGTCAGGCATATGTATTAATTTTATCTTTTTTTTTCCCAACAAAGATCTGCATTTCTGTTTCCTCTTATAGGTAGAGGAGGTTTCCAGCAGTGCTATTAGGGTCAAAGTGAGATCAAAAGGAGAAAAGAAGGTGGGTGAGTGAAGCCAGTTTAGCAAACCAAACTGAAACAAAGCCTGAAGTGGTGGAAACAATTTCCATACTGGAATGCCAGAGTTGGCCAAGCTCTAACTATGATAGTAGGCTTTAGGCATTATAGATCTGAAGAAATTTCCCTTGCACATAGTTTTCCTTAGGAAGTCACTGAATGGCCAAAAAAATCAGAAGATGTAGAAACCAGGAAACAAATTGTGCCAGTTATTATCTTACTGTCTCACAGCTGCAAACCCACACATCTGCATTCTGTTACAGTCCCTCCTGGCCTTGGCCAGCTGGCTCCCTGGTAAGCTCTGCTAACAGAGCTGGAGAAGGAAGAAGGGACTGTGGTTTCCTGGCTACTTGCAGTTCCTGCGAGCGACACACTGACAATTCTTTTTCACTCTGGGAGAAATAATTCCCTCCTTGCACCACAGTTGAATCCAGTTGTAAAATAAGTTTTCCCAACATTTTCAGAATCAATTCCCCTTGGCTTTCAGAAATACCAGCTCCAGCAAAACCGCCCCATCCTCTGGTCTGTTAAAATAACTGGCATAATTTCTGAAGCTTAAGTGTTATACATGGCAATTTTAATGCCCACAGCTTGTTCTCTAAATAGCTACTTTACAGGTAATGATATGCAACATATTGACTATTGTTATTCTCCTATTGTTTTATGAAATTTTGTTTTACCTTTAGTCCTGAAAAAGAACCCTAAGGATGCTGGTGTAAGGGAATCTCCAGTCAAGAGTTTCACACCAGACCAGGCTCCAGTTGGTGATCTTCCTGTACCCATGTTCTATGCAAAGTGACTTTTCAATTCTTCCATCAAGACATGGAATCTATTTTTGTATCCCTTGATTCTGGGCTGGGACTTGTAACTTATCTGGCAAAGGAATGTGATGGAAATCACAGTGAGTCCCCCAATCCTAGTCTCAAGAGAGCCTGGATATTTTCACTCTCACTTTTGGATTCTGGTCTCCACCAGAGAGTCTATGCTAACATGCGAGAGGACCGGGAACCATGACATATGATCATGACCTAATAGCCAGCTCCCCCAGCCAACCCCAAGAAGCAGAGTACTTAACTGAGATGCAGTCCAGCCAAGACCAGGAGAACCATTCAGGTGAACTCAGCTGAAATCGCCAACGTGCAGAATTGTGAGCTAAACTAACGATTGCTGTTTTAACTACCAAACCTCATGGTGGTTTGTTAAGCAGAAATAGTTAACTGATACAGAGGGCTAGAGACTAACCAGTGCACACTGGAACAGGTGAACTGAAGGCTCACAGATGTGTTCAGGGGGAAAGTTACTATTTACTTCTAGGTTCACAGAGACACAATTTATTTTATTATCAATAAAGTTGTATGAGAAATAAAAAACATGATCATCATTCTAAATGTCTTATCTGTGAATAATACTCACATGGCCATAATAAAGGAGACGCCAAATATTGCTTTAAGCCCAGTGTTGTAGTCAAGGGCTGTGCAGAGAACAATTAGAATCAGGATGCAGAATTTATAGTATTTTATGTTGGTCACCCAGAGTTAAACACAAGAAAATGCAGGAAATCTGTCCACAACACTAAAGACCCAGAATATTCAGCCAAGGGCCTGGATCCCACAGAAATGTCCTGCATGAATCCAGGTGAAAACCTAGAGCCCATGACAATGCCTCCCACATGTCCAGCTGGGGGGGTCTAGAGCCCACAAGAAGGACTCACACCAGTCTGTTTTACAGATCTGCACTGGGAAGGCCCAAAGGTCAGTGGTGGAAGCTAGAAAGTCTACGCCAGTGGGGTGAAGGAGCTGTGCTGGTAGGTTGAGGGTTCTACACTGGAGCTGAGAAGTCACACTCATAATAAAGACCAGGGCTGTCCTGAAAAGCACCACAGCCATCCTCAGTGACATGGAAGTCCTGAGGTCCTGAGCTCCTCTGACAAGAAGAGTCGAGTACATGTTAGAAAGCCAGCATGATGAGTTTGTCCTGGAGAATAAACAATGCACACCTTCCCCTCCGGAGCCAGGAAGTGAGATGCTCCATGTAAGGGTCAGAGCTTCTCCAGGAGAACCAAAGGCTTAAACAGCAACACTTACAGAAATCCACTGTGCCTCCCTTCTCCTTCTCCACATCTCTATTTATGCTGGCAACTTTCCTCAGGTGGAACATCTACGCTCAGCACCATGCTGATTTAATGCAGATGGTGTTAAGAAGACCATCAGTTTTTAATCCATAGCACCCAGCTTGTGAAATAGAACGATATTGGCAGGTTCAGAGGAGAGGATGGAAAGGGCAGTGGTGACATAGGTGACAAACCTGAGTCCTGCCTTCTTTAGTTAGAGGTCAAGAAGCAGCAGCATAATCATGTTTGCTAGAGGCATGGTGGGAAACCCAGCAGGAACAGCAAGGGGATCCAGTGGAGGCTTTGATGGATAGCAGTAGTTGGTGGATTGAACTGGGGCAAAGAATAGTGGACACTTCCAGTGAGCCTGTGTAGAAGGGGACTCCTGCACCCTAAAATCCAGCAACAGAATCATTTTGACACGACCCATGCACAGACAGCCCCTAACTCACCAGTTCACTTTGTGCAAGAGGTGTGAAAGCTACGTGGCTCAGCAGCTGTAGACTGTATTTCCGACTCTGGTCCTGGAGATTTCCTGGCTGGTGGTGTGGGGTAAGATCCTCTCTCCTCACAGGACGGCAGCAGCAGTAAGCCATGCTCTCAGCCAGGCACTTGATCATGAGGGGAAATAACCGGGACTCTGTCACCTGTCATGTTGCTAAGCTGTGACTTTGCCAGGTGAGGTGTATTAAATGCATTCCAAGTCACAGTATTTTCAATTGATGGTGGCTTTATCAGGAAAAAAATCCCATGATAAGCTGAGGAGTATTCCTATATGTATAACACACAAAACTGAAATTTTGGACTTTATCTATTCGGTTTTCCTTCTGTAGCAAAGGCCACTTTGCTACTGTAAACTTGAATGTCACATCGTGGTTTAAGCAGCCATGCCTTTTCTTGATACTGTTTTTACTAGTGGCAGTGCAGACAACAGTCCTCAGTAATTCTCATCATCTCACTTGGGCTCCTGTCCCCAAATTTGATCAGCAAATCTCTGGTTCTAGCACCTCCTGAAAAGGGCAGCCCACCTCTCCCCTACACTGTGTCTCTGTGACAGCTCAAGACACAGTCAGCCCTCCCTTGGGTCATGGCAGCATCTTCCCAACTCATTTGTCTTCTGCTCAACTCACTGATTTTTCTTTTTCTTTTTTGGTACTGGGGATCGAACTCATGACCTCATACTTGCCAGAAAGGCACTTGTGCCACTGAGCTAAATCCCCAGCCCTATACTCAACTTACTTGTTTCTCTCAAATATTCTTCACAGAGCTGCTACAGTGATCTTTCTCCACAAGTCATTGCCCATCTAAAATATTTGTTTTCACTGTGTCTTTGGCATCCAGGGTAAACTGTAAGATGGCACAGCCCTTGGTGATCTTTCAGCCTCCTGTCTTGCCCTTTGTCAAGTGTCTCCAGCCATCCTGACTCTGTTCCACCCCTCAGTTTTGCACTGATCCGTTTGATTAACTAGAAGTGGATTCTCCATGCTGGCAGACATTGTCTGTTGCCTACTCAAAACTCACTTTTCTCTTTCTTTTTGAAAATTCCTTAGTCTCAGGAAAGGGACACACAAGACCTGGTCAAGAGGTGAGTGTATAAGCTAGTACATAAGCAAGTGACTTTTAGAAGGAATTCCTGTGAGACTTCTGGAAATACTCTTCCTCGCTTGTAGGAGGAAGGTATACGTGGAAAAGCTCTCAGCCCCAGGAATTGACTGGGTCATGTGGACCTTCTTGAGACCAGTATGAAAAGAAAAGGCAGCTGGCCAGAGCCCTAACTTTCTACAGCCTTCCTAGGACCAATACTAGAAATCACCACCAGATATTTGTTATGTAGAAAAAAAATCCACTATTGCCTAATAAGCTATTGCAGCCTGGATTTTTATTACTTGCAGCTGAAAGCATTTATGCTGGCTACACCTGCCTGCCCCGGGCTAACTCGTGCTTGTTTTGCAAGGCTCAGTGAAGTCACGTCCTGGGCCACCTGCACCAAATCAGAGAACCTTGTGTTGCTCACCATATGCACCTGGAACTTCTTCAATGGTAGCATCATCGTTAAAAGCATCAACTCTGAAGCCACCCCACTCATGGCCCAGCTTAACTACCTACAACTTGATGACCTTGAGCAAGTTACTATGTCACTGTGTCTCAATTACCTCATCTTTTAGGTGACAATAAGAATATTACCGAGTTTATCTAATTGTCACAGGAATTAAATGAGTAAGTGCACGTAGCATACTTTACCCCTAATAACTATTAAATTAATGATTGCAGTTGTTAGCACAATCTCCATCATACTCTCATTACAAAAGCCTAATAGGCCTCCTCCCTGGTAGATCATAAACTTCATAAAGGCAGAGGTTACATGTGTCTAATTCACTGCTAAATCCTCAAGGATACCTAGCGTACAGTCACTGTCCAGTAAATTTTTATTGAATAAACAAACATTATCACAGAAGGTGAGTAGTGTATGAAGTCAAACGTTATTCCAATTGGAAAGGCTTTTGTTTGCAGGAAGCCAGTGAAGGGAGTTAAAACCCAGCAGTTCAGTGCGTTCTAGAAAACCACTGCTGGAAAAGCACGTGCTCATAAGGCCCAGGCTAGCAAGCTTCACTCAATCGAGGAAAAACCACCAGGTCAGCCAAAAGATCTTCAGTGCCGATTGTCCATACGCGTCTCACCTTGGCCTTGTCCAAATCTGGCCTTTGAAAGACAGAGTCTGGGAGCAAAGCTAGGAGACGGGAGATAAAAATCGATCAGAGTGCACCAAGTCCTGGTAAGTCTTCTTCCAGGGTCTGTCTGCCTTCACTCTTATCTATCATGCTTTTTCTTGCCACTCCCAGGGAGAAGGAGCCCTCCTGCTGTCTGGGCTTTCTCAGCCTCGTATTACTTTGGCTGGAACTGCGTGACAGAGTTATCCTTCATGTACATGGGTGTGAATGTGGAGGAGAACGATTGTATTTAAGTATTTGGGCAGAGTATGGGGTTTTGTTCCCTCTGCCTGACAGAAAAGACAGGAGAGGTTGCTCCCTGATTCTTCAGAAATCTGCCATCGATCTTACAGATAATTTACTTTCTTATCTCTTTCTTTTCCTGTCACCTTGAGCAATTATGGCACCTTTCTGCAGTAATTGGAAAATAGGTTTATAAATCTGGTAACTTTTTCTTCTTAAGGACTTCTTATCACACTGAAAGCAGGAAGAAAGGGAAGAGAAAGAAAAAACTATGCCTTGCAGGGGGATTTGGGGGATGGAGATTGAGTCTGTTAACACTCACACTGCAGTTCAGGAAGAACCTGAAGGGTACAGGAGTTTGGTCTTTCGGATAAGACGGTGTTGAAAGTTACATGAGTGATTTTCCTTAAAAATACGTCCTGAAAGGACTTGTAGCATCTGTGTTGATTTTAAACTACCTCTGTGGCAGGCTGTCGGCTACGAAGACCACTCCATAACAAAGAGAAATTATAACAGCAATGTTGACGACAGCTCACATTTATCAGGGACCGTGCTAAGCACATTGCTTCATTCTCTCTCAATAAACCCATGAGATAGATCTTGCTCTAGTTTGAATATGCTTTGTTTCCCAAAGTTCCGTTCACTCCCCATTGTGAGCTACTGCGATGGTGGAGGCTTAATCCAATTATTACAGCATCAGCCTTTGGGAAGTGACTAGGATTAGGTAAAGTCATAGGAGGGAGCCCCGCTGATTGAATCCCGGAGGTTTTATAAAGAGAGGGAGAGAGTCAAGAAGACGCAGGCACATGAGTACTTCTTGGTTTTTGCCTTATGATGCTTTGGACCCAGCAGAAAGAAAGTCATTGCCAGATGTAGTCATTTGGTGTTGGGCCTCCCAAGCTGTGTGACCCAAAGTAAGGCACTTTTCCTTAAAACTCACCCAGTCTGTGGCATTGTATTATTAATAACAAAAAATGCACTGATAGATGTATTATCACCCTTTCAAAAAAAGGAAACTAAAGTGCACAGAGGTGGGCAACAGCTTGGAGAGAACGTGGAGCTAAGAGGTGGAGGAGCTAGTAGCCCGTGCTAGGTCTACTCCGAGGCAGTGGGGTGGAGG